>JAUTXW010001477.1:0-33901 GCA_030620095.1 Kuschelorhynchus macadamiae
TACCTGATCTTGAAACCTTCTGCTCTTTAGTTGTAAAGGCATAAAGTGTTCCGAATCACATAATCAGATGTAAGTCAGATTTGCTGTTTGTTGAAAATAGCTCGCGGTTTGGTGATTTGTTACTCTAGCTGCTTTGAGATATCTGTTAACCTTCCGCCTTAATACCGGTGAAAGTGTTACAATACGTCCTATGGCACTTCTTGGATGGTGCTTCTTGCGCCTTTGTCAGTAGAGTTATGATCTCTTGCTGCAGGTTATTGTTCTGATCTTTGCTGCAGGTTATTGATGTCAGTGTTGGACCACTTAATCGTCCCAAATGAATAGGTCAAGGACAGAATAATCGTAGGTGTTAATTGTCATAGACATATTTTTTTCTGTTAAGTTTTGATTTTAACAATTGTCGTATTCTTCTTGTAAACTCGCTGGTCAGTTCATCCTTTATTCTTGGTGATTTATGCACTGCCCTTGCTTTATATCAAGATATTTGTAGGTATCTCCACTGTCGCATTGCCTCCATACTCGGACCGTTCTGCACTTCCAAACCCATCCTCCTTTTATTATTATTACTATTGACAATCAATTTCTCAACAAATGTTGGGTTTCAAGCCCATCCCGGATGCATGCATCAAAAGGAGTGGGCTAGTTTCTATTAGTTCTATATGTTATCCTGTAAGAATTTTATCACTATGTGGCAAGTACTGAGCAGGACCACCTTCTGGGTGTCGATGAAGGTGTTACTATGCAGTCCTACGATTTTCAGATTCTGTTGTGTTTTGAAAATAGTCCAGTTGACGACACGATGATCGGTATCACATGAACCTTATTCAGTCGCCACATCTGCTGTATCTCGATGACCAGCTTTGCATATTTGGCCTTTTTCTCTTGATATTTATCCAATATATTATATTTATTAATATTGGGTATAGCAACACCTACCAAATAAGCTGCCTTTATTTCCTTATTTAACAAAACTACACATCAGGCCGATTATTCGTCACCCATCCGTCGGTGACAATTGCCCGGTCGTAGTACAGCTTGAAGGCATTATTTTCAAACATTGAATTTGGTTGGTATTTATAATAGGTTTCTGGTGTATGATGTTACACACCTGGCTATGGCGCAGGAGGTAGGCCGTGTTTGCTAGGTAAGTGCAGCCAGGTATTATATTCCGTATAGTCTGATCTCGATACATTTTCAACACTTATCGGATTTAACGGATCGATCTTTGATCATGAATTTAGTGTAATTTCAAAAGGGGTTAATAACTCGATCCTGTATTGCCATCACAAATCCTTCTGTCTCTGGAAACAGTTGTCCATCCTTCAGCCACCTGTTGGATGCTTCCATATATATCAATTTTTGTAGCTGTCAAGTCAATCTCGTGGTAAGGTCATTCGTAGAGTGAATGACCTTAGGTGGTGTGTCCATTGTTAGTCCATTTCAAAGATTCCGAAACTGTTGTTCAACACGGGCACAGCATAGGCGTGAATTGCTGTAATGGGTTTTCCGGCGTTCATTTCTGTCTTCAAAAGAGCTACATTGCAAATTCCATATGGATATCTTTCGAGAAGGTGTATGTCACGTCAATAAGTTTTTTGAGTTGGTTAGGGTTTTCACCCATAGAGCTTAATATCATCCATATACAGAAGGTGGGATATGGTTCGCCTCCTCATTGGCTTTGATGTTGAAGCCATGTCCTGTATTGTTAAAAAACGTGATGAGGGGTTCATCGCTAAGTAGAACCACAGTTGACTTAACGAGTCTTCTTGGTGAATTCCTCTATTGATGTGTATTTCATCGGTAATAAGAGATTGATCGCCATTATAGATCCTCAGGTTCGTTCTCCACTTGTGCTTGATAGTTGCCCGGAAATTGAAGATTGTTAGGTGAATTTTGTATATTCCTAGTACATCTATGAGCCAGGAATGTGGTACACTGTCAAACGACTTTTTATAGTCTATAAAAGCAGTGTGTATGTTGCGTTGTATTTTCTAGTGCGTGCATACAAAGTGGATGATAAGTTTGATGGTTTCGAATGCTGGTTCTGTTCCTCGACTAATAGGTTACGACTGTCAGTATGATGATAGATACGATTTGCAATGCGTCTTATTAGGATCTTGTACATGGTGAGCAAACAGGTGATGGGCCTGTACTGGGACGGGTTTTCTGTCCTATTGCTTTTGGGTAGCATAGCTGTAGTGCCTAGCATTAGAAATTCGGGGGTTGTCTCCGGATGATGCATTATTTAGTAAAAATGACGGGCCATAGCTTCATGAAGGACCTCAAATTTCTTATACCAGAAACTGTGAATTTGGTGAACTCCTGGTGACTTCCAGTTGTTGTTATTATTTCTATTATGACATTAATATATAGACTTAAATACAATATACAATATTAATATCGAGTAAACCGTTCAAAACGCCGTCATTTCGGCACTTTTAACACGCTTACTATGGGAACACTCCGGTAACATCATAAATATTCCCTGAACATGTTATCCATATTGATCAAACCATCGCAGAATAATCGATGTACATACATAAAAAATACGTAGGATCAAATTGATAACCTCCTTCTTTTTTGAGGTCCGTTAAAAATAAGACTAGGGGGAATAAATAAAAAGATTACCAAAAAAACTTATTTTTCTTGTGTATATCTGATTTTGCCAACATATTAATTAATAGTGTGGAAAGGGTTGTTGACTATTCCTATAAAACACAAAGTATTTTCTTTTGCCTGATTTATTTCAGAATGTGTCTTTCTGATTCGACCGCCTTGAAACTTTTTCGAGACCTTAGTGGTTCACATGAGAATTACGTTGATCGGTTGACTAAATTAAAACAAAAAATAGATTTCTCAAATACCCAGTAATGCCTAAAATAATGGCAGCCTGTATCCTGCCTTCTGTGTCACCCGGCATACTAATTAACTAATAACTAAAGATGAATATTTTTGAGCAAAGTATTTTTTTTTTATTTTAGAACAAAATATACCAGTAGTTTCTTGCTTTTCGTTTTTCTTCTATTTTCTTATATACCGCCTAGTTTCGGAAGTTTAACAGGTTAGTATCGTAACAATTTATTAAAATATATTTACGTATTGGTATAATTAGTAGCTGCAAAGCAAAAAAATCCTAACATATTTACTTAGAATGTGAACAATTATAATTTTAAGTCTACACCAAGGGTACGCTGTGGCCATGACTGATTACAGTGCTTTTTATAATAATTACATTATAAGATATATATTTCCTTGTTAGCTTATATTACCACTTCCTTTCAATAATTTTGCCAACTACAAAATCGGTATGAACCAGATAGTTTTCAAATCCTTGCCCTAATGCGTAATAGGTTTTTTATATACAAAATGTTCGTGATATTATGGTTATTGATTTCCTGTAAAAAAATGTTCTTGTCATTTTATTCAGGATTTAACATTCTTAAGAAAGAACGTGTATTAGCCTTAATTTGTTATGCTTTCTAATTTATCAGAAATAAACGTAGATCTATTACAATAAAGCAATGAAAATAAAATTGAATTTAAAATATCTAAAATTGCATAAAAGCGCACCAGGAAATAAGGAGAATATATAGATGTATATATATGTATATATATATATATATATATATATATATATATATATATATATATATATATATATATATATATATATATATATATATATATATATATATATATATATATATATATATATATATATATATATATAGTTTATAAAATTCCATGTAAATGAGTGTGAGTTAATACGTGTAGGACAAACCTCTAGGAAGCTTTAAAAGCAGAATTACATCAGCGATAAGAACGACTGACGGAGAGGGGTTCCGTCCTGTGCACTGAGTGGATATTTCATTAAAAGAAAAAGAGTGACACCCAAAATCTTAGTTAAACTTATAACTTTCCATATTATAAATGTCATGATACCATTACAACTAATATTATTACATAAATTATTTCCTATTTTGTCTTTATATTTGTTATAGTCTGCATAATTAATTATTTTACAACTATTACAGGGCAACTATTATACTTTTGAACGTTCATCGTGACCTTTCACACTTATCCTCTTAATTAATTATTATTATAAAATAAACATGTTACTATGTATACTTTTTTGCAAATTAGATTGAGCATTATATACACACTACTTTAAGATAGGCAACCCGTCATCCTTCTGGTGTGCCTTCAAACTGCCAATTTAGTATACTCCCCCTTATTTATTTCTCACGCCCCCTCTACTTTCGTGTTTAAAAATTCCTCCTAAAAAATGTGTTTGCTAGTTAATGAAATGAATTTCCATGATGGACATGTTCTTAAAAGTTCTTAATTTCATTTTTTTTGTAGAGAAGTCCTAAGAAAGGGATAAATTAATCCCAGAAGCTTTAGAGAACAATAAAGGGTTCCACTCCTTTATTTGGCCTTTTATATTTATAAACTGCATTCCCGCTAACCTGAGGTTTTCATTTTTCTTCTTAACTAGTCAGTTGCGACGACGTCTTCCTGTCTATATATATATATATATATATATAATACACGGGGCACCAAGATGGCACTAAATTGTCTTTATTATCATATTTAAATTAAAGAACTTCCAGAAATAAAAAAAATTATGTGAAAATCCGGTTTGGTAAATACTTCGTTCTGCGTTCTACACATTGTTTTAATTGGTTCACCGAAACCCATAAGATGTGTGAACTGACAAACTAGAATTTTTACCGCAATTAAAATTATTACAAAAAAGGTTTTAAGAGTTTTAATAACCAATAAGAGAACATTTTTGGGTAGAACCAGTGACCATTTATATTAAACGGTTTGGGTCAAACTTTCAAATTTTTTTAGGTGATATTTTCAATCAAAAATGGAGTACTCGATCAGGCACTTTTAGAGCTATGGAGCAACAAAGGGACAATTTTGGGGTACCAAGAAATTTTATAAATATAAATGTGTTGTTTCACTGTAAAGGCACATATATTGATTTTTGGATAATAATAAAATTCGATGTGTGGAATGTCTAGATAAAATTGTAATATGTATTTTAAGTGCACATTCACAAAATCTATTTCTGGCCTTGTATCACAAAGTATTGTGGATTAATTGATTTGCCTCTATCTCATTACCGAACCAAAAATAATGATGGTAAATGCCTACAGGATGTTATATCAATTATATTGTAATATAATTACTATTTTGTCATCAGTGTTTTGTAGTTAATTGTCACTATATTTAATTTAAAATATTCGTAGTTAATTAGCCAATACCAGAAAATAGTTTATTACAGGAAGCATGTTAAGTGATGTTGCCCACTGTTGATGAAAATTCACCTCACGTAGAAAATTGTTAATGTGAACCGTGATGTTTTCGCCGAATTAATAATTGAAAAATCGCCCAGTAGGTGAAATGTAAAATTGAAAATTATACTGACTTTTTTTTTATGTTGGAGAACCATAATAGGCGCATGAAAACAGTTTCTGATTTTAGATTCATATCATCGGATTATTATTTATTTCAAATTCTCCACCGAATACCATCCGTACATAAAAATTAACAAGAAAATTTAAAAAAATCGTTTTACCTATAAAACCATATTCGTTTATTAACTGTTTCAAAAAATAGCCCTCCTCCTTCGGCGTAGTGCAATTTTAAGAAAATAAACCTATACAGTTTCTAAGTAATATTATGTTTCCCAGAATTTCCGGTAAGGTTAGGTGGGGTAAGTGAATAATAAAATTTAAGTAGTGCGGCTTCCAAGATCTCTTTTGGGCGTGTTAGTTACATTTTAATAGTTTTCACATCTAGAGTTCCCGTTTTTGGAGTTTTCTTTAAAATATGGTATATTATAGCGCATAAAAATTAATTTAATAATGCTATATTTTCATTTTTCTTAAATTAATGAACATACTACACTCTGCCTACCCTCTAGTGTCGGGTAAGTGTCGTAGCGGCACCTAAAACATATACAGTTTATATATAAATACAGGTTTGGGGTAAGGGTGTTAAAGAACACAATATCTTTCTACTTTTACCCCAAACAGAGGAAAAATAAAAATCAAGTCTGGACATTTACGAACTTTTCATTATTGTCAAGGTTACAAAATATAACACACGCTTGTGGGACACTCTAAAATTAATTATAAGATTAACAGTAATATAATCACCAAAAAATTATATAGCCAGGCAATTGAATTTAATATCCGATCAAATTTCACTTGCCTGGAAGTACAATTGGCGTTGGTGTTACAACACTATCCAATGAAATTAAACAATAATTATCTGGATCAGGCCATGAAAAAGTATTAGACTTTAAGAGATTGAAGTACGGGACTTTTCTTAAACAAATTTATCCTGAATTCCTCTGTTGTTCTGTTCACAGTTGCGACTTGGCCTACGAAGTGCTTTTCTGTTTTCTTTGTTGCAAAAAACTCCTACAGCTTTACTAATTTTCTTCATATAGCCATTTAATGACTCGTACTCCAGCATCTCATCCCTAAAATCGTCGTCGCTGTTATCATCATAGTTATTGCTGAAATTATCGAGCTCATCTGATGGTAGGTTTCTGTTTCGTACCTTTCTTCCGATTTTCCAATTCCTCCAATACATTGATTTCTTGGTTGGTAATATACCTCTGCTTTAGCTACCCTTCATTTAAATTTTTGTTGATTATCTTTATTTTGCTCTGCATATCCCAAAATAATATTTCAAATGTGTTAGAACCGATGTGAGAGGTCGTGATGGAAGTTTCCGGTTCAATGTTGTTTCCAAAATACATTATGGATTCCGAACAATTCGTTCCAAATCTATTCGACAGGCTTGCTAAATTGACTTTTCGGAATTTTTTACTCCTCACGGTGACGCTGCCGCTGTATAAGCAATAAGCCCAGTTTCAAATTTAACGAATTAAAAACACTCCAGTCTAGAGATTGTACTAGATGAATATAATGTAACGGGAGTGAAATGGTGACGTTGTTTCGATTGCCGATGCAATTAGATGACGATCAATATGTGACACGTGACCATCATAAATTAACAACACAGGGCATTTCGGTCCAATAGCTTCTGAAAATATTTCAAGAAATCGTCGGATTTCGTTTGCAGTTGCCGCGTCAGTAGTCTCAGGAAAGCGTCTGAGCTGGAGCTATTCGCTCCGGACATTTCGGCTTTTAAAACTATCAATGGCATTTGGAGCCAGAAGCACTGGCCCCAATCCGCACCGAAATGTTTTCCCTTCAGTTGGATGACATGTTGTCCAAAACAGAGCGTTCCAATTTGTCCAACAACCTTTTTTTTAGACTGGTCAAGGTGTCTTCGCCTCGTCTAAATTCCAAATTTGTTCTGGTTTGTCATTCCTCTTTAGGAATAACTGCTTCTTTCCACGGTTTCACTCTTTCTTCCTTTAATACCTCTGCGATGTGGGTTTAAAGTAGACTGAGGAATATTATATCGCAGACTTGCGGCATAGGTAGTCAATATTCCCGGTCAAATTCTTCGAGGGCTTGTTTTAAGGCAGCTAGTGTTTACTTTGTTGCACTTTGTGACTTTCTTTGGTACGCCCTTACCATTTTTACGATTTTCTGACAGATGCAACAAAATCACGGCAACAATAACATGAGGGGCAAGTGTGTTGTATGCTTCACTCTTGCCCTTGCTATTTACTGTTCACTTGCCCCATATGCAATTTTTGATGGAGCAAGCGTGAAGTATACAAATTCATAAGTTAAAATGCTTAATCCTACAAAATTAACAGTATACCCATAAACTTTTACTTTTACGGCTTGTTAGAACAGTGCAGTTTCCCTTTGGGAATTATAGAACAGTATTTAAGCTACTCTCTACAGATGTCGCTACGCAAATAATGTAGTGTTACATTTTATATACACGGTCTCCACATTTCATCCAGAAACATACTTACCCCACCTGACTGGCTCGGAAAGGTAGCAACACTGTTTTCACTGGGCCGGAACCTGCTCTTGGAATTCAGCTCCTTCAGCTGTCAAGGCTAGGATTAAAAATCGCACTGTCGAGGAGTTCCGTGCTGAATGGCACGAGCTAGCAGGACTCAGACAGTCTAAGATCTTCATATCAGGCCCTTATAGCCGTTCTGAGTCTAATAGACTTCTAAACCTAAACAAAAGTCAACTTAAAACTATTACCGGGGTCCTAACTGGACACTGGCTAGTGAAATATTACCTGCATAAGATTGGACTCGACAACGATCCATACTGCAGGTTTTCTGCTGAGGTAGATGAAACTAACGAGCATCTAGTCTGTCGATGTGACGCTTTAGCCAACGCCAGACTGCTTTGCTTGGGTGACACCTATGTGCCCCAGAGAGCCTAAGTGCTGCCCTTGTC
Organism: Kuschelorhynchus macadamiae; assembly: GCA_030620095.1. Taxonomy (NCBI): domain Eukaryota; kingdom Metazoa; phylum Arthropoda; class Insecta; order Coleoptera; family Curculionidae; genus Kuschelorhynchus; species Kuschelorhynchus macadamiae. The sequence continues at coordinate 8,367 of JAUTXW010001477.1, forward strand.
GGGCTCCCCATCTATGTCTATGTCTATGTCTACCCCATATGACCTCAATTATTATGCACATACAGTTTTATATGTTATAATGTCCCTCATAAAAATTACTAAGAAGTTATATTAACAAGTGACGGAAAATGAATATATATTGATATATTTAATTTAATTTAAAACACTAATATTGTTAATTTTGTATGTAACAAGGCATTTTTCCATGCTATTGTTGATATTTTTTAAAATTTAAGCAATGGAGGAGCCATCGGAATAAGTCTAATTTAATTTTTTATCTCCTTATCTTAGCCCCATTATAATATTCGTTCACTTTGTGACAATTTGTATTAAATCGCCGTTTTCAAAATAATTTAAACTCAAAATTTTTATGTAGAAAACACGAAATCGTGTGTGTGTTGTTCATTTGTTGAAAAAATTGTTACAACTTTAGAAATAGTTCCTTTCTAAATATTTTTAATCTGTTAATGAAAATATAGGACTTGAAGAGAGGTTTATTATTTCAAGATACAAAGAAATGGTTCCTATGAAAGTTTTAGAGAATTTCCTAAAGATTTACACGGCGGCAATTTAAAAAAAAGAGGATCGTCACTAAATCACCATAAACCTTGTTATTTTAAACAAGACATCCTGTATTTTTTGGATTATCCTCATTTTCCCATTTCCAAATATATATAATTTGTCTATATTCGGAACAATGGTTTTCGACTTATTCCACTTTAAAGTTACCACATATGACAATTTTTCAGATATGCAGCCATACTTAAATCGCGATACCCATGAAATGTGAAATGTCAGCTAAAAACACAAGATCCCTGTTGGACTTGAACGCAATCCACAGATACTTAAATCGCTTTACCCATGGAAGGTCACCAACAAAAACCAACAGTAATTTGTTAAAAAATATATTTAATGTGATTAAAACCCTAATTTCATACACTATGTTTTATCGCAACTCGTCAACACTGTCCGTTCTATTGTGATACGCTTTATCCTTTATATAGCCATATCTGCTAATCCACAAATTATATGGAGCATTTAAGCTGTGACCTCTCGAATGTTGTGTGGTGGTGTGCCATCTTGGTGCCAAATTATTTGGTTATAAGTGTTTGAAGGAAGCTGCTCAATTTCGTTATTTAATAGATTTAAATATCGTTCCCTCGTTAATATACCCTCAATAAATATCGAACCAATAATTGTCTCTTTCGCTCTTCAATTAGATGAGGATTTCTAGTTGCCCAATGGAGCTCATTTTTTTCTATTAAACATTCCGGCTGTGGTAAAACAAGCCTCATCAGACCACAAAAACCTTCTGAATAACAGCATATCTTGCCTTAGTTTGGTCAGCTTATCCTCACAGAAGTGGAGACTTTGGTTAAAATGATCATCGGTTAATAGTTGCACTAGTCTAATTTTATACGGGCGGTATCGATTTTTTTTTAGGACTGAACGGATGTAGAACCTCGATTTTTCGGGTATGCGAGAGGCGTCAGGAACCGATCTACTTAGACTTTCTAAAAATTGGTTTTAATTTAACTTTTAGACTACCTAAAGAAAGTATTTTTTATCTTCGAAGTCAAAATTTGCTCGTCTTCTTTGCCTCTGCAAGGATTTTCTTTGTGCGTGGTTTTTACTATATATGCAACAGTTTTTCTTGAAGGAACCTGTGCACCAGGATGTAACAGCCTGTATTGTCGCACTGCAATTGACCCAATATTAGCATTTGCTAAATAAAGTTGAAGAATTTTAAGTTTTTCTTCTTCGGTAAATTGTATTTTAGATTTTATTAATTTTGTTATTCGTAAAATCAATAAAATATTTTACTTACGAATAAAAATAAGTGTTTTGTTTTTGTTGGTGACATTCCATGGGTAAAGCGATTTCATCATTTTATGGGTACCGCGATTTAAGTATGGCTGCATTTCTGTGAAATTGTCATATGTGCTAGCTTTAAAGTAGAATAAGTCAAAAACTGCTGTTCCGAATATAGACAAATTACATATTTTTGGAAACGGAGGAATGAGGAGAATCCAAAAATGTCAAAAAATGCAGGATGTCCTCTTTTAAAATAGAAAAAGACTCCAAATATCGGTCTCAGTAAATTATAATTATTAGCATGACACGTGTTTCGCCCTTCCGAGCATCACCAGACCTACATACAACAGAGAGAACTTTACTAAATAATCACACTGACAAATCCAAAAACAATAACTTACAAATAGAATAACACACACTAAAGTACAACAAAACAAACAACTCCTTTTTTATTGTTTTTTTTATGTTCGGACATACCACGAAGGCTTGAAGCCTAAGAATAATACCCCTCTTACAATAAACCATGGTTTTTTTGGTCACCTATGCCCTGCCCTGCAGGGCGCGGAGTCGGAATTATAGCGGACGTTCTCCAAATGACGAAACATGCATTTGCATTTCAGGATAATGAAAAGTTAATTTGCCACCTTCCTAACAGCCTATAAATGATATTTGCATTGTGTGGAATAGCAACAGGCACCAGTTAGGGAAAGTTTTTACAAATTCGTTAACCCGTTGCATCCTAAAATTGAGTTTACATTGGAAAGATGAAGGAAAACTACTATTTCTTGACCTTTATTAATTTTCACTACTTTTATGTTTTTTTTTTGTGATAGGTCTGTTTGTGCCCGGTAGGACGAAACACGTGTAGCCGTTTAACTAAAAACATATGACTCAGACCGAGACATTAAATAATATATTTTCCGCTTTCCACTGCGTCGCTTCGTCATTATTTGCAAACAGGAGATAAAAGGTTGAGGCTTGACTTAGCTTATTTTTATATATCTATGAAATATTGAGATTTTCGGGTCATGGTGATCTGTTTTTGATAACAGTTAGTATACCTACATAATACTTTTAGACTGAAAACTATAAAAGTTGCAAAATAATTGAAATAGACTAAAACGCTGGAGATGATAAATCAGATTAAATGGCTTACTGGGCCACCTTTATTTCAGATAACATTTTTAAATCAAGCTAATAAAAATGAGTCAGTTGTGGTATGAAATTACGTGATATCACTACAAAATATCTTTTAGTTTTACAAAAAATGGCGAAAAGCAAAAATAAGCAAGAATTCGTTTACAGAAGTCTGGGTGGAAGTTTCATTGGGCTGTATAGGCGTGTCAGTAATGCCGACATAGAAAAGTCTCCAGTGGTAATGAGAAGTAAGTGCACATACATATAATAGTCTCTTCACGACATTAAATAACTTTCAGCCGTTTTAGTTTTGTTAGTAAGGCTTTCATCTATATAACTTTGTATACTTGTTCAATGTTCATTCCCCATATCTTTTTAACTGAGTCAGGCTTCTTCTCCCGTTCACTAAAAGAGTGGCAGAACTACTACTAAATGGTTCTAAACGTTCTAAAAGTTGCGGGATTTCTTTTGGCTTTTTGGAATGTAATGCATTATCATGCATGATTTTTTTTATGTCCCCTTTGAATACTTCGGCTTGAGGATTTTTTGGTTCAATAATTTAGTTCTATGCTATTTATGACAATTAATGTTTTGTTCATATCTGGGTTATTTTTACAATCAGTTGTCATTTTCACCAGTTCGTTTTTATGACATGCTCCAGCTCTACCCAAAATGAATATTAATTTTCTTATAAAAAATGCTTTATAAGGTACTTTATCATCATTTTGGTTGATATGGTGGATTTTTTAAATTTCTAAATCAATAAATATCAAGTATGTGCAGGGGGGCCCACGAGGTCAGGGAGCCCGGCGATTATTGCAAATGAGCTCAAGGGGATTATGGAGGCATGGATGACCTTTTTTTTAGTCATCATATATTTCCGGCTATACTTTGGGGGCTATATATATTAAGAAGTAAAGGACCTTTTTTTTGTCATCAGTTATTTTTCTGTTTTTAGAGTTTTACCAAAAATCGTGGAGGGGGAGCAAAATTTGTAGCTACGTCACTGGTAGGTGATTTCATTACCTTGCCATTACAAATCTCGTAAGTATGTTAAATAATATTAGGTATAATGACGAGGGAGTATACGTGCATGTCTATGCTGGATTTCAGCAATGCGTTCCCAACAATAAATCATAATATGCTTTGTGCCAAGTTAAGATATTTTGGTTGTTTGGAGCGCACAATTTCATTTTTCTTATTTTACCTTGAAAATAGATTTCACTCAGTCTTATTAAAAAACAATAATATTTCCGGTGTACCGGTATACCTCAGGGCTCTATATTGGGCTCTCTCCTATATACAATTTATGTAGCAGATATACATATCTCTATTGAGCATTTGGAATTGTAACAATACGCTGACGATTCCCAGCTTTATATGTCTTTAAATTTTTCAAATATTGATAATTCTAAGCAAAAAATTAGTTCAGATATTTTAGGTATAGTTGAATATGCCAATCAACATCATTTAAAAATTAATTCTGCTAAGCCCAAAATAATTTTTTACGGTGGCAATTCGAATATTTTAAGATACGTGTCTGGGAATATTAATATTGAGATTAATGGGGAAGTAATTCCAGTTGTAAATCAGGTGAAAAATATTGGGGTATATAAATACAAAAATGTCTAAAACAAAATATTATCTTTGTGATATTCTTTCACTGCTCTACTACGGAGATATTGTATATTCCGATTCCTTAACTTTGGAGCATTCTAGATCTATACAGAAGTTACAAACTAGTTGTATAAGATCAGGTATCAGCCCTACTTAAATAAATTATTCGGAACTTTTGCACATCTTCACAATACTCGTAAGGCCGGCATTTTTTTAGAGTACCTAAGAACAGAATAAGTAACTTTCATAAATCTTTTGCTGTTATTGGGATAAAATTGTGGAATGGTTTGCCAAACAATATTAAAGCTCTTACGCTGAAAAATGTTTATTCATGTCAAGAAAAATCTTCTTCGGGCGCGGGGACTGATATTTTCTGGTCACCCAACATTTATTAAAATATTTGAATTGAGGTATTTGAATTATTGTCTCCGCTTCCTCTGCCCCTAACCTACCGCTATGCCATACATAGATATGCTTTCATTTTCTTTTTTCAGCTATTTTTCCCACAGGCCTCACGTAGAGGCATTTAATGCCGCTGCGCTATCGGTTTCTTAATCGCGAAGGAGGTACCTTTAACCAAGTAACAATAATTATTCTTAGGGTATAAAATACGTATAATTTTTTGGTAATAAATTCTTTTGACTTTTTTTTACCTTGCTTCTCTGCAAAATACGCAAGTAATTTTTTTTTTGAGAATAATTTTTGGTCCTTTGTAATTTGCATTTAGGGAATCCGTCTTAAAATTTTTCAGAGTAGCTTGTAGACTTCTCAGGTAGCAAATTCAGAGTAACAAACTTTGTAGTAATTTTTGGCAAAGTACCTGATATATTACAGTCGTTAGTCTCCATTGAATTTTCACAAACCTGAGAAAAACGGTCTTGAATAGTTATTGATATTACTAGCGTGTTATGATGAAAATAAGGCACGAGAGAAAAGTTTTTAGAGTGAGAACTTCGAGCCGAGTGGCGTAATTTCTCAAATAACTTACGAATTGATATTTGATAATGACCTAAACCTAAAAAGCTACTTGGTTTTTTTTGGTTACTTTGGAACCCAAAATTTATTGAACATTTTTTTTAAAATACATTTTGACTTTTACTGACACATTGTACTGTAGTCAAAGTGAAAAAATGTTCAACATTTTTTGCGAAAATGAACAAAAACAGTGAACATGCTCTTGTTAATGTTTTTATTAAAGCTGACCTGACACCGATGCAAACATTACCTGGAAAATCCCGTACTGCCTACAACAAAGACTTCCAAGTTTTTCAAGATTGGATGCAGTCAAGAAAAGTAAAAGTGATCAATAAAAATGTCTTGCGGGCTTATTTTCTACATCTACAGAAAAAATTAGTACTCTAAAACCAAGTACTCCATGCTTCGGTCGATTCTACAGCTACATAAAAATGGCATTTCGCAATATGGACAATTGTAAACTAGTGAGTTTTTTATTAAAGACCAAGCGATTTTTTGTCCATTATAAAATTTGCAAATGTACAAATCAGTGTGGTGGGTATAAATACTATGTCAATAATACCCTTAAAAATTTCTGCGTACCTTAGTCTAAAATATCCAGGGCTGTATACCGAGGACTGTTTTAGAAGGTCCTCTAAATCTCTTAATTAGCTAATGCAGGAGCTAATACGATTGGGGGCTACCTAGTACCTAACAAAATTCAAGGCACTAGCAAACCATCAAGCAATTGTCTCGCCTTAGAACCATTGTTGTCACAATCCATTTACCCGTCTTTCCTATAATTTAAAAATAACAAGCAAATAAAAAATGCAATTTTTTTACGAAAATTGGCTAATTAAATTGCAATAAAATTTATTATACTTATCATAATATCTCCAAGTAGCTCTCGATGCTTTGTTTGCCGATGTAGCTGCTAAACATTAGCGAAAAGATTATATCATCACAAATAGCTAAACCGATAAGTACCTTTCTTTATTTTACCGACTTCAAAAAGGGAAAAAATTATTAATTCGATTCTAGTATTTTTTTGCATATGTACATGGAATACTCCACGATGGTTTGACCAATTTGGATGAAATTTACAAAGAATACTCAGGATGTTACCAGAATGTTAAAACACGGGAATGATGCCATTTTTTTACCGTTTACTCGATGTCATATTGAGCAATACATGCGTTCACTTTTCTGTCAGGGAGAAAATGTATGTATGTTACTATTGTATATTGTATAATTAGATATATAATACAATGATTTTTTATAATATATAGTGGGACACAGTGGCTATATGTTAAACGTAACTTACAATAAAACTGGTATAAATAGAATTAAAAAGGATGAAATAAAAATTTGTATAAAGAATAAAAAGTTTGGCGCCGACTTTACAAAAGTTTTCCGAATAAAATAAGATATTATTTGTGTATTTTTTATTAAAGTCAGTTTTACATTTTTTACAAAAAAAATTATATCCTATATCGCTCCTCATGTCGAGTCTTTTAATACAGCCTATACAACTACGTCACACGTATCTTCACGGCTAGAGCTATACTTTTTTACCAAAATTGCCTAAATTTAGGTATGCCATGTATACTAGGAACCTTATGCCTGGTTCAGTGGCGGCTCGCGGGTGAAAAAGTAAGTGAAGTGCAAATGAAGCAAGAAAATATCGCAATAATTTTTTTCCAGAATTTTTTTATGTGGGGATAGAATATTTATTTACGACTTACCTAAATTTTGTATCATAGCAGCAAATTTATTTATAACATCCTCATGAAATGGATGACTTGCGCTAATCTTGGCCAGAAATTCCATTTGAATTGAAATATTGCCAAGAGAAGTAAGTCTTTCTTGAGATATTGTATTTCTTAAATAAGTTTTTACACATTTGAAGCAAGAAAAACTTCTTTCCACTGAAGCACTTGTCGACGGTATTATCAAAATAAGAGAAAACAATTTATATGCTTCGGTAAAAATATATTTATTTTTATTAATTTTTTTCACTTGCTCTTGCAGCGATATATTCCCATTACTTTCATTGGCAAAAATAAAACCAAGCTCATTTTTAAGTCGTTGACTTTTTGAAAATATTTCGCTATATAACTGTAACAAATTTTCAAACGGGCTAGTCGGAAAATTTAAACTATATTCGGAAAATTTAGCAGAACCTGCCAAACATGAAAATGTAAGTTTATTACAGTCTTGAAATCTTAGTGTCATTTCCATCAAAATATTGTCCAATATTTCATAAAAGAGGGTTCTATACTTAGCTCTAATTTCTTCAGGTAAAAGCTTAGCAAGCTTACGTTTCTAATGATTTATTTCTGTAATAGTATTTGCTTTATCAAACATGGAATTAAAAAGATGTTCATTTCTTTTTTTTACAGAGCGCCTCACGACAGCGTTTTATATCGGCAAAAATGAATTTCAAGCGATTTTTTTTTAAACGTCAAATCGTATGTCCGCGATTGAGAAAATGTCATTAAACACTAATGCCAGAAACGTGAATTCAAAATCTTCTTCTTACCTAAAAATCCTAAAAAAAAAATTAAAAAGACATGCCGCCAACGGTCAAGTAAAATATTTATTCGAAATGTACAGTTTATTTTTTACCAATTAGGTGAATAAATGAATGTAAAAACTAAAATTTTAAGAGATATATAAGAAATATAGTTAGATGTTTGTTTGTTTATTTCTCCTGGTAAAGTAGCACTTCACCTACTTCACCTGAATAGCCGCCACTGGCTTGGTTATTTTGAAGGTGATACATAATACCTCTGTATTTTGGGATGCCTTGTATAAGTTTTAACTGCCATAGTTTTCATAATAATGAATTCAGTTTTCGATCTAATAATATACAAATTTAGTCGGTCATTTATTTTTTTATTTATTAAACATGTAACAAAACAGAAGTTTGTGGTGAATTTATCATTGCTCAGACATAATTCTAGAGCTTGTTCTTTTTCTTTGCAGTTTATTTGCGCAGTCGAATTTTTTGTTTTTTTTTAATAATCATTTTTCTCTGAATCTGTTCAAGGTTTCTGTTTACAATGTGAACGAAGTCTACAAGCTCTATTTAAAAAAAGAAAAATGTTACAAAATAAGTTTTAAGGTCTTATCTGAACCGCCAGGATTTGCTAAAAATCTGCTAAAATATAAACGATTCACAATTTAATCTTACTGCTTATAAATGTATCAATGCTGACATCTTTATCTTTAAAGCTAATTAATAAAACTAACAAAAACCGCAATGCAGTAGAAATAGTAAAAACATTTTAACTGCATGCACTGCATTTTAATGGAAAAACTTTGTTGTCAGTGGTATTTAAAGATAAGGCTCTGAGATTCGGGTATATTTATAGTTGACAATAATGAAACAATATTGCAGCTATTTGTTCAAGTTTAAATAATGTTCATGTTTATTTGTAGGATTGTTTATTTTTTTAGCAAATAAAATGTAAAAAATGTTTGTAACATTTGTTTCCATCTTTTAAAATTATACTAATATACTCGTTCAAACCTGTAAAGCATAAAACCCTTTTCGTACCAAAAATTGGATCAGATGCGACGTAGATTGAGGTTTTTGCCATGCGCATTTGAAAAATACAAATTTCTCATCGTACATTTGTGATTCCCCAAAATCATAGGACACATACAAGAAAGGACTTCACCCTTTTCAAATAAAACTGTTATAACCGATGATATACAATAGATCAAACATGTTGCATTCTTCATAAACATAGGTACTTCTTTCGCTGACACTTGCATGGCTTCAGCAGTACTTTCACCTGGCTATTTACTCTCAACTTGAACCGGTACGAACGCTGTATTGTGTATTTAACTCTTATCGTAACGTTGCCACGAAACGTAATCAATTATTATTATACATTTGCTACGTTGGCACAGTATGTTCGTTGTAAATACTAAAACAATATGTTTTTTTTCCAAATTTGTGATTATATTTAACATTAATTGTGAACAGTAGGTATTTAAATATGTTTCGACTTAGGGTTACAAATACCAGCCCTTGGACACAATCGCTGTAAGTTATAGTTTTAAGCTATTTAATACACTTTGTGTTTTAATCGATGTAATTCTGATAAAACATATTGTACGTGAGAGTGATTATTTAATGAAAAGAGTGTGTTTTTCTAATGACAGCTGCTATTGTTACCTCCGGGTAAATTAGTTATTGTGTTACTGTTTGAAGTATTTTGTTATTTAATTAGAAAATAACAATGAATGGTTTTATATTTGGCAAGGGTACTAAAGGTCACTTTAATGTCCAATCGTCACTATGGTAGATATTAAGATAATCGGAATGGCACTTATATGCAAAAACAATATTTGTACAATAATTACCTAAAAAAATTCTTTGAACATGAATGTTTAAAATGAAGTAATTCTTATCTTAAGGAATTTGCTTTGTTAATCAGATATTCAATTTCATAAAGATTTCAATTTATTAAATATGCAGAATATTAATAATATTTCTTTAGCAGTAGGATAATAATATTAGTATTAATCATTTTATTTTTTTAATTTATCCAGTATACAAATAACACAAGTAGTTGCAGAAAACGTCCAACCTCACATACTAATTTGTACAGATAAATATAAACACGCCAAACAATATTAAAATATTGACAAACAATATAAGCAAATAAAAAGTTCCATTTAATCCAAGAACTCCTGCACGGTATAACAGTTTATTTCAAGAACTATTTTTAGTTTGCTTTTAAAAATTCTTGCAATAGGAGGGAGCGTTTTTTATTTCGTTGCCTAGTCTGTTATAAAATTTGCATTCGTTTATTTATTTCTGATATTGTCTGTATATACGCGGTGTTCGAAAAAAAGTCAACTTTTTGTATATATATATATATATATATATATATATATATATATATATATACGCGAAAACTAAAGATGGGGAAGTTACTTCTTCACCATTGCGTGAAGAACCGACCATGACGCTATGTTTGTTTAAGGGTCAAGGAGCCATTCTGCAGGCAGGTAAGGACAAAAAAACCATTGAATGTGGTGGTCTTTTTGAATAAATATATAACACTTAATACAACTAATGCAAAGAGCCACTATAAAATGCTAAGCAATGTTATTTAGCCTTATAGAAGTCCGATTTGATGGATTTTTGGATCATTCTTTTTACTATCGTCAAAGCCATGGAAGGTTACAGTACATAGAGGGAAAAATATACTTTTTATAAAGGGCGTAATCATTTACGACTTTTTTCTAATTATTACGCCGTATAACATGATCGTATATAATACAATATATTAAGAAAATAAAGTAATTATCAAATCTCAATGAACGAATACTTATTGTTTGTGATCCGGAAAGTTATCTATAAGTTATTACAAGAGTTGACTTTTCCCGAACACATGTATATGCAGACAATATCAGAAATAAATAAACGAATGCAAATTTTATAATAGACTAGGCAATGAAATAAAAAAAATATATATATATATATATAAATCAAAAGTAGAAAATATATAACGCGGTAAGAACTAGTATATAGTAGAAAATGGATTCTTTGGGATGACCGCTAAAGCAATGGAATTTGGCTAACCGTAGACACGTGTTTCTGACTTAAGGTCTTCATCAGTACAGTCAACTAGTTGAAAGACGAGTACAACTAGCGCCAAAATGAATACACAAAACAATACCAGAGTCACCAACAGGAGCAAAACCGACATTTGTGATTACCAAGAGAACATCCGAAATCTTCGCCGGACTTGATACTCTATTTACCACGGAGCAGCATATAGCCACCTGTGGCGAAACTCATGACCCAAGAGTAGTAAATCAAAAGTAGAAAATATATAACGCGGTAAGAACTAGTATATAGTAGAAAATGGATTCTTTGGGATGACCGCTAAAGCAATGGAATTTGGCTAACCGAATATGTCGAAGTTATATTCATCCTGTATATCAGAATATCATTAGATTTGGTGGATATTGTTATTATTATTATGATATTATTCCAAATGTTCATAAATACATTAATAGAAGCAAGCATAACATGCCTTCTGTGGCTATCATTAATGTATCGTTCATTTCCTTGGTGTTATTAAACAACTAACGTTGTATTCAGCTAAGCTTACGTTTTGCTGTAGTTTGTTGTCTTGAAGAACAAGAAAATGCAAGATACGCGTAAAAATAAGAGCTTCTGGAAAAGCTTTTTGCTGTGACTCTTTATATTTAAATTACAAGATAGCCTTGTTTAGCTCAAGTCAATATCTGTTTAAAGAGATTTATACTGAAGACACATAAAATAGACAGTCTATATGTAATCAGAGGCGCAACTTTAGATTGCTTACAAAATTTCGTCCAAATAAAAAAAACAACACATATGGTTTAACAGTAAATATAGAACATGTCCATTTCGTATTTCCTTCTGTATAATTCCTTTTCTTCTTCTTTGTTGCCTCTAATTTTACTTTTCTCTTATGTCTGTAAACGTAAGTATATAAGTTTTTATATATAAATATATTATATATATATATATATATATATATATATATATATATATATATATATATATATATATATATATATATATATATATATATATATATATATATATATATATATATATATATATATATATATATATATATATATATATCTATATGTATATATATATATATATATATATATATATATATATATATATACATATATACATATATATATATATATATATATATATATATATATATATATATATATATATATATATATATATATATATATATATATATATATATATATATATATATATATATATATATATATATATATATATATATATATATATATATATATATATATATATATTTTTTTTTTTTTTGAGAAAAATGTTTGTTTACAGCAGATACATAAAATTTTGATTTGAAACATCAAATCACAATAAATAATTTTTTTTTGTTATTGAAGTATGACAAAAAATTGAAGGTTTCAAATTTAAAAGTTAAGAGAATGCTCATATTTGAAAAATGATGTTATAAGAAAGGTACTAGCTGGCTCGGCAGATCTTGTTCTGATTTTTTCGTTAGATGGCGCGATGAGTTTCCAGTGGAAATATAATAATATGGGGCGCATTCACCACATCGTTCAGAAATATTATTGAAGAAAAAAATATGGATTTTATAGAAAAAATACATAATAAAACAATACAAAAAATAGTGTTGTAAGATCTCGGTAACCAGCCAATAAGTTCAAAAAAATCATATAAATTGGTGCAGTACAACAGCTCTCTGAATAATTTGGCTTAGTGTTTTTAATATTTAGATTGTTTAAATTTTAGATAAAAATAGTAAGAGCATGTAGGAAAACAACCTTTAGAATCATTCATATAATTAATTATAACTGTTATTATTACGACTATTATCATTATTTGAAAATTTTGTTTGATCCTAATACATAAATTGGACGATATCTGTTTTTTATTCGTTGCCGAAAGTTGTTTTTTAATTTCTGCCATTTCTAAAAATGTTCTTTTGGTGGTATTATTTTCTAGGTGTAATATTCTAGTTTGTTGACAATTGCATGTGTGACCGGTATCAATTATATGTTCTCATAGTGCGCAAGATCTTTTGTTTAATCTGGGGTCACTTTTATATAATGCCTTTCTGGTAATTTTTTGTAAAATTTGACCAATAAAATTAATGTCAAATAAAACTAAAACGGTAATAAAAACATTTCCTGGCCGAATTTTTCTCTCTCGGTAGATCTTGTTCTGATTTTTTCGTTAGATGGCGCGATGAGTTTCCAGTGGAAATATAATAATATGGGGCGCATTCACCACATCGTTCAGAAATATTATTGAAGAAAAAAATATGGATTTTATAGAAAAAATACATAATAAAACAATACAAAAAATAGTGTTGTAAGATCTCGGTAACCAGCCAATAAGTTCAAAAAAATCATATAAATTGGTGCAGTACAACAGCTCTCTGAATAATTTGGCTTAGTGTTTTTAATATTTAGATTGTTTAAATTTTAGATAAAAATAGTAAGAGCATGTAGGAAAACAACCTTTAGAATCATTCATATAATTAATTATAACTGTTATTATTACGACTATTATCATTATTTGAAAATTTTGTTTAATCCTAATACATAAATTGGACGATATCTGTTTTTTATTCGTTGCCGAAAGTTGTTTTTTAATTTCTGCCATTTCTAAAAATGTTCTTTTGGTGGTATTATTTTCTAGGTGTAATATTCTAGTTTGTTGACAATTGCATGTGTGACCGGTATCAATTATATGTTCTCATAGTGCGCAAGATCTTTTGTTTAATCTGGGGTCACTTTTATATAATGCCTTTCTGGTAATTTTTTGTAAAATTTGACCAATAAAAGTAATGTCAAATAAAACTAAAACGGTAATAAAAACATTTCCTGGCCGAATTTTTCGTTATTTTCTTAAGTTGTAAAGTTATATTTATATATGTATCAATTTTTTTCCCTTATGTTATGACATTAGCTTCTAAAAGCCATGCCTTCTCCAAATCTATAGCTAAAGTGAGTTACGGTATAGTTGAATTTTAATTTGTTTTAGCTCCTGTGATTGGATGGCGGCATGTACAAGTTTCTATCCTCTTTTTACTGATACTTATCGCCTATGGGATCAGAGTAACGCTGTCAGTCGCCATTGTTGCCATGACCGACCCTCAGGCTAGTAGCAATCCAGAAGTGCCAGTATGTATTTACTACAACTAAATAATATCGTACATTTTTTTATTTCTATTAGAACAAGATATATTTTTTATAAATAAAAAATTATAGGAAGCATAGCTAAGTAACTTTAATACAAAATAATGTATTTTAAAAGCAACATAAATTTAAATAAAATTTCGAAGCAATAGATTTTAATTAATTAAGTTTTTCAATATTTAATGCTGTGGTCAAATTTCATTAGTATATGTCTATGTTGTCTAATATGGACAGATCCGCAGTACTATAGGAGAGATGTTTAAACTGGTCATGTAAATTCACCCTGGGTAAGATCGGTGTTTCTGTGGTGGTCGAAGTTAGTAAATGGCCAATAGTTACCTGCATACTTAAAACTATAAATCACGCTAACTTAGGGACTTATCTGACAACATGCTCACTAAACTCTGTACAGAGGGTAGAAAAGCTTTTAACAAACAATCTGGGAGCATCTGAGAAAAAAAGATTTCTATTGTTATCTATTTTTTGTTTATATTCAATGGTTTTAATATCTTCTCTTATTTCAAATTACATTATGACTGATTTTTAAATGGGTTTTTATCTCATAAGTAAAATAGAGAATATTTCAAAAAACTGTAGAGAAAAGGTAGTAAAAAAATCGTAATCTTGATATATACATGTAAAAATATTAAATAAATGCATTAATATATATATTTTCGCAAAGAAATCGCCTACTTGATGCAAAAAATCTCATACCTGTAGCTTATTTTGTTGAAAAGTTTAAAAACCCAAAAATGAGCGGTTGAGATTCAGTTCAAAAATAATTTAACTTGTTTAATTGCTTTAACTTCTTGTCAATAATAAACATATATTATTCGAGTAAATTTATATTTTTAGTCTCCATCTCATTATAATATCCCTTAAAAAGCTAGATAACATACATAAAATTTAATAATTGTTCAAATTTCATTTTTAATTCAATGTTTTTTTTTCAGACATATCCAGAATGGCAAGACAAAAGTATAGTATTGTCGGCTTTCTTCTGGGTTATGTAATACCTCAAGTATTTGCTGGTTGGATGGCAAGTCGATTTGGTATGTACTTTATTCAAATTAGTAATTAAATATACATAAAATCATGTATCAGTTCATATTTTAAAATTTAGTGAGTTTGATGGATATTTCAAGAGATATTTTAATGATAAGTCCTATCATAAACATATGTTGATTTAAGGTGCCAAATGGTTCCTCGTCGGTGCTATGGGAGTGTGTGGCACCATGTGCATTTTTCTACCCCTTACAGCCGCTGGTTTCGGTTCGGTAGGAGTAATGGTAAATAGAGCACTTCAAGGATTATGCCAGGGGTTTCTTTTCCCCAACGTACATCACGCTCTGAGTGAATGGGTACCACCAGATGAAAGATCAAGATTGGGTACAATAGTATATGCAGGTATTCATTAATCGATATTTTTATACATAGAAAAAAAAATTTAAAAAGAACTGTCAAGCTTTTATTAAAATTTACGAGCAAGTATAAACTCTTTTAAAAACCCGAACTAGTACCTATCTTATTACAGATAAAGAAACCACAAAAGATATCCTTGGTATACCATAAAAAACAGAACAGAAGAAATTAGAACTTGCAAAATTTCGGCATAGTTTGTGAAATTTATTCTGCTCTTCGATCTTCATCCATTTTTACTGCCCCTAAACCATTGGAGGAGATATTTGCAAATTTCTGGACTCATATCGGGCTAAAAAGTCCGTCTTATATTTAAATAATAAAATGTTTATCTTAACGTCAAACTGTGTTTTACCGAATCTAGGACCCAAATGTAAAATATGTTGGAACAAAAATATAGAGCCTTGACCTTAATAGTCATTTTTGTCATAGGAGCTATCAATAAGCAAGTATGAAGATAAAAAATTCGTGCACGCTAAATAGGGTTTACTGAAACAAATAATTGTTTCATATAAGGCAAGCAAATATTTATTTTAAAAAAATGTTAATTTAAATTATTATCTTGTATCCTAAATGAATTTATTATTTGACCCAAGTAAAGTTTTACTTTAAATAATTAATGATTTATAAACATGCTTGCTTTTTTTTAAATGAAATATTAAATTCGAAAACGTAAGAGAGGCTCTCTATAATGGCCGCTATTAAATTTAAATACATGATTTGTTTGTGCAAGAAATAAATGCTATTATTTAGAGTGTTGCTAGTTTAGTTTTCAAGAGTAAGTTATAGAAGTGCAAAAGTGGCTGGATCATGGTATCCTTGTTGTGACTTTGGTGTAACGTGAAACAAAAATACATTAACAAGTTAATATACCAATATTACGAAGGTACAAAAGATCCAGATAATTATACTCTGGTTTATGGCACTGTTAAAAACTACACCCGGCAAAATACGCCAGTCATTGTATGCTGCAGAATAGAAGTAGGAGACTTTAACTAAAATTTAAACAAATAACATCTAAAAATATTTGCTTAGTAAATAGGTTTATAATAGAATAATAAAAACATATTGCAGATTAATATATTTGACTTGAATCAACGCCACAGTGAACCAAACAAATATATATAAAAAAAATATCAAATAATCAAGTTGATTTAAAATAAAAAATATTTGTTTAATCCAAACAAAAATGCATTCAGCCAAATAAAGATCAAGCAAACAAATTATTATTAAATTGTTCCTTTTTTTTTCGGTTTGTGCTACGAATTTTTTGAGCTTGTCCGTTTTCAGTAATATACATTATTGTTTGCATTTAGCTGGTCCTTTTGGAACGGTGGTTGCCATGTTAGTAACTGGATTGATTTCTGCAAGCAGTTATGGTTGGCCGCTAGTATTTTACATTTATGGAGGGGTATCACTGGTCTGGTGTCTCTTATGTTTTCTATTTATATATATAGCCCTGCGGACCACCCACAGATAGGTGAGGCTGAGAAGTACTATATTGAGCACAGTTTGGGACATACGGAGGGAAAATCGGTAAGTATACATGAAAAACATTATCTTTTTAAAAAGAATTTAATTATGGATTTAGTGCAGCTAATACTAATATGTTATTTATCTATGGATAGAATTAAATTTAAATATTATATTGACTTTTCCACTGTAATTTGTAATCAACCATTCTTGAATCCTAGATTTTTTGTGTACACGAAAGTATATTTTCTCCGCTAACTTGCCAAACTTTCATACATCGCTGGAAAGACTTACCGTTCGAGTCAATCTTCTCAAGCCGTTCTTGTTCTTCCTGCTTTCTGACCTCTTCATCCGGTTTTACTTTTTTTTGGCTTCTTGGCAATTTTTTTGTTTCTTATCTTGATCATCTACAATTTTCTCAAGCCGATCCTTTTTTTCTATCTTTCTTTTTGTCTTGTGGTGTCTTATCTTGATCATTTAGAACTCTCTCAGGCTGATCCTATTCTTCACATTTTTCTTTTTGTTTTTTCTCTCCTTTTTCCTGTTTTTCTTTTAGCCTCTAAGTATTTATATATATTTATAATATTCTCTGTTGTCCTTTTTTTTTCCTCTTGAGCCTATTTTTCTGGTTTTCCCTTAGTTTCATGATCCGTTGACTCCCTCATAAGGATATTATACTCAATTTGCAGTTTGTTGAGGTTCTTGAAAATGTATGTAGTGGGTCTTCTTGGGTTACAAAATTCGATGGCAAGTCAAAACTTAAGGATCTTATTTAGTTTCAAAATAGTATGTTCGAGAATAGTTCTTAGTCGTTTCTTTCTGGTTCACACTCAAATTGCTCCAAAATTTATCAAATCGAGCACTGATCACACTTTGAATTTTCTAATGTTCACACTAATGTTCAGTCAATAACTTATTTCCGAAACAAATTGTTACAGATTCTCTTTATAATAAAAATTATTTAAAATAACATTGACTTTATTAAATATTATAATATAATATAACACAACTACTAAACGGAAATCCATCTATTGTACCCCAAATCGTCAACGCCCCTGTATTAATATAAGCATTAGCAATTCGCTATAATCTTCCAGAAAATTCTGTCGAAATAGATATGTGTTTCCTTCTAACCCAAAAACATAGAGAAGTGTTTTGCTATACTTTCACTTGGGAACATTAATATCATTCTTAAACTACTAAAATAGTTAAAATGATGTGCTAGATTCTCTTGCTGGCTTATTTTAAATAGAATATTCTGTATATTAATGCAGATCTGAATTGTACGTGGAATTCCAGGATTTTTTTGTATTTAAAGTTTTAACATATCTTTCAGATTTCAACTGCCGTTATCTTGAAAACTATTTAAATACGAGAAATTCCTAAAATTTTACGTACAATTCAGATATGCAAAAATGTATAGGGTGTTCCATTTAAAATTAGCAAGTTAACAATTAATTTAATAAAATGTGTGCGTGGGTGTGGTGTGCAAATCTAAATTTGACTAAAAACTGACTAGGTTTCTTCTTCGCACAGGAGACCTACTTGAGCAGCGTGTTAATTTAAAATTCTTATCATCATTCTGATCAATAAATGATATTAGGGCAGTTAAATTTTCATAGTAACCTTTCGTAATAACGAAGTTTTAAACATATTGCAATATTACTTATTTTTTGTTTGTCAATATTACTTATATTGATTGATTAGTTTTTTTTCTTCTTAGGCGCATAGTATTCCTTGGAAATCAATATGTACTTCTTTGCCAGTCTGGGCAATATTAATCAGTCATTGTGGACAGAATTGGGGTTTCTGGACACTTATGACAGAAATACCCAACTATATGGCAAATGTGATGAATTATAATATAAAATCGGTGAGTACATTTACAATAGGTAGTCTAGTCTGTAAGTTAAAAGTGTTGAATTCGTAAATCATCAATGTATTTTTAGACCACTATAGAATGAATAAACCTACCTAATACCACTGGCTTTACACGAATTAAAGCCAGAGGTTATACACAGCACTTTTTTAAGTTTTAACACATCTTAGACCATGCGGTTTGACCTCCGAACTTTAATTAACATTTTGGTTAAGTTTATTAGAAATCGAATAATATGTATTTCATTTTAATTAATTGGCCCTGCCACAAACAGCCCCACATATTTTTCAGTTCTTTATTAAGGCTTGATTAATAGCATAACTAACCAGAATATTATTTAAAGTAAAAACCGCTCTATAAGCTGGGTGTAAATTAATTCATTTCCACAGCTTTGAAAGATAATTCTTATATAAAATAATAAGAAAAAAGTTCAAATGAAGAGAAGTTTGCAAACACTTCGGTTTCGAAATCCTGGGTGTTAGATTTTTGTTTGTTTGTTGACTTAATTCGTGTATTTTTTAAAGATTGCTAAATAAAATTTATTACACGTTATACTATGGCTAATGTAAATGAGTTTTAGAAAATTCTAAATGGTACCAAAAAGCAATTATTGCGCTGGTTAGTATCACGACGGGCATTGAATTCAATTGTTGATGCCTGACTTTCGTTGAGAGAAATAAGTAATGTTAATATATTTTTGTTACACGTTACACCAACGTCAGAACAATTATCCTTGTCTGGAACATGTCATTCAATCCCGCAGACGAAAATATTTATTTCAGTCAAACGACGGTTATGATTTCACTTTTTTACAGCTCATCAGGCTGCTATAGACTAGCGAGCCCTATGTAGGGCAAACGCACCAAACGGAATCAAGGTAACAACTACTTCGCTAGCTAATACCACTACCGGCATAGAATTATACTCCAAATTTTCGTTAAAAGTATAATCCTACACACATCAGGCAATACGGCTTCTTACTTTCGTAGCCCACAACTGGAATAAGTCCATTGAATTGCACGGAGAAGCACAAAGTATTGCCCTCGACATATAAAGTATTTGATCAAGTCTGGTATGATTCATTTCCCAACAAACTTGCTCCCTATGGCCTTCTAGTTTTCTTTCCAACAGAAGTATTTCTGTAGTGGTTGACTACAGAAGTTTCACCAAATCAGCGCAGGTGTTCTACAAGGTTCAGTGTTGGCACCTACCAGCAATCCTATTCACAGCTATGCTGATGATAGTATACTCCACTTCAATATACAATTTTCTAAACCTGTCTGCAAAACTGAAATTGATGATATTCTTAGAGTAATGACTTTATCCCTAACCGAGGACTTCATTAAAATCGTAGCATAGGGAAGCAAAAGAACTTTGTCCAGTTTAACGCCACTAACTCACAATCTTGTTACTATCTCACAAATCATCTCTCAGTACCCGCACCATTCAAACGAATCATCAAATTCTTGAAGCCAAAGATTTCTTTAGCCTAGTCGGTATCACTTTTTCTTCTGCCTGCTTCTGTTTACCCTTTACTCTTCGCAAATCAGACCCAGTCTTGAGTATTACTCACACATATGGGGAGCAGCCTCTCCTCCAATACTTAATATCCTTGACTCGGCCCAAAGAAGACCTATTCGTATGATTGATGATCCAAGCCTCACAAGGAAGCTTGCGTCACTAAAGGATAGTCGAATTGTGGGCCATCTGTCTGTATTTTACAGATGCTACCACGGATTCTGTTCTGATGAAATATCATCCATTATGACTTCCATAGGCATCCCAGTCAAGGAGACACGAGCATAGACCCACATGTATCCCTTCAAGGTTTAACTGCAAAGACCAAGGACCTTCCACTTTGTTCGCTTCTTTATTCTCAGGGTGTCGAGATTATGGAATGTATTACCAGGAATGTCTTTCCTTCTTCTTCTAATCTGTAAGTCTTTAAAACCGACATCAAGAAATTTTTCCTGTAGCAACCATGGGATCTAGTACTTAGGCCTTCGGCTTTCGTGGTCTGCTCATAGATAAAAAAACATAATCATATACCATGATCTCGATCTGGAATATGTTCTGCAATGCCGCAGGCGCAATGATCTATTTCAGTGAACGACTATCGCGATTTCGCTATTTTTAAGGCTTATCGGGCACCATAGACTAGTGCGCCCCGTGTCTTATTATAAAACTTATATGGAAAGAGAGATGAAATTGTGTTTTTTGTTTCCATAATGATATGAGCAAGGTATAAGATAAATATATTTTTGTAAAAAAATATAAATTTAATTAGTAGCTAATTAATTTAACATAATTTATATGGGTGTTTTAACAGATTAAAAAAAAACAAGCTATCAAAAGTTGGTCTACAAGTTGAAAGAAAAATTAAAATATAAAAATACAGTACAAATTACAAATTTTAGTGTGTTTAACTTTTTTGTACTTGAAATGAATACAACGAATACGATAAATGGTATTTTTGTGAATAATTTGTTATTTATTAAAGATTTTTCATAGACTAAATAAAATTAATGTTGTTTACAGAATAGCATGTTATCTTCTCTACCGTACTTGGCACTTTGGATCCTTAGTTTTATAATGAGCTTTACATCCGACTGGCTAATCATCAGGCGATTTCTCAGTGTAGGAAATACTAGGAAGCTTTTCAATTCCATAGGTAAGTAATTGTTCCACGTCCACACTCGAAGTGAGGGAGTCGTTTTTTTTTAAGAAAATTAAACTCTGTGTTGCGTTATTGATTTTAATCCAATAATTTTTGAAAACATTCAACTTGAGCACGTCTTGGCTAAGATGTTTTAATGTTTACCACATACAGTGTCACAACTTAAGTCATAAACAATTTCAAAAAATATCCGAGTACCCCGAAAATTGCAAAACTTTTCATGCAATAATTCTGAGTGCATATTCATTTGAAGTAGTTCAGATTTTTTTTTATAGTTTTAACAAATACTTAAGTTATGACTCTGAAAACTTATTCCGATTGTTTAATACAAAAAACTTAAAAAGACAATGTTATCCTGAAAGAAGTGAGTACTGAATATACGAAATTTACTGAAAGATAGCAACGGACTACACTCTGTATTTAGAGAGTTTTACGAAACATAGAGTTGAGTTTTGCACGACGCTTACAGATTAACAATGAGATACCGCACTCCTGGAATTTTCATTCATAAACGTGTTTACTCGAACCCTATTAGCTGGGCGGAGAACTGGAAGATGTACTCGAAATATTTTTATTTATTCTGAGCAGAACCTTAATAAAAAACGTGAATATTGTATACTATTATACTCTCTCACATCACAAAAATGGAATATTATTTTACATACCGCACTTTTGTCCGACGCGCATAACCTCAATTTGGGTGGAGAATCTATCAACTCAGCAGCGTTGGGTCAGCCGGAGATTGGCATTATTGTTTCAAACGTAGTCGTGTGCAGTGGCGGCGTTTTTTGTTCTTCGAAGCGCCGGCCGCCGAAGTAAAGTATAAATTAAATTTAAATATTTAAAGACTCTATTAGATATTATTATAAAAAATAATATCGAAATATGAACACTTCTAGAAAAGTCAGTGGTATGGTGTGTGCTCCCAAACACTGCAAAATTACGAGCCACAAATCCTCTCATAGCTTTTTTAGATTCCCAAGGATATAAGAAGACAAGTTTTTTTTTAACTGTTATATTATAATCTCCTATTCTAAACGTTTTTGTTTTTCACAGTTTTTGTGGTCAGCAAATTCAATTTTTCTGTTCATTTATATTTTTTGTATTATCCGTATATAAGTAAGAGGATGATTCAAGTGTAAGCTACATAACCTCCGACTTTTATGCAGATTGTTTATTTTATCTAAAATATTTTCTCTGTTGCAAGCCAAGACCCAGTTTCTTGCTCTAAGATTAGATAAAAAATATTAGTTTTAATGCTAACATGACAAACATGCTTTATGCTATCAATGCGAGCAACACTGAACGCCTATTAAAATTATAGTTTAAAATATCTAGAAAACATGCTTTTGTCAGTAACGCACTAAAAAGCTGCTTTATCCGAATTAGTTATATTTACAAAATTTCAAGTTCATACAGTTAGAAGTAGCAATCGATCGTTACCATTTGTTACCATCGATCAGTCCGATGGCACCAAATTATTATATTATCATCCGAATTATGTAAGCTTGAAAATTTGCAAATCTTCACAATATTTAGAAGTAAGTTAAAATCGATTGGTACCATTTAAAATCATCGATCGGACCGAAGCTAGCAAATTAATATATTATCATCCGAATTATGTACGCTTACAAATATTCAAATCGATACAACAATAAAATCAGAAATAGGTTAAAATCGACTTCTTATATTTATTTATATACATAGTTAGTTAAATACAAGTGAACCTAATAAAAGTTTGTTAAAAACGAAATTTAAACCAGTGAATGAAAATTTTACAATACATATTTACATGACATGAAAAAAGCAATTAAAAAATCGATAAATTTCCCTCACACGGAATTTCTCTTTATGAATCTTTCATAATTCATAATTATTTTCATTTTATTAGGAATAGTGAAGTGTGACCTAATTTAGTTCAGTACATGGTCATTTAGAAACATATATATAGTGTCTTCTCAAAAACTTTTTTTTCGGTGCCATTTTGTTCCATCACATTGGATTCCTATCAATATTTTATCAATTTCTACCTACGCCACACCTGATTTTTGGGCATAATTTAAAATCAACTCAATAAATAGTTTTTACCTTGACACATACGGCCATTTTGAACTCCTACATGATGATTTATCTATATTACATTTAATTGTTCTCCAAAATTTAAAGCCAATTGATGAAGATCAACATAGATTTTTAAAAATTGTATTTGGCCGCCATTTGTTCCGCTATTCTAAAATTCGTACTACAACTTTTCCAATTTGTCTCTATATTACACTTAATGCTTGCACAAAAGTTTGAAATTAATCCAATTAGTAGTTTTTTCAGGCTGATTTTTAAATAATTTATTAGGCCGCCATTTTGTTTTGCTATCTTAAATTCATACCAGATGTTACTAGGAACGCTAAAACGTTAAAGATAGATAAAACCTGAGAGATGAATTTTTTCACGATTACAAATATTTATAGCTGCCATTTTATGCCGCCAAATTGAATTAATATTACAGTTTTACTAGTTTATCTCTATACCACAGTTAGCTACTGCACACAATTTGAAATTAGTCTATTTTTCAGGCTGAATTTTTAAATAATTTGTTAAGCCGCCATTTTGTTTCCACCATCTTGGATTCGTACCAAAATTTTAAAAGTTAAAACGTAAAGATCTGAAAAAATCACTATTACTCGTAAAAGGGAAGTAAAAACAATATTAGAAATTTTTTATATTCTAAGTAGGTAATGTGAGTCCCACATAACAAATTTGAATATTTATAGACAAATTAATTAGGATTTTGAATGAAAAAATAATTCATGCGATTAGGCTTTCAGTTTTGGAATTTTGAAATCAGTTTACAGTTTCGAAAATCCCCGATTAAAAACGCTGATCTCGAAAAATACCTACATTTAATTACGCTATGCACGGAAGAAATGGGATGTAAACGTACTCACTACTTCGTGTATCGATCGTTCGAACGCTACTTTGTCGTACACAATTAGAAGCGAAGTTTATTTAGTGGTTTTTAAAATATGAATTAGTATAGCCTATTTAGAGCTAAGAATAAATGTGTAGCGGGTTTAGGACAAATAAAAATTCCTTTTCTTAGAAAAGAGCCGACGTTTAGAATAGGAGAAGACTAAATGTATAGTCGAAACGTTGGCTTTTTTTCGAAAAAAGAAATTTTAATTTCTGTCCAATCTTAAATTTATTAGGACGTTAAGCTTCACATTATGTATTTAGAGCTGTTTTAGCATATGTCTTAAAATTTCAAATTATTATATGTCCGAAACTATATAACAGTTAAAAAAAACTTGTCTTCATCTTTTGGGAATCTAAAAAGCTATAAGAGGATTTGTGCCTCGTAATTTTGCAGTGTTTGGGAGCACACACCATACCACTGACTTTTTCTAGAAGTGTTCATATTTCTGATATTATTTTTTATAATAATATCTAATAGAGTCTTTAAATATTTATATTTAATTTATACTTTACTTCTGGCGGCCGGCGTTTCAAAGAACAAAAAACGCCGCCACTGCACAGGACTACGCGTTTGAAACAATATTGCCAATCTCCGGCTGACCCAACGCTGTTGAGTTGATAGATTCTCCGCCCAAATTGAGGTTATGCGTGCGTCGGACAAAAGTTCGGTATCTGTATTAATCTGTGATACTGGTATATTTTTAATACCTATAATAGCGTGAATTATATTTTCATAACTTCCACCTTTTTGAGATACAAAGTGACAAAAAAAAATTACTTTAAATCATTTCTCATTTCTTGGTTTCCTGTGTTTCCTGTAATAGGTTAAAACTGATT
>JAUTXW010001478.1:0-37500 GCA_030620095.1 Kuschelorhynchus macadamiae
ATGAATCCGCCGTCACAGTTGGAGTTCTCCTGTTCTGTTGACGTTGACGAATCCTACCACGACTGCGCCAGTTGTTATCACGATAACTTCAAAATTCACTTTTAAAAAAGATTATTTTATTTATAAAACACAAACTTTACTTAATTACAAAAATATTAAAACAATTAAATTAAAATTCAAATATCAAACTGACAGCATTACTAGCTATTTCTATTACTAACTTAAAATTATATTCACAAGAGTATTTATATTATTATATTTGCAAGCATCAGCATTGTTCCCACGGTAAAGTCACGTAGAGTGTTTCCTGCTGATGTTGCATCCTGCGAAATATCAGGTCTCGTCGCTATTGCGTAATGTCACCTCGGGTGACGGGCAATCAGGTCAATGCATTGTATGATATTGCATATAACATATATATATATATATATATATATATATATATATATATATATATATATATATATAATGTGTTTTCATTCCGGGTGTACATACGTTCACTACTGTCGTTCTGAAAAGAACAGTTTTGCTGACGTTTCACCAAAATCACATTTCTATAGAAATTGAAAAACAAGGTGATTTAAATAAAAGGGACGAGTCATTAAAACTACCAACAGTATGGAAGACAATAATCGACAAATCTAAAATCGCAAAAACTCAAGCGCAATTAGCGCAACAACAACAGCACCATCCGGAAACATAAATAACGACCAACGCCTGCGCCCGCCAAATGTGACTTTGGCGAAACGTCAGCAAAACTGTTCTTTTCAGAACGACAGTAGTGAACGGATGTACACCCGGAATGAAAACACATTGTATTTGTCCACCCGAGAAGGATTAAAAAACAACACATATATATATATATATATATATATATATATATATATATATATATATATATATATATTTATATAAATATATATATATATATATATATATATATATATATATATATATATATATATATATATATATATATACTTGAAAAATGATTTCTTGAACCAATAAAATATATTCTCTTGTTTTTATGTTAGAGTGGTGGATTATTTGGGGTTAGGATTTAGTAAACAAAAGTCTATTTTTAAATTGTCGACGTTTCGCAACTTGATTGTTGTATCCTCAGGACATATAAATGTTATATCCTGCGTGATACCCCTATTATGAGTCTTTACCTACTCCGTTGGTTCGCAGATACTTCCCATATATGAAATTTCTAAATGGTTTTCGTTAACGATTTTCTTGTTATGTTAGATTGGGGTATTGTTTGGGGTTAGCAAATGTCTGCGGACCCATGGAGTGGGGAAAGACTA
The DNA here is from genome assembly GCA_030620095.1 of Kuschelorhynchus macadamiae. Taxonomy (NCBI): domain Eukaryota; kingdom Metazoa; phylum Arthropoda; class Insecta; order Coleoptera; family Curculionidae; genus Kuschelorhynchus; species Kuschelorhynchus macadamiae. The sequence goes on from JAUTXW010001478.1 coordinate 1,311, forward strand.
ATATCGGTTTCATGCATGATAGAAAAATCTATGTGCCCTGAGGATGCAACAATAAATTTTAAAAAGGGCCTTTGTTTTTTTACTGGATCTTAACCCTAAATAATACACCACTATAACATAACAACAAGGGGATTGTTAATGAAAACCATTCTGAATCTTAATATCTGGGATATCTGCTGACCAACGGAGTAGGTAAAGACTGATAATATGGGTTTAAATTTAAGATAGCGAAACAAAAAAACAGCCAAATAAATTTTTTAAAAAATCAACGTAAAAAACTCTTGTTCAATTGATTTTAAATTTTGCAGAAAAGTTAAATGTGAAAATGAGATACTTATTCAATTTATTTTAAATTATGCCCAAAAGTCAAGTGTGTCATAGGTAGGAAGGAAAAGGTAAATATATTGTTAGGAATCCAATATGATGGAACAAAATGGCGTCCAATTAAAATGAAAAGACAGTATATGTAACACATATATACTATGGCTATGTACTCAACTAATTTGGATCACACTTCACTCTTCTTAATAAAAGTAATAATTCATAACGAGGGAAGTTCCGGGTAAAGGAATTTACCGATTTTTTTACATACTACAACATGAAAGTTATATTTATGACGCTAGCTATACAGGCAGATTTTTAAATATTAGTATATATTTTTGTTAACGCCATTTTGCTGCTTACTTTTTCATTTTCTCCATAAATATAGGAAAAAACCTTGTGCTACTTTATTATTACAAAATAAAGCAGGTTGTTTTATGGTAACAAATTATTGTAACTTACCTTTTTTAAGACAAAATTTATTTTTTACAATATTCTGAACTAATTAAAAATTAAAGAAAAATTTTGTTCATAAAAGATATTAATGTTTTTTGCAATGACTAGAGCATAGATCAGTAAATGCAAAGTTGAAATATAATGACTTTATTTCAAAATTTTCAGACAAAACATGTAATTTACAAAAATACATAATCAAAACAAAACGTAAATAAATGTGCAATGTTTGTATCTAAAAGATAATGAAAAGTTTGAAAAGATGTGAAAATAAACTTACATTTAACTACTAAATAGGTATTAGCCATAAATATTGAATACGTACAATTTACGCAACTGGTGTTGCTTTTTTACATACTACAACATGAAAGTTATATTTAGTTATTTAATTATAAATTTTAGCGCGCGCTATACCTGTAGATTTTTAAATATTAGCATAGCATATTTTTGTTAATGCAATTTTTCTGCTATTACATAAATAATTATGCCAAAAGTTAAAATTTCTGCTTGAGGCATTTTTTTCCTTAAATTATTTTCGTGAATTAAACACATGCTAATGAGTACCCGCGTTTTCGTTCGCGTATGACGCTAAGGAAAGGGATATAAATAGGTATTTAGATCAACTTATTTTTTTTAAATTTTAGAAACCACGTTGTTGCTTTTTCGTTCAATTATTGTCAACGGGGGCTTGAGAGATTTTTGTTTATAAATTATTTTCGATTTTTTGGAACATCCTATATACATTTTTAAAAAATGATGTCTTAAATACCTTCCATTAAAGAACCAAATACCCAAGAAACTCTACTTTAAGAATATATTTTATTGGTTCAAGAAATCATTTTTCAATTATATATATATATATATATATATATATATATATATATATATATATATATATATATATATATATATATATATATATATATATATATATATATATATATATATATATATATATATATATATATATATATATATAATTGAACGAAAAAGCAACAACGTGGTTTCTAAAATTTAAAAAAAATAAGTTGATCTAAATACCTATTTATATCCCTTTCCTTAGCGTCATACGCAAACGAAAGCGCGGGTACTCGTTAGCATGTGTTTAATTCACGAAAATAATTTAAGGAAAAAAATGCCTCAAGCAGAAATTTTAACTTTTGGCATAATTATTTATGTAATAGCAGAAAAATTGCATTAACAAAAATATGCTATGCTAATATTTAAAAATCTACAGGTATAGCGCGCGCTAAAATTTATAATTAAATAACTAAATATAACTTTCATGTTGTAGTATGTAAAAAAGCAACACCAGTTGCGTAAATTGTACGTATTCAATATTTATGGATAATACCTATTTAGTAGTTAAATGTAAGTTTATTTTCACATCTTTTCAAACTTTTCATTATCTTTTAGATACAAACATTGCACATTTATTTACGTTTTGTTTTGATTATGTATTTTTGTAAATTACATGTTTTGTCTGAAAATTTTGAAATAAAGTCATTATATTTCAACTTTGCATTTACTGATCTATGCTCTAGTCATTGCAAAAAACATTAATATCTTTTATGAACAAAATTTTTCTTTAATTTTTAATTAGTTCAGAATATTGTAAAAAATAAATTTTGTCTTAAAAAAGGTAAGTTACAATAATTTGTTACCATAAAACAACCTGCTTTATTTTGTAATAATAAAGTAGCACAAGGTTTTTTCCTATATTTACGGAGAAAATGAAAAAGTAAGCAGCAAAATGGCGTTAACAAAAATATATACTAATATTTAAAAATCTGCCTGTATAGCTAGCGTTATAAATATAACTTTCATGTTGTAGTATGTAAAAAAATCGGTAAATTCCTTTACCCGGAACTTCCCTCGTTATGAATTATTACTTTTATTAAGAAGAGTGAAGTGTGATCCAAATTAGTTGAGTACATAGCCATAGTATATATGTGTTACATATACTGTCTTTTCATTTTAATTGGACGCCATTTTGTTCCATCCTATTGGATTCCTAACAATATATTTACCTTTTCCTTCCTACCTATGACACACTTGACTTTTGGGCATAATTTAAAATAAATTGAATAAGTATCTCATTTTCACATTTAACTTTTTTGCAAAATTTAAAATCAATTGAACAAGAGTTTTTTACGTTGATTTTTTAAAAAATTTATTTGGCTGTTTTTTTGTTTCGCCATCTTAAATTTAAACCCATATTATCAGTCTTTACCTACTCCGTTGGTCAGCAGATATCCCAGATATTAAGTTTCAGAATGGTTTTCATTAACGGTCATCTTGTTGTTATGTTAGAGTGGTGTAGTATTTGGGGTTAGAATCCAGTAAAAAAACAAAGGCCCTTTTTAAAATTTATTGTTGCGTCCTCAGGGCACATAGATTTTTCTATCATGCATGAAACCGATATTAGTCTTTCCCCACTCCATGGGTCCGCAGACATTTGCTAACCCCAAACAATACCCCAATCTAACATAACAAGAAAATCGTTAACGAAAACCATTTAGAAATTTCATATATGGGAAGTATCTGCGAACCAACGGAGTAGGTAAAGACTCATAATAGGGGTATCACGCAGGATATAACATTTATATGTCCTGAGGATGCAACAATCAAGTTGCGAAACGTCGACAATTTAAAAATAGACTTTTGTTTTTTTTTACTAAATCCTAACCCCAAATAATCCACCACTCTAACATAAAAACAAGAGGATTGTTATCGAAAACCATTTAGAAACTTAATATCTGGGAAATATATGCGGGACAACGGAGTAAAAGTTCTGATAATATGGGTTTCATGCAGGATATAAGATCTATATATGTGTTCTGAGGATGCAACAATTAAGTTGCGAAACGTCGACAATTGAATAAAAACCTTGTTTTTTTTTACTGGATCTTAACCACAAATAATACACCACTCTAACAAACATTTTTTAACATTGTTCCACCGTATTGGATTTTAACAAAAATATTATCAGGCCATCCCCATATGACCCTTAATTTTTTGTCATAATTTGAATTTAATCGGGTAAGTAGTATTTAAGCTATGTCGCGAACTGACAGACCGACAGACGGACCGACGAAATTGACAAAACATGTTTTTTCCCATCTAGAGGCGCTAAAACGTGAAGTTATGTAAATCCTGAGAGGTGAATCTTCAGGATCACAAACAATTTATTTGTCCGCAATTTTGTTCCGACATCTTGAATTAGTAATACATTTTTACTAGTTAAGCCCTATACCACAATTAGTTATGGAGCACAATTTGAAATCAATCCATTAAGTAGTTTTTCAGGCTGAAATTTTATATATTTTATTAAGCTGCCTTCTTGTTTCGCCATCTTGGATTCGTACCAAAATTGATTCCAACATAGTACTTGATGTTTATGACAAAAATTTGAAATAAACTGGTTAAGCAGTTTTTTCATAATAATTTTTTAACATTTCACAAAGTATTATCAAGTCAAACCCATATGAGCCTTAATTTTTGATAAAAATTATAAATCAATCGGTTAAGTAGTCTTTAAGCTATGCCGCGAACTGACAGACAGACGTACGGACAGACGGACCAACAGAATTGATAAAACATATTTTTTTGGCATCTAGGGACTCTAAAACGTACGTGTAAAACCTGATAGAGTGATTTTTTTACGATCACATAGTTTTTATTTGGCCGTCATTTTGTTCGGCCACCTTGAATTAGTACCAGAATTTTATTAGTTGATCCCTATAATACCACAATTAGTTATTACACACAATTTGAAATCAAACCCTTAAGCAGTTTTTCAGGCTGAATTTTTAAATATTTTATTAAGGCGTAATTTTGTTCCGCCATCTTAGATTAGTACCAAAATGTTACTACCACTTGATTTCAAGATAATACTTGATGTTTTTGGAAAATTTGACAGAAATTGGATGAATGGTTTTTAATATTAATTGGATTTTTACCAAAATGTTACCAGGTCATCCGCACATGACCCTTAATTTTTGACCAAAATTTGAAATCAATCGAATAAGTAGTTTTTTAGCTACGCCGCGAACAGATAGGCCGACAAAACTGAGAAAACCTTGTTTCTCGTCATCTAGGGCCCTAAAACGTGAATATCCGAAAAAATCTCGGACAGTGGTGTACGAGATATGAAAAAGTTAAATGGTGACAAAGTTACGCAAATTGTGCTCAATCAAATGCCGTTTTGAAATTGAGAATATTTATAGTACTTCCGAAGATATCCGGAAAAAAATAAATTTTTCAAAGTAATTAATTTAATTTTTTACCGAATTTTTTTAAAACCATATTTTCAAATAAGTGTCACACCATCACAGCCACCGTATTCCCTCTACCAAAATATGTTATTAAGTTTACGATTCGACAATTCATCTCCGTCCGATTTGTCTCCGAACGATCATCATCATCATAAACTTTGCATTTTAAATAGCCAAAATGTTGTGTTCTTGTTAATAAACAGTAATTTTAGTTCTAAATCCAACAGCGTATCACACTTAACATTTTTTCGATATTTCGGACTAAAAAAAACCAACATCAATGCTACTTAATAATGATTGCCGAGGAATGAATGAGGAAATGTAAAATTTATTTATCTCTACCTCTTTTATTAGAATCAAAAAAGAAGTACCTAATACAAAAATATTTTACTTTTTTGTTCTACTCCGAAAGTTATTTAAAAATTTATTCTCATTGCCATTTCTTTTCGACAATATGACCTGATTAGATTTTTGACCGGACGTTTCGTTCCTCATCATAAATTAGCACTGATGAAGGGTTTTATTTGTCAGACACAATTTTGGGACACTCTGTTCCTTTATTAGTTCAGAATAGTCTAAAAAATAAATTTTGTCTGTCTGTTAAAAGAAGGTAAGTAACGGCTAAAGCGATAGAATTTTTGTTAGATTAAATAATAACGTTGAGTGATCAATAGAGCATAATATTGCGCGGCACCGTCTTCCACGAATCTCATCGTTTTCCGATCAACGCCGCAGCCGACGGTCATCACAGCGAGAGGCGCTCGAGTGCGAATGGGTGTTTTATGCTTTTGCCGTAGAGCAGCTCCACCTTACAGCAGCCGAAACGTAATGAAATCAGCACTGCCACGAATTCGCCCATAAGGTTGCGCATCTTCCTTTTTCCTTCAATCAACGATAAAACAAAATAAGTAAAAACCCAAAGTGGAGGTGCTACAGATAGAACGTTAAAATACGCATTTCAGATTTCAGAAAATAAAAATAGCTTTTTGGATAAAAAATTAGATTCAGCTTTTGCTGGAAGAACAGTTATTGGTTTATTTTACATCTACCAATAAAATAAAGGTTGTGTTGTTTGATTGAAATTGTTATATCATTGTATAAACGGGGGGCTTAATAATAATAGTTGTATACAGATATATATATATATATATATATATATATATATATATATATATATATATAAAACTCACAATAAAAGAGAAAGATGCCGTCACCGATAAAAAAGACATCAATAACTTAAGCCAAATTTATTATAACCTGATATCTAAGTAAATGTATAATTCTCACAATTACACATAAAATTTCTATAATTTAATAAGACAATTCTATGCATATTTAATATTTACTTAGATGGTATGTACAGTGTCTACACTGACCTTCTTACAGTCACGTCAGTTGAACCTTGCACGTTCTGATGACTATACATAATATAATGTTATTAAATTTTACTATTTTGCATCATTGAGATCGCACGCATTGTTTAATTGATAGTTGTATAAATGGAATGTAAATCTTAGAATAAATCAGTACGTTATTAACCACGATAATTGTTACTCATTTACTACGAACAAATACCTACTACGTCCTACATCGTCCCGCTGCTCATCTCAAGCCGAAGCTGAGCAAAGCTATTGGCAAGCAAAGCTTGCACATTGGTCCTTCGAGCCCTAAAGCCGTTCTTCAACCGAAGAACATCCGTCCAATATACACAACCGTGTATCCGTCCATCAACTTTATCGTCCGTCCATCTACAAGCAACCAAAACCAACCATATAATCACAGTTGTCAGGAAGTCTGTCGTACATGGCAAGAAAAAAGCTGAACAGAAACCAAAGAGCTAAGAAACGTCAAGAAAAATTAGAAGAAATCGTTATAGCTTCTTTAGACGGAGTTGACATCAAAACGCACAATTCAGGTTTGCCAGTCACGCCAACCATAGATAAAAAACCGTTTGAATTCGTAACCAGGCTAGAAGCAAGATTTAAAGAGCCTGAACTGAGTAGGGTAACGTGAAGAAGCACTCGAAAAAACTAAGTGGTGGGAAAAAGCAAAGTGCCGTTAGCTTCACTCGCAAATATACACGTTACTTAATAATTGGTATTTTCCTTGTTGCCCAGTTACCGCTGGTGAGGGGAATACTAAAAGGAATAAATAAGATATACCTGTGCCAGTTCACGCTGGCGGGCATATATTATCGTTTCCACGATTGAGTATCACACACAAGCAAAGGCTTTTCCCCGTGACCAGTTAACGCTGGCGAGGAAAATACTTTAAGGGTTTAATAAGGTATTCCTGTGCCAAGTTCACGCTGGCGGGCATATATTATTGAACTCAGCTTAACATACAACACAAACAGACACTACTTGCAAACTAGCCGAAAGTAAACAAAAAACAAATAAACAAACAAAATATCCCGTCCCGTCTGTTCAAAAATTCATCATGTCTGCGGAAAGCAAAATGAATGAGCTTGTTCAAGAACAAGAAGAACTAGGAAAACAAATAATCCAGCTTATCAGCAATAGCAAGAAGGACTCTTCTTTGAGAAAAACTGAAACATATATAAAAGACCGCATCGCCACCTTAGAAAAAATATGGAAAAGTATCCAGAAAAACGACAAGGAAATAAAAAACCTAAACCTCACCGAACATGCATATTTTACCAAAAAATATGACAACCAATTAAAAGAAAAATACGAAGAAGTACTAAACTACCTAAAAACCTGTTCAAAAGCAGAAACACCTTCAGCAAGTTCCGCCAATCCCTTGGCGGAAAAAGAACAAGAACACCGTCTGAAAAAACAAAACTTCAGGCTGCAACAACTACAAACCGACCTAAACCAAATTGAAACGGAACTAAGCCAAGGAAAGTCCAAATCTCGCTATAAGCTTCACATGGAAAAAATTAAAAAACAATGGGATGCTATTCATCAACTGCATGAAGAAATAATGATAAATGAAACAAAGTTTCAAAACAACTATTTTGTCAATAATACTTATGCAGACACTCTTGGCCAGTACGAAGAAATTCTGGAAAAACTAACTTTAGAAGCTCAAGAAAATATCATGGCCCAAACTCAACAAATCGTGGTGAACCAGCCACAGCAAAAGTTAGCAATTCCAAAAGTCGTTATCCCGATCTTTTATGGAGGATATGAAAACTGGTCTAATTTCTTCGATATATTCAAAAGAGTAATTCATGAAAACCAAGCACTGACCAAGGCCGAAAAGATGCACTATCTGAAAACCCACACACGGGGAGAAGCAGGCAAATTGATTCAACACCTTGAGTCAACTGAAGCTAATTACGAAACAGCATGGGAGTTATTGCAAAAGTGATATGAAAACAAAAGGCTACTAACATTCCAACTAATTGATAAGATATTAGACGTACCAACGGTTACAAAAGAAGACGCACTGAAACTAAAACAACTACACGACACTACAAGAGAATGTCTATAGGCGTTGAAAAACCAAGATGTAGAAATCGATACATGGGGTCCAATGGTAATTCGAATAATCCTCAGAAAATGGGATTCTGAAACCAACCGTCTATACGAACAAAATCTTCAGAAGCCGCATGATATCCCAGAGTTCGAAGAATTTATGAACTTCTTAGAAAGACGATTCCAGTCATTAGAAACCATTGCTGTTAACGTCGCATCAGACAATAACAAAAAACACAGTAACGCTGGTTGTCTATTCTGCAAAGATAAACAACACAACAAGTCCAAGAAAAACACATGTGCTATAATTGCTTAAGTCATGATGTTGATGAGCTAACAAAATTCTGGGAGATTGAAGAAATAATGCCATGTCACCAATTAACACAGGAAGAACAAACGTGCGAAGAATTTTACGAAAAAACCACACAACAAGACAAAGAAGGAAGATTTGTAGTTCGAATTCCGTTCAAGCAATCGCCAGAAACTCTAGGCCACTCAAAGCCACGAGCAGCAGCAAGACTTGTAAACGTTGAGAAAAAATTTCAACACGATCCCGAACTACAGGACCAGTACATAGATTTTATGAAGGAATATCTAGAATTAGGTCATATGCGGAAAGTTGGACGACAAGAAATCAATCAAGGAAAATATTACATTCCGCATCAAGCTGTCATCAGAGAAGCAAGTACAACCACTCGCTTAAGAACAGTCTTTGACGCATCCTGTAAAACTTCCACAAATATTAGCCTCAACCAGATCACGCACGTCGGTCCGAGGTTACAACAAAATATCGCAGATATAATTATTCGTTGGAGGAAACATGAAATTGTCTTCTGCGCAGACATAGAGAAAATGTACCGCCAAATCAAAGTACACCCAGAAGACCAACCTTTCCAGAGAATATTATGGAGAGAACATCCTAATCAACCAATGTTTGAACATGAACTTACCACCGTAACCTACGGTACCACGTCAGCTCCGTACCTAGCTATGAAAACACTTGAAACGCTAGCAAAGAAAGAAGCAAACAATTTTCCGGCAGCAAGTGAAGCAACATTGCAAGATTTCTATGTTGATGACATTTTATCAGGAGCAACAAACGTTCAAACAGCCCTAGAGCTTCAAAAACAACTGTTGCAAATGCTTGGGTCAGCAAAATTCAATTTAAGAAAATGGTCAAGCAATTCTCCTGCACTACTAAAGTCCATTCCGGAAGAACCTAGAGACCAAAAAACTCATGAGGTGCCGCAAGACGAAGAAAAAAAGTCCTTAGGGGTCTTGTGGTCCCCAGGAGACGATATATTTAAGTTCAAAGTAGAAATCTCACAAATCAAAAAACTAACAAAAAGAAACATTTTATCCGAAATCTCCAAACTATTCGATCCGTTGGGATGGCTAGCTCCAGTTGTCATTCAAGCCAAACTCATTATCCAAGATCTATGGTTACGAAACCTAAACTGGGATCAGCCCGTCGACGAAGAAATATCTACAAGATGGTTGCAATTTCAAAGTAAAGTAAAGGAACTAGAGAAAATTAGAATTCCTAGGTGGATGCGTTACCGAAACTCCAAAACAGAACTACATGGGTTTTGTGACGCGTCAGAAAAGGCGTATGGTGCTGTAATTTACAGCCGAATAGTAGAAGGAAACGAACATACTGTCACACTTATACAAGCAAAATCAAAAGTTGCCCCAGCCAAGAATAGAACAACTCTACCTCGGCTAGAAATATGCGCTGCCGTACTTCTGTCTAAGTTAATACAGAAAACCAGAACCGCCTTGCAACTAGACAACACCCAAACATTCGCATGGACTGACTCCATGATCACTCTAGGGTGGATAAAACGAGATCCTACAAAGTGGCAAACCTTCGTCGCCAATAGAGTATGTGAAATACACAGAAATGCAACAGGAGTTTCTTGGAATCACGTCAAGTCTCAGGAAAATCCAGCAGATATTATCTCCAGGGGTCTGGATCCTGATAAGCTGGAAGCTACCGAGTTCTGGTGGAAAGGTCCTCACTGGCTCAACTCATCCAATAACCTTCCTCTGACCAAGATAATCCCCGAAGTAAACGAGGAAATCAGAGCAAATTGTTACAAAGCTGAAATTGTAGTAAAAAGTGACATATGCGAAAAATTCTCTGACCTTACAAGAATGCTACGAGTTTTATCATACTGCTATCGAGTTACCAATAGAGAGGAAAGCCCTATTCTCTCTGTTAAGGAAATACAGGTCACCCTTAAAAAAGTCGTCGCATTGATTCAAAAACAAGAATTTAGTGAAGACTACAAATCACTACGTACTACCAAGACAGTTGGAAACAACAGCAAACTGCGGAATCTAAGTCCATTCCTAGACAGCGAAGATCTCATTAGAGTCGGAGGCAGACTAGAAAACGCACCGATAACTTACCAGAAGAAACATCCAATGATTCTTCCGTACCACAGCCATTTTTCCAAGCTAGTTATACTAGAAGCTCACAAGAGAACTCTCCATGGCGGAAACCAAGCAACTCTTGCATATATTAGGAGCAAATTTTGGATTATTAACGGGAAACGAGCCGTCAGAACCCAATTAAAAAAATGCATCAGTTGCATTCGTTATAAAGCCAAAACCGCAGAACAATTTATGGGACAACTCCCGAAACCAAGAGTAACTCCAGCACCACCATTCACAAACTCAGGGGTGGACTATGCTGGTCCAATTCAAATTAGAACCACCAAAGGGAGAGGACATAAGTCGTACAAGGGCTACATTTCAGTATTCGTGTGCCTTGCCACCCAAGCGATTCATTTAGAAGTGGTCAGCGATATGTCAACCGAAGCATTTTTAGCTGCATTCAGACGGTTCACTGCAAGAAGAGGTCATTGTGAAAATATGTATAGTGACAACGGCACTACATTTTTGGGAGCATCAAAACAATTTGAAGAAGAAGTGAAGGAAATTATCGAAGAGCCTCACCTGCAAAATGCAATTATCAGCTCAGGAACACAATGGCACTTCATCCCACCCGCAGCCCCACATTTTGGAGGAATCTGGGAAGCAGGTGTCAAATCCATGAAACATCATCTAAAGCGAGTCATTGGAGCATGCACTTTGACCTATGAAGAAATGACAACCTTGGTGCACCAAATTGAAGCGTGTTTAAATACGAGACCGCTTTGCTCCCTAACGGAAGATATTGATGACACCAATACATTGACCCCTGGACATTTCTTAATAGGGAGAGAATTATTAGCTCCCCCCGAATTTAAATCCTTCCCGAACTGTAATCTGTCGCAAAGGTGGAGACTCGTTCAAAAAATGAAGAAAGACTTCTGGGAAGCCTGGACTACTGAGTATCTTCCAGACTTCAACAACGATATAAGTGGAACAAGCCTATTGAAAATTTGCCAGTGGGCACAATGGTTCTAATTAAAGAAGAAAATATAAATCCGAACAAATGGCCTTTGGCGAGAATAATGGAAATTCATCCAGGTCAAGATGGAGCAGTTCGAGTCGTAACAATAAAAAGGCCAGGAGGTGTCACTCAAAAGAGACCAATTCACAAGTTAATTCCTTTGCCTACAGACCAAGATACACAAGCCGCTACCCAGACCACAATAGAAATCAATAGTCATGTTGCACAGAAAGAAGAAAGAACCACAAAAGAGAAAAGACTGAAGCATACAACTTCAAAATCAGCACTTCTTTATGTTTTGACAATTCTATTCTTGCTAATTTCTGCAACGACAGCAGAAAACTCTTACAAAATTCACCGACCCCAACATGGCCTTTACATAGAACAACTAGGGACAACTCAAATTGACAAAGGAGTCTTTAGAATAGAAATAGCACATTCCAGAAACAGGAGTGAAAATGATGTGAAGGCAGTAATCAACGTAGCTTCTCAATTTAGAGACCTATGTGATAAATCAAAAAAGCTTACAAATGACGCCAGATGTGAAGCCCTAACCCATCATTTGGAAGAGTTAAAAAATCATACCCAGTGGATGCTGATGAATCTTAACGACGTCCATCATACAAGACGGAAAAGAGGCTATCTTGGAAAATTTTTAACAACTGTATTTGGAGTGATGTGTGTGTGGATGAAGTGTATCAAGATATCGACTCGCTCAACAAAAATCAAGAGCAATTGATTCGAGCGTCCAATCACCAAACTAAATTTATGGTGTCCGCGCTCACGGAGTTCAATGAGACAGAATCGAGGATCACCAATAGACTTAAACATTTTCAAGAAAAACTCAACCAAGGACTAGAAGCAATCAACAACATGCAGACTTGGTACAAGCAAATAGACACCAATGCCCTAAATATTCAACTGCTAAGCGCCTACCAAGTAGCACAAAACTTCATCAGCGAAATAAATGAATACTATGACAAACTATTGAACATCCGCTTCAATAGGGGCACAATATACGAACTAGTATCACCGGCATATATCAACAATATCATAAAAGAAACAAATAAAAAATTTCCGAATAACTTAAGGATTGTACCGACAATGTTATCCACGAAGCAGACAGCTAATAAGACAAGTCTCCAAGTGTATGGGTACTTTCCAATAGCAGATGTTGCCAAGTTTGGACTTCTAAAAGCAACGCCAGTTCCGGTGAAAATCGAAAACGGATCGTATTGGAACCTCCACGTCACTAATGACTACATAGCCGTCGACTACGACACGCAACTGTACTTCCTTCATGAAAACGACTTACAACAATGCATTAAACCATAACCCAATGATCCACATCAGTTTATCTGTTCACCAAGTTCAGTCAGAAACATAGAAACAAATCCTTCATGTATTATAGATGAAATATATGAACGAGCCGCTCCAAGACATTGCGCCATTGAAAAAAGCAGCATAAAAGGCATACTATGGAAACAGCTGTGCGCAGCCAATACTTGGATGTTCATATCCAGCTCTCCAACGGTAATATCTGTAATCTGCAATGGTGCGCGGGAAGATGTTGCAATAAACGCAACAGGGATAATTCAAATATCTCAAGAGTGTATAATTCAAACAAAACAAAACATACTCACGCCTAAACGAAGCACCACCGTTCCAGTGTTAAATAGTTATTCCAAAGCGGTCCCAAACTTATTAGGCAATGCGATCCACCAGAAACAACTAGACATTTTACCAACCGAGCCAGTGTTCGAACTGACAGACAGCCTTCATGAATTGATAAACGATCAAGAACACCAACAAGAGCAACTACAGAACATTCTTTGGCGAAACATTCACCATCATTCCATAGCAATTAGCAGCATCACTACAATTATCATAGCCATTCTTATAATTGCAGGATGGTATACAGCCAAAATCATTGTAGCACAGCATCAACAGAAGAAACGCAACAGGAAACCAGATCACAGGACCACTCAAAACGAGGAATTTGAGTTAAGATCTCTCACTTCATCCATCGGAGACAGGCCGCAGAATGTATAATTCTCACAATTACACATAAAATTTCTATAATTTAATAAGACAATTCTATGCATATTTAATATTTACTTAGATGGTATGTACAGTGTCTACACTGACCTTCTTACAGTCACGTCAGTTGAACCTTGCACGTTCTGATGACTATACATAATATAATGTTATTAAATTTTACTATTTTGCATCATTGAGATCGCACGCATTGTTTAATTGATAGTTGTATAAATGGAATGTAAATCTTAGAATAAATCAGTACGTTATTAACCACGATAATTGTTACTCATTTACTACGAACAAATACCTACTACGTCCTACATCGTCCCGCTGCTCATCTCAAGCCGAAGCTGAGCAAAGCTATTGGCAAGCAAAGCTTGCAAATAAATAAACTACTCCAAACATAAAATCCTGTACATTTCAGTAAGATCATAAACCCAAACTCGGTACAGCAATAAAAATCTAAGTAAATATAAAAAAAAAGAAAAAATTTGTCTCGTTTTTATCTACCAGAATTCCAGACGTGTCGAAATTATTGCAATCGCAAAACATTCGTTACACATGACATGTTTCCAAGCTGCGTACTCTGTACAATATTAATGTTGTTTTAAATGTATTTTTGTGTTCATGATCATAGTTTATTTTAAATGTAATGTTTTTTTGAGTGATGTTTTTTCATTAATGTTTTAACCAATTTATATATATATAATATATATACATGTTTTTATTGTAGAAAATAAATATCTTGAAAAAGCTCAATATAATAAGCGAAATGTCGATTAAATTATAGTTTTACTTCTCAATGAGTTAACCTATGCCCAAGAAAATAGTTAACAAAATATCTATATATGGTTAAAGAAAAAAAAACGAATATATATATATATATATATATATATATATATATATATATATTTGATAAATTAAAAAATAAATCAGAATTCAATGGCCGATTCAAATTATAAACCTTTGATCAGCAACAGAATCAGACACTATCACTAACCGAGAAAAACGTTACTTCACAGATTGTTTTGTAATCTGTGACAATAGCTTGTACAAATTTATTTAAAACTAAAATCTCGAAGTGTTGAAAGTAGTTTGCCGAACCGTCAGCGTCGCACGTGATGCGAATACTATTTTTAACATAAGGCCCCCCATTGCCTCAGGCCCCGTCGGCGCCGTCGCGTCGGCAGTGGCCCCAGCACAGAGCTTGCGCGTCATGTTTTTGCGGGGATTTAATGATTGAAATTCAAAGGCCACAACGCGTAAGGCTCAAATGTGGTGGGGGCCTCGGGAGACATCAGCGAGCGAAATACAAAACTTTTTTGTAATCATGTAAATTTTGAATTGCGGCCGAAGGGCCCCCAAATACGTAAAACCCATTGACCGTTTTTTTTTTGTCATCGCAAAACTTCGCCTCGCCCAGATGAGCCCAAACCATCGTTAAGTAGTTAATTCGGCCTTGTTGCTTCTAGAAAAGTAGCCTCTATAACGCAACATACGAGTTCCCTTTTAATACTCATTGTTTATAAAATTATGATTAACACCACGATACACTTACAACGGTATGCCTACGCCCGTCTCTTCAGCATTCAGCAAGAAAATATAATTGCAGTTTACAAATATCAGATTATCTAAAGTGCTCATCGTGAGGATTCGTGAAATTTATTTTAATTAAAATAATTAAATAATTTAAAACAAAAGTTAAGAATGCTGCAAGTGAAATAATTGCAGGGGAAACTTCTATTCATATTTTATAACATTTGTTACTTGAGTTGCTGCGCTAGTGCCGTCTATTGACATTTTTACTTTTTACTTGCAATTAAAAAATACAAACCAGGCTCAAAAGTGCCCTATACAGGTAGCTAAAACCATATTGTTCTATTATTATAGTAAATATATCCTAAATTACCATTTTTGAAAATGTATTATTTTGGAAATTTGAAATATCTTATATCTGTCACTTTTGTTTTTCGATTATAATTTCAATCTTGATCTCTACTGCCTGCAACTGCACAGGTAGGACATAAACAGTTTTGAAAATAAAATCTATAGATTCAAAATAATTAGTTTAATAATTTTAAAAACATTTTATTAGAGCGTAAATTCTACAAACGTTTTCAAATGACATTTGTTACGGCCTATTTGACTCCCAAACGCTATACATCGATGTGACGTACTTGCGCGTGAAAGACGAGTTTGAATTCGATCTGTATCATCGTCTTTTATTGCACAAATGATATTAAAAATTCATCAAGCAAGATTATTAGAATGCAATCCAATGTTAGGGCAATACGCAAATTAAGGAAGTCGGCTCATACTTTAGAACACAGAATACCAGACCAGAGGGGCTCCAGAATTTTACAAAACTTTTTTGGCATGAAGACTTCTCTTTCGTATGACGACACATACGTAAATTAATTTGAGTTATCGAACGCACTTACGTAACTACATTATATTTCTTTTGGGAGACTATAAATGCATTCGAGGGGCTTGTATTCAATCGAAATTGATATCAATTGAAATTGGTTTCAATGAAAATAGATAATCATAGAAATTGCTATAAATGAAAATACCATGCATAAAAATTGATAATCGGTTATATTGTTTCCCACAGAATACTACAAAGGTATTCGTTTAATATTGGATAAATATTGATATCAACAAATTTGTAAGTAATAAAATTATATTATAATAAAAAAATGCATTTTAATTATAATAATATAATGAAAATTGAACTACATTAGCCACATCAAATTAATTGATTGTTAAAAATCTATATGAAGGCTTTAGCTCTGGATGTTCCAAGAATTCAGTTAAAATTACATTTTTATTGTAATATAAAATAAATTGCCATAAAGAAGTCCCATTCAATTTAAATTAATACTGGGCATATAGCAGACTGAAAAGTAAAACGGCCTTCCATACTTTAGTCAGTTATACTTTATTTGATATAATTAAAAAAGGCAACATACAGATGTTTTAAGTAAATTGAAGTTTAAAAAATAAAATTTTAAACAAAACAAACTACAAATTCCTTTTTCAGTTCTATGTATGGTTTTTTAAGGTATTAAACTTCATTTTACCAAATTACATATAAACCAGATGTTTTATTCTTCAATAAAACAAATTAGTCCATAATAAAAAAACAGCAGCTGCATCTTATACCACATTTTTGGGACATCCTGTATAAATATTTAATATATCCTTACAAAATGTACTTTTAGCAACCTAATATCTTCCGGTACCTAACAAGATATCCCAGAATTACATAATATGGATTTGAAATAACCTCTTCTGGTCAAAAATGGTAAACACGGTAAACTTAACTTACAAAAAATAAGGGTTGTTCATGATATAGGTATAATGTATATGATGTATATTTTTTTCTCTAAAATTAAGTTTGGTTCACTTTTGTTCCTTTATGTATATCTATGTAGTTTTTTTTTTAATTTTTAACACATCTGATGTTTTATACAGATTTTATGTACAGGATGTCTGGTTATATTTTAAACGTACCTTACAGTCTTTATTATGAGTTTTCAAAAAACTTTAAACATAAAAGTGTTTAGGTTTGGGCAATTTACAAGAAAAACAAACAAAAGATAATCGGAAATTTAGCAAATGGACATCGACTTCGTTATTTTAAAAGGCACACCCTGTATAATAGATACACCTCAAATGGTCTCTTCTTGCTGATTATTAATAATAGCCTAGGTTTAAGACCTTTATCTCTAAAGATAATCAAGAAATTTAAGAAAAACCCTATCATAAGAAGCAATGTATTCCCACTGACTCTACTATATTGGAGCTTTCTCCATCTCTCTCTTATGGCAGGGTTTTTCTAAAATTTCTCTGTTATCTTTAGAGATAAAGTTTAAACCTAGTATATTTATAATTGGCAAGAATGGTGATTCCGTTCAAACCCAAAAACATTTGTATTTATAGTTTTTTGATAACTCATAGAATAAGGCCTCTAGGGTACTGTTTAAAATATAACTAGGCACCCTGTACAATTTTTCATAAGAATAAAAAAATAAATTCCTGATTAACTGATTAAGTCATATAATAGTTATTTTTTTAAATAGAATATTTTTATTGTGATGTGAAACTTCAAAAGCGATTCATAGATTTGAACAAAAGACTAATTTAAAAATATACATTAAAAATGGCAATTAGCAAAACCCAAGGAAAAACACACACTTCAAACAATTTGTGTCACACTGCAGGAAATTAGACAAACATATAAAACATAACGAGGTGTCTAGCACAAAGTTTAATGGATGACATAATAAAAAATAAGTGCACCATTCATCAGTTGAGTTGCTATGCATTATCTTGCTGCTGTTTTCCGACAGAATATCAGTGTAAAAACCATTAGTCAAATGAAATAAGGTTTCAAGTGTAAATTCTGTTTCATACTGTGAACTGATGTTTTGTTATAATAACGAACTCATAGGTATGTTTTGCAGTAGACTTTGCTAAACATAAGCTTATGAATTATACTAGCCTAACCTCTCTAAGTCTAATATTATAGTAAGTTTCTTTATAAAAAAAAATAATCAGAATTAATACTTACACAGGTATATATCTTCTACAATCAAAATGGTCGAGTTCAAATTTGAATCAACAAAACAGTTTATCCAGGAATTTGTAATTGTGCTTCGGTGATTGTTCTTTCTTATATAGACTAAGTATGTGAAAGGTAAATAAAAATACTGTATCAAATACTGGACATTATTTCTTGTATCATTCCCTTCTTTTCAGTGTCATATTGTGCAAAAGCTGTACATATATTGCTATAATCAATAAATGTTCCATACACCACATACTGTGTAATATAATATAACTAATTATTTCCCTTCTCTAATAATTATAACATTATATAATTCCAACTGTAGTTCTTTTAAAGAAAAACGAAGATTATTTCATTTCGCCCTCAACAGTGAAAATATATACCTAAGATAATAATAGCTTACGCTATAAATTTTCTTTGATAATACCCGTTAAGGAATACTTTTGTTTACAAGTTATGCATAGACCTCGACATAGACAATGAAACATAATTTAAGCAAGTACATTCTATTTGCTAAAATATACAAATTCATGCCTACCTGCAACAGTCTCAGGTATCACCATTATGATAATCTAGATTCAACTGCCCTTATTGCTTCTTTAGTCTTTCCATCAATAGAAAATATTATTCTTAAATTGGTTCCTAGTTACTGGAATTTATGTTCAATTTTGCAATACTTAAATACACCATTATTAAACCACAGTTGTGTTTCCGCAAGCGATCCATCAGCTGTTCCACTTCCTTGTTTACTGTGTATTTGTGAACTAAAAAAGTTGGGTTAGGTTACGAGAGGCCAAAATTAAATAAAATACTGCCGTATTCCTCAAATAGGGAGGGCCATTCCCCAGTAACAACGGGCATTTACAACCTAGAGTAAAATTTTTATTCTTACTCTAAGTTTAAAACGCGTTGTTCTCCCGATGAACTCATTTCGTTCGCCTATGTTATGTTATTTTTCTGTGAAAAGCGCGCCCCGTTTCAAAGGCGGATAGATGTATTATGTTTATGTGGTTGCATAACAGCCGCGGTGCTAGATTAAAATAGATATTAACATAGGTCCCCCTTTTCTTTTAAGAATAAAATACGTAATATAGAATTTTGCATCATATAGTAAATCATTTAATTAATATTTAAACAGAATATTCACAACTTTGTTAAATATTTCTTCAAAAGAAGTAAATTTTGAGGACAGCCTTTTATATTTTTTCCCGTACTTCTACAAAATGATCAAATCAGGAAAGAATTCACTGAATTAAAAATAATGATTCATTAATAACTAAAATAGGTTTCGTAATAATATGACATAGATAATATTTTTTAAACAGATTAGCTTACCTTGTTTAATTTGAAGGATTTTTTTATGAGTTTTGTATTTTCGCTGCCTATTTGGAGGTTCCATGTTTTCATGATTTTCTTGAACATTTTGGCATCTGTTGATTACTTACGGTATGATGTATATGCTAATACATCATGGCTTAGCTTTCAAGTAATCAAAACTATTTTTTATCTTACGAAACTAAGGCAGTAAATTTAGATATTATCAAAAACTCAAGAACTGACAGATTCGGAAAATGGCGGCTTTAGTAATAGGTTGGTTTTTAACGAACCAGGATCGGAAAATCCGAGTGTCATGCCGAACAGCTTTCCGAATGGAGAAAATTTTCGTTAACTAACGAAATGATAAGTGCAAAATCGCACCCCTGAACTGGTATTTTATTTGTTAAGGCAGTGTGCAAGTCAACAAATATCACAGGGATAAATACATGTTTATTATTAAATTCATTTTTCGAAAAAAAAAGTATACATGGTAAGAAATCTGGCCTACAACACAACTGCCTAAAAAATATATGGAACCTCTAAGTTTTACACAAATTCAATGAAGATTGAATAATCATTTTAGACAGAAATACGAGCAGAAAAATTAAAATATGTAATATTATTTATTGCTTCTTTTTAACATTATCACTATACAAGGTTCAGATGATATACCATTTTTTTTATTACATGCTTAGTTTTATAAGGCCTTTCTTATAGCATCAGCTTTTAGCCTAAATAGAAGAAAGAGTTTTTCTGATAAAAAAAAATCGATAAATTCACCTTTACCAACAAGTTTCTTCGTACAGAATTCTCTTACGAGACCACACAGACGACCATACAAAACTGAGGTAGGAGTGCATAATTTCTGCTCTTCTAAATCTCAATGGAAATGGGAAAACATGTTTTTTTTTGGGATCCCGGAACCCTAAAATGCAAAGATCTGTAAAAATCTCTTAGGGTGATTTTTTCACGATTACAATACTTCCCTTTTCCGGGACCATAAGAAACTGTTGTTTATTCAATAATAAGATTGCTTATGCTAGACATATACTTCCCTGAAGTAGGTAATAAATAAACAGTGTGTGGCGCGTTCTCATATTTCAGCCGCCAAATAACTTATAATCTTAATGATTATTGCTTGCTGAAAGAGACACAGACAGTCGAAGTCTATGTGTAAGGGATTTTAGTATTTAGTCGTTATTAAGCTTTCTCTCGGTTAAGATTGTACCTCTATTATTTTGATATTTAAATAAAACTTCGTTTTACTGACTTTTGTGTAAATTACTCATTCCCTGCCAAGTCAATTTCTGACAGGTTATGGGCCCAGATCTCGTAGGAGTAATTTGATAACGCGATAGTCCGGTAGTATACGCGATTTTTTATTTGTTTCGTCGTCGTTTAAAAAAAATAAAATGGCGGTAAACGAGAGTAATATCGGAATGAGTGTAGAAAAACTTAAGGGTCGTGAAAACTATAGTGACTGGAAGTTCCAGATAAGTGCGTTGTTAAAGTTAGACGGACTTTGGAGCTGTATAAGTGGAGAGATGGATACTTCGCTGGACGCCAACGCAAGAGCTCGTCGTGAAGAGAAAGCATTTTCAAAAATAATTCTTTCTCTAGACAAGTCGACGTATCCTCATGTGATGCAAGCGAAAACAGCCAGCGATGCGTGGACGGCTTTAGAAAACGCATATGAAGATAAAGGACTTCATCGGCGACTAGGTCTGCTAAGAAATCTGTGCTCCATAAAATTGGAAAATTTTAGCACAATGGAGGGGTATGTTAATGAAGTCATGGCTCTGTCTCAAAAGCTGTCGTCTATGGGAAAACCAGTAGATGATGAGTTTTTAGGTGTCATTATGCTGCAGGGACTCACAGAAGACTATGAGCCTATGGTTATGGCACTTGAAAGCTCAGGTGTGGACATAACGTCAGACTTCGTAAAAACTAAATTACTGCAGGACAAAAAATGGCAGAATAACAAACATACTAGTGACTGTGCATTGGCCACAAAGAAATTTAATAAATCTCCATGGTGCTGGGGCTGTAAGCAGAAAGGCCATTACAAAAATCAATGCCCTCAAAAAAAGAATACTTCAAACGACTCCGAAACGGTTAATAAAAATAAAAATAACCAAGGTGGAAGAAAAGCTCTGTTTGGGGCAGCTTTAAGTGTAAACAATGTACGCGAAACAGCTTGGTACGTTGATAGCGGTGCCTCCTCCCATATGACTGGAAACAGAGAGCTTTTATTTGACCTTACGGATGAAGACTCGGGCAGGAAGTGCTTGTGGCAAATAATTCAAAACTCTCGGTTAGTGGAACTGGAAACAGTGTTGTAAAACTGAAACACAACAGGACTGAAAAGAACATTTCGAAAATTAAATATGTTCCAAATTTGTCAGTGAACTTGTTGTCAGTGAATGAAATTGTTTCAAAAGGACACTGTGTACATTTTGACTCAGCAGAATGCAGTATAATCGATGAAGGTAACTGTAGTATTAAGGGAGAACCTGTAGCTACTGCGGCGAATGTAAATGGCTTGTATAAACTAGATGTCATGACAGAATGTGCGAATGTAGTAAAACCTTTGGATTCTCAAATGCTATGGCATAAACGCCTAGGTCACCTTAATCATTATAGTATGGCGCTGCTGAAAAATGGATTGGCTACTGGTATGTCCTATAGCGAAAATAAAAATCCAGACTATTGTGAGAGTTGTATAAAAGGCAAACAAGCCAGAAAACCATTTCCCTATAAAAAGGACAAACAAGTCGCACAAAATAAACTCGACTTGATCCACTCTGACCTTGTAGGACCTATGGAGGTGGAATCATGGGGTGACAAAAAATATATGTTTACCCTGATTGATGACTGTACTAGAAAAGTGTTTTGTTATTTTCTAGAACATAAAAGTGAGGTTTCAGAAATTTTTAAAGTATTCTGCTCCATGGTAGAAACTCAAACAGAACGGAAAATAAAAGTTCTAAGGACTGATAATGGAGGAGAATACTGTAATGAGCGTTTAGGGAAATTTCTCAAAGATCGTGGAATAAAGCACGAGCTGACAATACCATATACTCCACAACAGAATGGTGTAGCTGAACGTTATAATCGAACCATACTGGAAAAGACACGTTCAATGCTTATTGACTCAAATAGTGAGAAGCAGATGTGGGCAGAAGCGGCTAATACAGCGGTTTATCTTCTGAACCGTTCATCAACGAAGAAAATACGTGGTGAAACACCAGAAGAAAAATGGACTGGTAAAAAGGTAGACCTTAAACACCTAAGGATCTTTGGATGCCGTGCTTATGTTCACATACCAGATGGTAAGCGTAAAAAGCTCGACGACAAAAGCAAAGAATATATTTTTGTCGGATACTCAGAAACAAGTGTTGGATACAGGCTTTTAGACCCAAGTAACTATAGTCTAAAAATAGCCAGGGATGTTGTATTTCTAGAAGACAAACTTTCCGACGACTCATCGAAAATGCCCGTTGTTCCTACTACACCACCAGATGTTCTTCCTGTAAAAATAGTAGAAGAAAGTGAAGACGATGATCAAGGCTTAAAAGATACTCCGGCTGAGACTCCTCATCTTCCAGAAGAAAACATCAGTGAAGTGTCAGTTAGCGAAAGTGAAAATGAGGCATTGAGTGAAAGTGAATGTGAAAGAGTTGAATCCAGGTATCCTAAACGAGTAAAAAGAAAACCAGACAGGTATGGTGATTTTATTGACTTTGATCCAGACTTTGCTATGTTAACTGTATCAGAAAATTTAGAACCATTAACCATTTCCGAAGCATTGCCAAGCGCGAGACACGTAGAATGGAGTAATGCGATAAAAAACGAACTTCAAGCTTTTAAGACAAACAATGCTTGGGAATTGGTCGATAAACCTAGCAATAGAAATATTGTTAAAAATAAGTGGGTTTTTAAGATCAAAAGGGATCATAATGGGGATATAGTTACGTATAAAGCTAGACTTGTAGCAAAGGGATATACTCAGAAATATGGGGTTGATTACTCAGAAACTTTTTCGCCTGTTATTAGATTTAGTAATTTAAGGTTGTTACTAGCAATGACAGCTGAATTAAATTTAGAGGCTGATCATTTAGATGTTGAAACAGCATTTTTAAATGGTGACCTTGACGAAGAAATCTATATGAGCCAACCAGAGGGGTTTATAGAATTGGGGTCAGAAAACAAAGTATGTCGATTAAAAAAGGCTATTTATGGTCTCAAACAATCAGCTAAATTGTGGTATCAAAAAGCCTATAAAGTTTTATCAGATTTAGGTTTTGTTCAATCAAAAATAGAACCATGTATTTTCTTTAAAACTTTAGCGAGTTCCATTATAATTATAGCGCTTTACGTTGATGATTTTTTTTGTTTTCTATAATAACCACCATGAGGCAAAAAGTTTAAAAATTGAGTTAATTAAACATTTTTATATTAAAGACCTTGGGCCAATATCAAACATTCTTGGCATAAAAGTTGAAAGAAATCGTTCAAATGGCGAATTAAAAATTAGTCAGGAACAATACATTGAAAAAATTCTTGATAGGTTTGAAATGTCAAACTGCAATGCCGTAGGCACTCCATTAGAGCAAAATCAAAAAGTTTCAGTTGCGGGAGAATTTGTTGACGTACCGTATCAGCAATTAATAGGATCTATTATGTATCTTGCGGTTTGCACAAGACCAGATATATCTTTTTCTGTTTCTTTTTTAAGCCAGTTTAATAATGTTCATACTAAAGATCACTGGGTTAGTGCTAAAAGAGTACTTAAGTATTTAAAGGGAACAAAAGATGTAGGAATTACTTTTAAAAAATCATGTAAGCCTATAACTGGTTTTGTAGATGCGGATTGGGCCAACAATGACCTTGATAGGAAATCATACTATGGCTATATTTTTATGTTAGCGGAAGGTTCAATATCATGGGAATGTCAAAAGCAAAAAACCATAGCTTTAAGTTCCACTGAAGCTGAATATATCGGTATTTATGAAGCTACAAAAGAATCTTTGTATTTAAAATCGCTATGTGAAGAAATATTTAGCGGAAATAATTCTTGTAATTTTCTAAAAATCGATATACCGATAACCATCTTCAATGATAATCAAAGTGCGATTAAGTTGTCAGAAAATCAAATTTTTCATAAGCGCACTAAACATATTCATGTCAAATATCATTTTATTCGCGAAAAAATAAAAGAAAATGATATTAAGCTTTCATACATGCCGACAGAAGAAATGGTCGCAGATATGTTGACAAAATCACTGGGTTGCAAAAAACATAAATTCATATGTGATAAGCTAAACTTAAAATAGTTTGTCTGTGGCTATATTTCTAAAGGTATTAAGTTTAAGATATTTTGTTTCTGTTTAAAGCATGTTAATTTTTTTTTTAATTGTTTTTTTTTGGCAAGCAATTTTAATATTGAGGGAGAATGTTGTTTATTCAATAATAAGATTGCTTATGCTAGACATATACTTCCCTGAAGTAGGTAATAAATAAACAGTGTGTGGCGCGTTCTCATATTTCAGCCGCCAAATAACTTATAATCTTAATGATTATTGCTTGCTGAAAGAGACACAGACAGTCGAAGTCTATGTGTAAGGGATTTTAGTATTTAGTCGTTATTAAGCTTTCTCTCGGTTAAGATTGTACCTCTATTATTTTGATATTTAAATAAAACTTCGTTTTACTGACTTTTGTGTAAATTACTCATTCCCTGCCAAGTCAATTTCTGACAGAAACATCATAGAAAACTGAGGTAGGAGTACACAATTTCTGCTCTAACTAGAACTATTTAGATTTTACAGCCTTTCTAAATATCAAATTGTCATTTTTCAAATGTCATATCTCAAAAAAAATTGAACTTGATTGGATTTTTAAATATGTAGAGTCAAAAGCGCAATGTAATAAATAACTTAACATGTTTTAATATTTTTTTTCAGACATAATAACCTGAATTATTCAAATTTGTGAAAGGCTTTAAAAACGCATGATTTAAGTATGCGCTTGAAACTGCAAACAAGAAAAAATATCCTACAACTTGTATCAGCGAGATATCAACTAATCAATTTAATGTTCCAAAAAATGTATAAGTCTTATTGATTTGATTACTTTTACTACTTTATAGATATTACTTATATATATGTTTAAGAGTGCAAATCCACGCTATAAAATTTCTCGTGTTCATTTTTCGAACTCAAACCTCAACCGCCACTCTAGATGACGAATCAATGTCGAAATCCGATTATTTTTTAATTTTTTCCAAAATAGGCCATATAAATAAATTAACACGTTCAATATTTAATGTTATAACATATTTATGTACAAACATTCCATAAAATCTATCAAATACTATGCAAATAAGTAGTTTCACTTTTAACGGAAAAATTCAAATATTTCAGAAAACGCTTAACAGTGACGCAACATTGTGGTATCCCCTCCATCCCAAGCAAATAACTTTATGAGTTTTACATTCCTTTGATAGAAAATTCAAAATA
Source organism: Kuschelorhynchus macadamiae (assembly GCA_030620095.1). NCBI lineage: Eukaryota > Metazoa > Arthropoda > Insecta > Coleoptera > Curculionidae > Kuschelorhynchus > Kuschelorhynchus macadamiae. The sequence continues at coordinate 27,659 of JAUTXW010001478.1, forward strand.
TTGCACATGGCATGTATCTATCTTTGTTGCGAAATGAAATAAAACGAGAGAGTGCTGTTAAAGAATACCTCTTTTACAGACTATAATATTTATGATCTCCCCTATTGGCTTTTTTTATCAGCTAGCCGAAGTAATAATTGCAGGGCCTTTCGACTTTCGGCACCTTTCGGTATTTAATTACGTTGTGTTTCTATGCAAGGTTCGGTTCGTAGAAACTCCAACTTCAAAATGATGTTTTCTATAAGCTTGCCAATGAAACACACTGCTCCCTCAGACAAAACTCTATTAGAAAAACAACGGTGAGACAGATATTGCAACTAACAATTAGCCTTACGCGGTGATGTCTTACGATATACTGAATATCCAGCGTAAAATTCCTAGCTAATTTATATAATTCAAAATAGATAAAACAACCAAAAATGCTGTGTATATAACTGATGTGTTTCGGTATAAAAGATAATAAATGATATTACACTTAATAAACATAACTACATATGATAAGCTTCGGCATAAATAATAGTCATCAAAATAACAAAAGATAAAATTCGGTATAAACCTTAATCAGTATTTTAATGTTAATTATCTTAAAGCGAACTTAAACAGATAAGGAGTGAGAAAATGTTCTATATGCAATAACCGTCTTTTATCTACACAGAGTGGATGATATTCCAGTGGCGTGGATAGGCAACATGTAACTGTTTGCCGATAAAAACAAGTTTTTTAATATCTAAATACCCGGAATATTGGTTTCGTTATATTTTTATGAACATGATTTTATGATAGCTTGAGTCTTGGGTTGAGAATTTCCTGTTTATTTGTTATAGGTGTGTTCTAAAATGACTAGTACTTGTATTTTTAAAACGTCAACGTTTAGTTTAGAACTTCTCACTCTTGTGACTGTGTCTAAGCTTTCTAGATACTGGTTTATGAATTCCTGTGTTACCTGTGTAATTAGGATATGTGTAATGAGTGCTAAAGGGCGTAAAAATGCGAGAGCAGCAAGACCTCGGCGCCGAACTGCAAAAAATTTTGCAATGAGAATCCTGGGAAAATGCAAAATAAGGTAAGTTCAAATAATATAATTTTAGGTGCTCGATTTTGAGGCCCTTCATGAATTTGAAGAATTAGAAATGGGGAATTGTAAAATATTGATCCCTTTGATTTTCAAAGAAATTACCTACGTATTACTGATTACAGTACATACATATTAAAAATATCAACATATTTTTTACGTTTGGGACTACTTATATAAACTTTTATCTGTATGTTCATGCTATTGTAATTTTTTAGAAGGTACATGGTGGATGTATTTCTGAAGTACACATCTTTTTTTTGAATAGCCCAACTTTGAAGGAGGAAGACTATTTTATTTTCAAACAATTATGAAAATAAATAAAACTAATAAATGTGTTTTTTTATAGGTACCTAGGCAACACAATTCTTTTAGAATTTTCTGGTTCATTTTTATTTCATATTGATATTTTTATACATGAGGTAAATTCTCTCTGAAATTCACATAAGTACCTATGGTTTTTATATTTGTAAAATTTAAATATGTTTTGTAGGATTAATTTTAAATTTTAACTTTTAACAAAGATAGTGTACCTTCAGGGGTATAGTAATTCGGTAGGTATAAAAACGTATTTCCTGTTGGTCATATTATAGTGGTAGAAATTAAAGGCTCATAAAATTAGACACTTTTTATGCAACACTAATACTTTCATAGTGGTAGTCTCATAATGCTGGCTGATGCAATTTAACTCACCGGATCCATGACAATCTGTGCAAGAATAAAGCTTTTAGTTATCAGTACTATATTGATCCTTTTTATGTGACTTCCACTTAGAAAGTTTTGCTGTTGCAGACAGTAGCAGGCTTTTACAGCGTATACGCCCACAGTTATCATATCACAAAGAGAAAGTTATTGGGAAGCAACTGTTTATCGGTACCTAATTTACTAAGGGATTGCTTTCTAGTGAGAAAAGTAGTATGTATGTACAGTGTGATCAGTTTATCTTGATAACATTTTTAAATGTTAATAACTTTTTTACTTTTTAACTTATCGGAGTGAACAAAAAACCAATTGTAGGGTTACTTAAAACTTTTTTCTGGTTATTAGAAAAACAAAAGACTATTAATTTTACAAGATATCATCATAAGTTGTATTGTTTAAATCGGATACACCTCGGCACACACTCTATACTATATTTCCCTCAAGTGGAACTCTTCTTGCAGATTATAAATATAATATCTGGTTTGATAACTTTATCTTTAAAGACACCCGATCAATTTAAGAAAAACCATATGAGGTAATGTGTTATAGAGAGACTGACAACACTATTACATAGTGGAGTGGATAGGTAGCAAACCAGATATAATTATAATCTGCAAGAAGAGACCCATTTGAGGGTCATATAATAGTCAGGATGTCCCATTTGAAAAATATAATTTATAGTAATATGTTGTAAAATTGACAGTGTTTTTTTTTTCGTTTTTTACAAGCTTGGTAATTTATGTAATTTTTTTTAACAAGCATTTGACCTCTCACACTAATAATATAACAGACTTAATATTTGGACAGCACATATTTATGATTTTCCCATAAGAGACCATGTTTTAGAGAGAGAGGGATAACCTTGATTTCCTCAAATTTTAAATACTTTTAATGTATGAGTGCATTACATCATTGGATTTTGGAATGCAAAGGTTTGTTACAAAACAAATTAAAAAATGCAGGTCTATTTAAAAAACCATAAAATGTTAGACAAAAAATGCTTTGGCAATATGTGTACAACTTTAAAAAGGATTAAAAAAGTTACTGCATAATTTTAAAAATGCAATATTTTATTCGTTTCTAAATATCTCAAGAACATAATGGCTAGAATTCGCCTGCAGATGCTATTAGGTTTGTAACGAAATTGTCTAAAACTTCCCATATTTAACCATTTTTCTCTCTTGCAATAAGCGAGATCTGTTTTGTGATGTTACATCCTCTCCAAACATGAAAATACAAATTTTCAGAAGTTAAAGTCTCAAAAACAAGTAAAGATACTATATACAAATAGCTAGAATCTGGGACAAAATTCAAAACCCAGAAGAAATTGGTGTTTTATTTAAAAAATAAAAGTTGATACCACCACTACGTTTTATACCAATATGTATATTTAAAAATATTTCTAAAATGTAACAAAAATAAGTAAAGTAAATAAGCATCCAAATATGTATTTCTCTTTTTTTTTACTGGCATGTTTTTTAATACATACATGTTTTAATATATATATATATATATATATATATATATATATATATATATATATATATATATATATATATATATATATATATATATATATATATATATATATATATATATATATATATATATATATATATATATATATATATATATATATATATATATATATATATATATATATATATATATATATATATATATATATATATATATATATATATATATATATATATATATATATATATATATATATATATATATATATATATATATATATATATATATATATATATATATATATATATATATATATATATATATATATATATATATATATATATATATATATATATATATATATATATATATATATATATATATATATATATATATATATATATATATATATATATATATATATATATATATATATATATATATATATATATATATATATATATATATATATATATATATATATATATATATATATATATATATATATATATATATATATATATATATATATATATATATATATATATATATATATATATATATATATATATATATATATATATATATATATATATATATATATATATATATATATATATATATATATATATATATATATATATATATATATATATATATATATATATATATATATATATATATATATATATATATATATATATATATATATATATATATATATATATATATATATATATATATATATATATATATATATATATATATATATATATATATATATATATATATATATATATATATATATATATATATATATATATATATATATATATATATATATATATATATATATATATATATATATATATATATATATATATATATATATATATATATATATATATATATATATATATATATATATATATATATATATATATATATATATATATATATATATATATATATATATATATATATATATATATATATATATATATATATATATATATATATATATATATATATATATAATATATATATATATATATATATATATATATATATATATATATATATATATATATATATATATATATATATATATATATATATATATATATATATATATATACAGTATATATATATTATCAAAAGTATGGAAACATTTTTTAATTTTTACTAACAATGTATTTATTTCAATATCTGCCGTATAGGAGGTAGTTTTCTGAAATCTCTACCTTTACTGCAACATATATTATAGAAGAAAAACAAACCTTGTAAGATCTTGTTTTATTTACAAAGAAAAAAACTTAAATTTGCACCAACTGGGGAAACAAAAGTATGGAAACATTCTTTTAATAAATACATTCTATTTAGATAGTCACATAAAACTTACTGAAAACATTAGTATTTAGTTGGATAACCCCTAGCATCAATAACTGCTTGACATATTCGGCCCATAGAGTCAATCAGCTTAGCACAAAAATCACCTTCAATTTTCCTCCATTCATCTTGCAGAACAGCCCAAAGTTCATCTCGGTTCTTGATATTCCTTTTCCTTTCTGCTTATCTAGATAATACCAGAGATTCTCAATAGGATTGAGATCGGGCGATTGTGAAGGCCACTTCATCATACGAATCTTGTTTGCCGAAAACCAATTTTTGACTAAGGGGAAGTGTGTTTAGGATCATTGTCCTGCTGAAAAATCCAGGCCAAAGGTAGATCCTCCTCATATCTTATGAGATGCCTCTGTAGTATATCACAATACATTTGTACATCCATTTTGCCATCTATCCTCACTAATGGTCCAGTACCAGATCGCCGAAAACAGCCCCAAACCATTATGTTTCCTCCGCCATGTTTGACAGTAGGAATTAAGTATTTTGGGTCGTATCTTTGTCCTGGTGGCCTTCTAACATATCCCGTAGAATCACTTCCAAACAGATTAAATTTACTTTCGTCACTAAAAACTACCATTGACCATTGATTTGAGTTGATTGATTGAGAAGTGGTTTCTTGACTGCACGTCTACCATAAAGATTGTGAGTTAAACGGCGGCGTCTGATTGTCATATCTGACACCCCCACATTTGGAAACTCCTCTTTTAACTCCTTATTTATTGCCACTGCTGATTTTTTCGGATCACTTTTTGATTTTCTGACGATAATGCTGTCCATTCTACGAGTTGTTTTCCGAGGTCTTCCACATTTTATTGCTGGATCTACTGTCCCCCTCTGCAAATACCTCTTAATTATTTTGTTTACAGTTCCCCGTCGAATGTTTAGTGTTTCCGCTATACGAATTTGCTTATTTCCATTTCAGTACATGGTCACAATTCTCTGCTTAAACTCAGAACTGTAATATTTACACTTAGGCATTTTAAACACAATTAGACAACCAAGAAATATCTAATAAATATATGAATAGGTTCACCTCAGTCCAACAGAAGAATTTAGACTCATATAAGTTAAATGTTTCCATACTTTTGTTCGCGCTAAAATCAACGAGATAAAGAATTCCATGAATACCAGCGATAAATATTCCGATACATACAGCAAACAAATTCCAATCATTGAGCGAATGTAAGCAACTACATGTTTGTTTATATCTATAAATAATATTTTGATTATCTTAGAAATAAAAATGTTTCCATACTTTTGTTCGCCACTGTATATATATATATTTATATATATATATATATATATATATATATATATATATATATATATATATATATATATATATATATATATATATATATATATATTACATGAGACTGTTTGAGAAAACATAAAAGAATATACATTGTTCCGTAATTTTATGCTCATTTTTAAGTAGGTCATTCCTTGACGTATCATCAAGTCGTCAAGCCTTGCAAGTTTGATTGGATGACAAGGGGCTGAAAGTATTAGGATTATGATTACCTATCCATTTCATGGCGTCTGGGGGAAGGGCAAAATAATTCATATTAAAGAAAAAGTAAAGTATGCCACTAGTTTATAAACAGTTTTTATTTTTGTTTAGATCAAGAGATTCAAACTACAGTTTTTTGAAACTCGCCTTTTTTGTTCTCTCTCTTTAATATTAATTAAGTAAAATTATTAATTAATTGGAATAGTATTTAACACATTGATTGCAGTAGCTAAAGTTGGTTTTTAAACAACGATGCCTGAAGTATACTGCATTTCATAATATAGGATTTACTTTAGACATTGCCTCCTTAAGAATTACATTGACCATCATTAATTTTAGGCTGAAGGGCAGCAATATATGTATTGATTTAGAGAAAATGTAGACACATCTTCCTGTGTGACTATATTTTTGTATAGCTTGCATTTTCTGTAGGCTTGGTTCATTTATACTTATACTGGTTGTAATAGTAGTGGGAGATACAACACAAAAGTCTATAGTTTTTACTATTTTTAGAAATACTCGTATATTATATAGAGTATTAAGATTCTGGGGCAACTTAATATAGTAAGACAACTGAATGGCATTTATGTATTGAGTAGGCACATCTCTCTTTGCGAGTATGTTTTTGCATAGTGTTCATTTTCTGTTAGGCTTTGTTCATTTATACTTCTATATACATGTTCCCTAATATTTTTAAATATATGAACATTTTTAAAGCAAACTAAAATATTATTTTTATCTCCAACCATTTTTTTCTTTGTAGGTATTCAAGATACACAAAATGTCGATTTTTTATTAAAAAACAATAACTAAGAATTTTAGGTCTAAGGTGTGGTACATCAATTATGTTTTCTTTCAAAAAACTTTATTTTTATTTTTAAATTTTTTCTGTTCTATTTTGAGGGTTCTGTAGCTTGTCCTAATAGTAGTTATAGTTTATAATTTACTTTTATATGTATGACAACAGTTGATAATGATTAAAATAAACATGTTCTTTTATATGCACTTTTCCCTTGCTTTTCTTTATTTGCTTGGGCCTTGCCTGAATCTAATGGAAAACACCTGTTAAGTTGAAATTACAAATAAAATTGTTTTCATTTTTTTCAGTTTATATAAATAATATTTAATTATTCTGGCTTTATTATTACATCGAGCACATCTCGCTAATGAAGCTAGTTTTTGCGTCTTTTTTTCCTACTAATTAGCATTAAAGAAAATTTGTTCTATATCATTACTGTTAATAATAGGCCAAAAAATATATGTAAGGCATTTTGCCTATTACTAATATGTAGGAAAGTAAAATGCAACAAACCCTTTTTAAAAATTTCCTTTTTTCGTTTTCTACCTAGTATTAAATTAAAACTTCCAAAGCTTTTACAATTAAACATTATCTTATACCTATTTTACTTGAACCTCTTTTGTGTAGTACTGATAAAACATATTTTTTCTCTAGGTATAAAGGAAACTCCATATCACAAGAAAACTGTTTATTACTACGAACTGTACAAGCCAATGACCATTTGAATCTCACCATCGATGAAAGCAGAAAAGGAAAATATATTTTAATTTATAGATTTAAAAGTTTGTAATCGTTAGTAAAACAGTTTATGCTTTTGTAGTAACTCCCCATGACTAGTTAATACATCTTATGAGTATCAGTAGGCGTGTTTGTTGTGTGCAGAATTTAGTAGTAAGATCTCTTTATGTACAGATATATTTGAATTGTATTTAAGGCAAAAAGTTTCTACTTAGAAATGGAGATAAAGGTGACCCCATAGCTATCCCAATTTTGTTGCTGATAGTCATGTTATATTGAGTTTGTTGTTTTGTATACACTGTGAGTTGTTCAGTGTTAATGCATTGTTTCACTACTACTTATTTGTGTTGTTTGCCAATTTATACCATGTGGTATGTGTAGCAAGCATTCTGGAGTGTACATTTCATAAGGACCATTTATCCGATGCTTGCCTCAGCCATGTCTTTATATTAATAATTTGTTTGTTCACCTATACTGGTATGATTTTCAAGTTTATTTGTTACATTATAGTATATTTATAAAAGACTTACATCAGAAAACTTGCATTACCTGTCAACATTGACATTTCTTTAAAAAAATTACAGAAAAATGGTCTTATTTGCTAAAATATAAAAAAGTTGTATTAAGAAAAGTTGTTTATTTTTCAATTTTACATATGCATACCAAATTTTGTTCAAAAACTGCAATATTTTTTTTAACTTTTTCTTGATTTTTGAAAATTCTAAAAAAATAATAATTGTCTAACTTAAAAAAAAAACAGTTTTCTGTTAGTAACCTTGTCATAATATTAATTTCTTATACCTAAATATCCCATAAACTGTGTCTTTTTTGGAAAAAAATTAAAATTGCTTCTCAAAAGAAACACCTTTTTTTATAGCACTTTCTGGTATTTTAGCAAATAACACCTTTCTCTGCGACTTCTTTAAAGAAATATATCAATTCTGGCAGGGAACACAAGTTAGGTGACTATTCCCTCTAAGTATGCATACTTAATAAATAAAATAAAACAGGTATGACAGGTAACGCAGGTCACGTATTTATTTTCGAATAAGCCATTTTTCATCCTAAGTAAAGCAAAAGTTATTGCCTATGTTAAATTTTGAGAAAGTGACGTAATAAAAAAAATTCCCATATGGTGCGAACTTTTTCAAGGACACTGTATATATACATATATATATATATATATATATATATATATATATATATATATATATATATATAATATCAAGTACTTTCTTGGGATTAGGTTCGTGGATTGAACAAAGAAACTTTAATTGACGTTTCGCCTGTCCATTTCAGGCTTTTTCAAAATATTTAATTCTGCACATCTAAAAGTTAAATACAAAAAGTGTATATATGTAAGTTAATAAATAAAAACAATTAGGTATAACGGCACGCACTAAAATTATTAAAACATTTATTTAAAATAGTACAGTACATACCTTGAGAAAGATGTTCTTTTACCTTGCTTGGCGGTGTGGAGGTAAGTGATACACTGGTTAAAGAATTCTATTGTTTTTTTTTTATATATATCCTTTAGTTTTTTTGATTATATTTACAATGTAGAACTATTTGTGGATACGGGTTGTTTTAAAAGTATTTGTGTGAGTCTGACAGTATACAGTATGTATTTATGATTGATGGAAAATAGTTTATAACAATTGAATTAAATTAGGTTGTGATATATATGGCTGAGATTGTCAATGTCTTTCCGATCGTTTACTGTATTTTTTTCTTTTTTTATCTCGACCATTTCTTTGAATGTCAGTTTATGGTAATGTTGTTCTTTTGATAAGACCGTTGTACCCGAAAATCAAATTCATGTTTCATGTCTCTTTCATGTTTATGTAGTGCTGTGGAAGCATTTTTTGTATATTTATGCCCATTTAGTCTATTTGATAGGTATTGTGTGGTCATGCCTATATATTTTTTGGGGCAGTTTAAAGGGAATGCTGTAAACTACGTTTGATGGTTTTTTAATTGGTGTCTGACTTTTTAGTGGTGTATATAAAGATTTAAGGGTACTGTTAGATTTGTGGCATACGGTTATGTCGTGTTTACCGAGAATGTGTTTAATCTTTTCAGAAAGACCTTCAGTGTATGGCAAAGATATGTATGTAGTTGTTTTATTG
>JAUTXW010001478.1:42500-330051 GCA_030620095.1 Kuschelorhynchus macadamiae
ATGTCAAGAATATTTTTAAATTATTTTCGAGTCTATACCATGTAGTTTATATATATATATATATATATATATATATATATATATATATATATAAATATATTTATATATATATATATATATATATATATATATATATATATATATATATATATATATATATATATATATATATATATATATATATATATATATATATATATATATATATTATATATATATATATATATATATATATATATATATATATATATATATATATATATATATATATAAATATATATATATATATATATATATATATATATATATATATATATATATATATATATGAGTACTCGTCTCGCAGCTAGTTGACTGTACCGATGAAGACCTTACGTCAGAAACACTTGTCTACAGTTGGCCAAATTTCATTGCTTTAGCGGTCATTCCAAAAAAATCCTTTTCCCACTATATACTAGTTCTTGCCGCGTTAATCTTTTCCTACTTTCGATTTAATTACGCTTGGGTGGTGAGTTTCGCCACAGGTGACTATATGCTGTTCCGCGGTATTAGAGTATCAAGTCCGGCGAAGATTTAGGATGTTCTCTTCGTAAGCACAAATATCGGTTTTGGTTTTGTTGTGACTCAGGTCTGGTTTTTTTGTATTAATTTTGGCGCTTGTTGCATTCGTCTTTCAACCAGTCGACTTTACTGATGAAGACCTTAAGTCAGAAACCCGTATCTATAGTTGGCCAAATTTCATTTTTTTAGCGGTCATCCCAAAAAAAATCCTTTTTCTACTATATACTAGTTCTTGCCGCGTTTCTTTCTCTAGAGTCTCTATTAGGACGCGAGAAGGAAAGCTTCGAAAATGCCAAATGTGATTTTGACGAAACGTCAGCAAAACTGTTCTTTTCAGAACGACAGTGGTGAATGGATGTACACCCGGAATCAATACAAACATCCATTCACTTACCATACTTATTTAAATAAAACCTTTGCTTCGGTACTCCAGTACACCGTTTTTTAAATTTTGTTTTTATTTAATATTAATTTATTTTTATTTTAATGTTTATATAATTTTTTTATTTTTTTGTTAAGTTTAGAGAACCTGTAGTGGAAGATAGATCAAAATCAAAAAGAGTTCTAACCACACTACCTTTAGTTTATATCATCTGCTGATGATGCTAACTTGGTTAGCGAAACGCGCGTCCAGAACATAACAAGTTGTGGTGTAGTGTGGTTAGAACTCTTGTATTTTGATTTAACTAGATAAGTAGTTTTTTAATACTGATATTTTAAACATTCCATTAAATCGCCATTTTGTTCCATGTTAATGACCCATGACCAAAATTTTACTAGTTTAGCCATCACAATTGATTTTTGTGTAAAATTTAATATTAAAAAATAAGTGGGTTTTCAGACCTGGTTTATAAACCTTTAATTAGACGGCCATTTTGTAACACCATCGTGGATTCGTACCAAAACTTTAAACTAGCTTATTATTATATAACACTTGATTTTGGTCCATAATTTGAAAACAACAATGAAATAGTTTTTTACACTAATTTTTTTAGTATTTTATTAAGCCGCCATTTTGTTTCACCGTCTTCGAATTGTAGCAAAATTTTAACAGTTCTCCTTCTCACTACTAATTTTTTCTGCAAAATTTTCGATAAACTAGGTAAGTATTTTTTCAGTAATATTTATTTTAACATTTTGATTTTGATTGACATATTGTCATTGTACCGCTATACTGAATTTTGACCAAAATTTGAGATGTTTTTCGGCATTTAGGGCCCTTGAAATTGAAAAATCTCGGAGGGTGATTTGTTCACGGTTACAATATATTCCTTTCGGATGAATGTAAAAAGTACTGTATGTAGGTATATTTTTACTTGCCACTCCATTTAGGACATGTCTAAATGACAGCTGTCAAATGTTACACAAAAAATTTAATTTTTATTTTTCCAAAAAGTTCTGCGTCCGATAGGCAAGTTTGTTTTTCGGTAATCCTAAAATTTTGCTTGATGCCCACCAGTTGGCTTGGCGTGGTTGCTACGGCGATAACAGTGGTGCATCGTAAAACGTTTATAGAATATAGAACCTACTTTATAATATAGTTTGTCCACGATTATACTGAAGAGAAAAAAATGTTTGATTTGTGGATTTAGGAAAAAATGTCATTCTTTATAAAAACACCTGCTTAGGCTAAAATATGCTATAACAGTATTACTTTTGCAATTTATTATTTAGGGCTCTAAAAACCATACATAAATTAAGAAATTGCACTAGGAAACTCTGAAATTACTGAATTAATATATTTAGAAACTTTTAAAGGCAGTGTTATTTATTCATTATAATATATAGTGTGTAAAAAAATAAATGCCTTAAGAAATAGAAATGGTAAAATAAATTTAAAATATAAAATTGACTCATTAAGTCATTAATGAATTATAAAAAGAACCACAAAACTGGATAAGTAAATTATTCAAAAGTAGCATTACCTACATCTGCACACTTTTCTACTTTTTCAGTAAGAGCCTTTTAACTGGTATGAATTGGAATATTTTTAACCGACTTCAAAAAAGGAGGTTATCAATTCGATCCTGTGTTTTTTTTATGTATGTACAACGATTACTCCACGATGGTTTGACCAATTTCGATGAAATTTTCAGGGAATATTCAGGATGTTACCAGTGATCTCCTAGCAGCATATTGAAAACACGTTCGATGTTATATCGATCAATATATCCGTTCATAATGCGTTCATTATTCTATCAGGAAGAAAAAGTGTGTATTTTACCATTGTATAGGCATTTTATTGTGCAATGTTGTTACATGATATGTAATGGACCCAGTGGCTATTTGTTAAACTTGACTTACAATAAAACTCGTATAAATAGAACTAAAAATGGTGAAATACAAAAAAAAATGTATAGAAAATAGTGAAAAAAAAATTGAAGCTGGCGCCAAACTAATAGACACTAAGACATGATACTCGTGGTATTAGCCATCAAAACACTACAAATATATTTTTGTTATTAAGTAATTAAAAATACATTTAGCTCAGACTTCACAGAGTAAAACTTTCCAGGTGAAAATAAATATTATTTCCCACCTTGAAGTGCAGTCGGTTTAATTTTGTTTATAAAAATAACCAAATAAAAATTTATATTGGTTTAGCGAATCCGGTCTCTTAAAACACAACAAACAAGTTATTAATATTAGGATTCCGCCCAGGGGTTGGACCGTATTGATCGATCCAACTTTTAGAAAAATATCTGTTTAACCATTCCCGAGTTATTTGTGTAAGAGTGTGCTGGGTGGCCATCTTGTTAAAATATAGCCTTTTGTCGGTCATTTAGGGGTATACTATCTAAGTAGTCCAGCATCACAATATGTACTCGGATGCATGCATTTGTGGTAAAAGAAGCTTCTTCTGAAAAAAAAAACATTCTTCAAGAAATTTCAGTTTTGAAGATGTTGTCACCGAACCATAAACAAAAATCTAATCTTTTGTCCTCTTCGCCTTCTTCCAGTGTGGATAAATTGAGGCTTGTATGGTTTCATTTTCCAACAAATTTCACGTACCCTTTGCTGAAAAGATTTTTTGGGATGATGACGCGCTGAATCTATTGTGTTGGCTGCTACAGCATTTTCTCTTTCGCTTAAGCCGGATGTTTTCTTTTTAATATTAAGTAAGCTGCCTGTTCGCATATGTTTTAAAATAACAGATTTCTGAATTTTGTCTCTCAAAGATATTTTAGAGCACTTTTCCTGAAACCTCCTTATCACTCCTAGATATGAAGTATATTCCTCCAAACCATAACATTATACTAGCATTTCGCTCTAATGTTAGCATTTCAAGATAAATATTTAGATGCTGTTGATGGAAAACGTTTTTATTAATCTCAAAATGACAAACATTGCATTACTGAATAGGTGGTAGGAGGTATGAATGGCTATTCACCTAAAAAGTTAATTACAAACGTATTTCGTTAAATAGCACTAAATAATAACAACAATATTACTATTAATAATAATATGCATTTTATATTAAATAAATAATACTATTTTTAAAAGTTATAATGTTTTATAATAAATATATAAAATGATAATATTTTCAATGTTCTAGGCTTAGCAGATTTGTATAAGGAATTACTTTTTATGCTTATGCATGCTGATGCGAATGCATATTTGGAATTGTCAAATTATATAATGCTAGACTACTTACATAGTACGTATATTCCTTATAACCGACAAAATGCATTATTTCAGCAAGATATACACCCAGCAAATGCTATTGGTGATGATTGGTGAAATAAATATTTTTTTGAACGTTCAACTAATCGATACGGCGTAATCCCTTGGCCACCATAGGGACCTGATATTATAATAACAGATTTTTAATTTGGGGAATATTTAAAGAAGAATACCCTGGTCTAAAAAGACCGAATTCGTGAAATCGTTGAAAATATTCCACTTTAGAAAATTTACAACAGTTATAAGTCCTTCACTGAATAATTAGTCAAGTCGGTTGTGCTACTTTAAAATAGTTTACTTGTCCGGTGCTTTTTATAATTTATTGATATTTTTAATTTAGTATTTAAAAAAATATGAGTTTTCTATTTCTTAATTATTTATTTTTTATACCCTGTATATTATAGTGCATAAATAAAAAAAAATTTTAAAGTTTTTAAAATCTACTTATCACATAATTTAAAAAAATAAGTTTCCCAGTGACATTTTCAGATTTTCACGTTTAGGGTTCCCTATATGCCGAAAAACATATTTTCTCAATTCTGCCGGTTTGTCATCTGCTGTTTGTTATCGGTCTGGTATAGTTAAAAAAGTACCTATGCGATTGACTTCAAATATTGGCTAAAAATTAAGGGTCATTTGGTGATGAAATGGTAATATTTTAGTAAAAATTCAATATGGCGGAATAAAATGGCGACCTAATGAAATGTTAAAAGAGAATTGCTAAAAATCTGTTTATCCAATTTGCCTCAAATTTTCCTCCGAAATAAAAAAAAATGGTACGAATGCAAGATGGCGAAACAAAATGGCGGCTTGATAAACTATTTTAGAAATCAGCTCCAAAAAACTACTTATTAGATTGATTTCTAATTTTGTGCAAAAATTAAATGTGACAGAGATGAATTGGTAAAATTGTGGCATGAGTTCAAGATGGCGGAACAAAATGGAGGCCAAATAATATGTTTCTAATCACCTTTCAAAAGACAATTTTTCTCAATTGCGTCGGCCTGTCTGTTTATTCGCGGCGTAGCTAAAAAACTACTTACTCGATTAACTTAGAAATGTAATCGGAAAATAGGGATCATGATGACCCGGTAATATTTTGATATAAAAGTGTTTCATAAAAATAAACTGGTAATATTTTAGTACGAATTTAAGATAGCAAAACAATCTGACGGCCTAATAAAATAGTAAAAAAAACAGCTTGAAAAAAACTACTTATTAGATTGATTTTTAATTTTGTACAAGAATTAAGTGTAATATAGAGATAAACTGGATAGATTGTAGTAAGAATTCGATGGCGGATCATAAAATGTTTTAAAAAATGGTAAAAAAGTACCCAATTAATTTATTTTAAATTATATCCATAAATCAAGTGTGGCAGAGGAAAAATTGGTAGAATATTGGTATATAAAGAACGTAAGTACACACAAATGTTTGAAGAAGACAGTATAGTATGTGCTCTAAATGTAGATCTAAATTGGTTGACACATGACTGTTACTAATAAATAAAATGAAAGATTTATTACGAGGGAATTTCCTGGTAAAAGAAATTTATCCATTTTTGAAAAGTATGAGCACTTTGTGTAATAAATTGTATAAGTATTACTTTTTGGCATGTTTTAGCCTAAGCAGGTGTTAGAATGTAAGAATTATACTAAATCCGAAAATTAAAAAGTTTTTTCTCTTCTGGAGTCAATTAGTGAATACATTGTAAATAATTGTATAAGAGAAAACGAGGAGTTATCGCATAAAAACCAAGTTCTACTTAATTTGCATATTTAGGGGTTGGCTCGTACATCGGGGATGGTAAACATAACTACTTATTTAAAAAAAGTTAAACTCTGAATTTTTCCTTTTATGCACATATTTTTTATCCCACCCCTGACTATTATAATATCCGTTTGACATTTTTTAGATCAAAATAATATTATTTTTGACGAGATTTTTGAATGCTCGGGATAAAAATTGGTAAATTTCCTTTACCTGGATCTTCCCTAGATATGAATTTTTCCTTTTATTTGAAATAGTGAGGTGGGGCCAAATTTAATTCTGCACATAGTTATTTGAGCATTTGAAATTAATCTACTATGTCGTTTTTCAGATTGATTTCTTGTGATCTTGGATTCGTACCAAAATATTATCATTTCATTCTTATATTTTTGGGCAAAATTTCAGATAAATTGGATAATTAATTTTTTAGTAATCACATTTCACTAGGCCGCCATTTTGTTTCGCCATATTGGATTTTCACAAAAATATTATCCTCACGTGACCAAAATTTGAAGACAGTCGTATAAGTAGTGCGAACTGTCAGACAGACAGATCGACATTTTATTAGCCCGATTTTACGGGCTAATAAAATGTCGGTTTTTTTAGGAAACATGTTTCCTCAATTCCGTCTGTCTGTCGGTTCACGGCATAGCTAAAAAACTACTTACCCGATTGACTTAAAATTTTGGTAAAAAATTAAGGGTCATATGGAGATGACCTGGTAACATTTTGGTAAAAATTCAATGTCAATACAAAATGGCGACCTAGTAAAATGTTAAAAAAATTATTACTAAAAAACTACTTATCCAAATTATATTAAATTTTGTACAAAAATCAAATATTATGTAGGAATCAACTGGTAAAATTTTGCTACGAATCTAAGATGGAGAAACAAAATTGCGGCTTAGTAAAATATTTAAAAATTCAGCCTGAAAAACTATTTAATGGACTGATTTCAAATTGTGTGCTATAAATAATTGTGGTATACATTTGAACTAGTAAAACCGTGGTACTAATTCAAGATAGCGAAAGAAAACGGCGACCAAATATAATATTTGTAGTCGTGAAAAAAATCTCCTCAAGTTTTAGATATGTTCACGTTTTAGCATCCCTAGATGGCAAAACATATTTTTTATATTCAGTTCACGGCATAGCTTCGGCGGCATCAGAGTAACTGCAAATTCGGTTCGAAAACTAGGAGGCATATGGGGATGACCTGACAATATTTTCATAATAATACAATATGCCGGAAAAAGATGGCGGCCTAATGAAACGTTAAAAAAATTATTACTAAAAAAACTAATTATCCAATTTACCACAAATTTTGTACAAAAGTCAAGTGTTATATAGGTATGAACTGGTAAAATTTTGGTTTGAATATAAGATAACAAAACAAAATGGCGGCCTTTTAAAATATTTAAAAATCAGCCTGAAAATACTACTTATTAGATTGATTTGAAATGTTGTGCAAGCATTAAGTGTGATATAGATAAACTGGTAAAGACAGCGGAACAAAACGGCGGCCAAATAAAAGGTTTAAAAAAGCAACAAAAAAAAACACTTTTCAATTGACTTTAAATTTCGTAAAAAAATTAAATGTGATATAGGGATAAACTAGTATGAATTCAACATGACGTAACAAAATGGCAGTGTGTTAATATAAAAACCACTTATTGAATTTATTTTAAATTATGCCCAAAAATCAAGTGTGGCATAAGTAGCATATATGATCTAACCAATTGGCGACGAATAAAAATGTTTTAAAAATCAGTATAAAAATGTATTACTAAATAACTATGTACTGAACTAAATTGGGTCACACTTCACTATTCCTTATAAAAGAAAGATTCATAACTAGGGAAGTTTCGAGTAAAGGAAATTTGCCGATTTTGTATATTACCTTGGATTCATATCAAAATGTTAACATTGCTTAACACAAATGTTAACAAATTATGAATACGCGGACATATCACTCACTTATGGAAAGTGAAAACATAATTCATAGTGATGATTCTCTTTAAGAAAATTGCATTTTTGAGGAATGAGTCCGTGTTTTTATAAAGGGTAAATAACTTGACATTTTTGAATACTTCTTGGGAGGATAAATTACCTTGTACTATACATTAGAATTGTCGATAAGTGGATAATTTTTATTATTGATTGGAAGGAAATAAAGTAAAACAACTCTCTATAGTATTATATTATAAATGCAAAAAAAGATGTCTATTTTTTGACAAAACGTGTAAAATTTGAGGTAAATTAGATAAATAGGTGTTTAGTAATATCATTTTTAACATTCCACTAGGCCGCTATTTTGTTTTGCCGTACTGGATTTTGACCAAAATGTTATCAGGTTATGTGATACTTTATTTTTGACTAAAATCTAAATCAATCGGGTAAGTAGTTTTTTAGGTCTGACCGACCGACACACCGACGGAATCGAAAAAACAAGTTTTTTGGCATCTGAAGACCTTAAGACGTAAAAATCTGAAAAAACCCTTTTACGAGAGAAGTATATTGTTTATATTTTTTATGCGCCGATACTGTGCTTCCAAGTTAAAATATTTTTTTGTCGAATAAATAATTGACGCATCCAAAAAAATGTGTCTTTTTTGAACAAAGTTTGCCAAATTTGAGGTAAATCGGATAAATAAGTTTTTAGTAATAATTATTTTAACATTTCATAAGGCCGCCATTTTGTTTTGCTATACTGGATTTTTACCAAAATATTACAAGGTCATTTCCTCCTTAATTTTTGACCAAAATTTAAAGTCAATACGGTAACTAGTTTTTTAGCTCTGCCACAAACAGGCAGACAGATCAACCGACCAACCGACAGAATTTAGAAAAACTTGTTTTTCGGCATTTGACCATTCGGACCTTGAAACGTAAAAATCTGATAAAACTTTTTACGAGGAAAGTAACAACGGCAAGTTAAATATAAATATGTAACTATAGTATTGTCCATGCTACATGCAATTTGAATCTAATTAAAGTAACAGTGGACGTTACCATATAGCGCTTCACGAAATTATAATGCTTTATTTAAGTTTTTTTGAAAACAAAGTAGCTCATGCAAGAATTTTTTGTTGCAATGGGTTTTTTTTTAGGTAAATTTATCAGTGAATCCAAAAAAAATACAAATGCGGGAATACTGCATCTTTACAAGAGCCTATGCGTTATTATAACTAGTCATCTACCAATTTACGATGACAAAAAAGAAGTTTCAACATACAACAGGATGGAAAAATAGGACGCTTAAATGCTGCAGTCGGTAAAAAGTAGACATTGTTATTATCCAATTTATGTAAACACAGTGCAACTGAAGTATAAAAATATATTTAAAAATCTCCGACCTTATTCGGTATTCAGGGATTAAATATCCCTGTAGATTTATTATATAACTGAAGACAGACTTCAAAAAGTGATTTGATCTCGACATACTCAAATCGATGTGTTTTAATTGGCTAAAACCGTCAAAGTTTGTTATTTTTTAACACTTCACAGTTATGAAAATACATCTATTTTAACTTTGGATCACTGTGATAGGCTTGATTTTCTTATTTTCTCCCTTATATGACTTGTATAAAATACATATATCGTGTGTACTTCACACTGTATATGTATTTTATACAAGTCATATTTATGTAATAATTATTACCGTTTTCAAGGTATTCGTTTATTATAGGTAGAAATTGTACGCTTCAATCACGGAATGGTTTTTGTTAATTGAGCTTCGACCACTTATAAATATAAAGAACTATTACAGCATCACGCGACAGTGGAAAATCTTGTTATTGCTTACAAAATGTGCGAATCTAAAAATAAAGATTTGAGCTTGTGGATAGAGGATTTTTTAAAGAAACGAAGATTTTCGAAATACGAACTAGAATTAGCGGGAAATAGCTCGAAAGGTGATGGATATTTGGGCGAAGTTACGTTTGTCAAAGTTCTAACTGGCATTGGCAGAGAGGAGGAGAAAACATACCACTTAGTGATAAAGTCCGCCAAAAAGAGTGACCAACTTAGACAGAAAACACCAATTAGGGAAGTTTTCGAAAGAGAAATGTTTATGTACAGTAAAGTATTTCCAGCATTCCGATCGTTTCAACTGGAAAAGGCCGTAGAAAATCCGTTTATGAAATTTGCCAAGTGTTATAGTGTCTTTAATGAGATTCAGCGCGAAGCGATAATACTCCAAAATTTAAAATATCTGGAATACGATATTTTTGACCGAAAAACGGCACAAAATCTCGATCATGTCTTGTATGTGTTCAGTAATTATGGCAAGTTTCATGCAATTTCTTTAGCTATAAAGAAACAAAAACCGGATCTCTTTAAAGAATTAACGGAAAATATGTCTGATTTGTTAGCCAAATTTGTCATTCAAGCTGACATGCTTGTCGGTATTACTCAAGCTTTTAAAGAGGCTCTTAATTTGTTTCAAGACAAAACTGATCCTACATACAAGAAATTGTGTTATTTTAATCAGGATGTGATTAAAAAGATTTTGAACAAGGAAGCGCACCCACCTGATGGTATATCTGTTATTCTGCATGGTGATTGCTGGAATAACAATATGATGTTTAACTATCGTGTAAGTACAATGAACTAAATATACTATTAGAGCTTAAAAATATATTATTGAGTACTCAACCCCATATCGCATGGGTAGCAAATAAATAGAACACTTTTCCTTTAAAAAGTGTGTTTGGTTATTGAATATTTAGTTAAAATCATAAAATAAGTTGACCGCTTTCCATAACTCTAATATATCAATTTTTCTGTACTAAGATGGTTCTTAGTACATTTTAGGTTTTTTAAAAATTTTATTTAATTGAATATTTAAACCTAGATGAAATGTAGAAATTAGGAACAAAAATAGTATATGTAAATGTTTTTAAGCAATAAAAATATTGGGAATTTTTTGTTAGTCGTAATACTTTTACCTTTCTTTCCAAACTACAGTTTTAAACACATCTTTTAAAGTTAAAGCATAAGCAACGACCACGGGGATTAACGAATTACTCATTGTTAATTGGTCCTTAGCATACACTAAATATTGTTATAACAACAATTATACCGAAACCAAACTTATACGTTACTGAAGTTTTTCAACATTCGAACAGACGGACAGACCGACGCAATTGAGAAAACATGTTTTTTAGCATCTTAAAAAGTAAAAGTATATATGTTTTGAAGATCAAAATAATATTAAAAATCCGTAAATTTCCTTTACCCGAAACTCCCCTCGTCATGATATAGTGATTTTTTTCATTTAGAAGAATTTAGTTCAGTACATAGTCATTTAGTAACACATATATACTGTTTTTATTTGGCGCCATTTTGTTCCAGCATATTGGATTCCTACCAATATTTGACCAATTTCTACTTATGCCACATTTAATTTTTCGGCATAAATTAAAGTACATTCAATAAGTAGTTTTTAGATTGACACACATCACCATTTGGTTACGTCATGTTGAATTCGTACCAGTTACCCCTATATCACATTTAAATTTTCTACAAAAAAAAGTTTTTTTACGTTGATTTATTAAAAACATTTATTTGGCCGTCATTTTGATTTGCCATCTTGAACCAATTTGTCTCTATGTCACACTTAATGATTGCACAAAATTTGATATTAATCTAATAAGTACTTTTACAGGCTGATTTTTTAAATATTTCGTTAGACCGCCATTTTGTTTTGCTATCTTATATTCTTAGCAAAATGTTACGAGTTCATTTCTACGAAATTCAGGCTGAATTTTTAGATATTTTATCAAGCAGCCATTTTGTTCCGCCATCTTGGATTCATACCAAAGTCTTACCAGTTGGTTCCTGCATAATACTTGATTTTTGTGCAAAATTTGAGATAAATTGTATTAAAAGTTTTTTAGTAATCATTTTCTTTAATATTTTGCTAGGCCGCCATTATGTTTTGTCATATTGGATTTTTAGCAAAATGTTACCAGGTCATCTCCATATGACCCTTAATTTCTGACCAAAATTTAAAGTCAATCGGGTAAGAAGTTTTTTATCAACGCTGCGAACAGGCACACCGACAGATAGACCGACGGAATTGAGAAAACATATTTTTAGGCATCTAGGGTCCCTGAAACGTAAAGACTTGAAAACATTTCGGAAGGTTTTTCACGATTACAATACCCTTCTTTTACGAGGGAAGCACAAATTGAAGCAAGAAATAAAAAAGCCAATTTATTTATTTACTAGGTCAGAAAATTATTTAAATATAAAAATTTTAAGTAGTTTAGGAGTTACCGCAGAAAAACACTTTCTTTGACAGCTCTAAAAATATATTTATATTTAAAGTAGATTTTATGTAATTTAGAAGTTATGAAAACTATTTTTTTACGGATTTAAAACTATTTTTTTTTCAAATAAATTACGCCACTAAACCATATTTAAAAATTGTATGCAGTTCAAAAGTTTCAGATGAAAATATTTTTTCAAATAAATTACGCCACTAAACGTTCCATTGAAATATGAAATCCGCATTTAAAAACTTTAAGAAGTTCAGGAGTTAAGGGAGAAAAAAAGATTTTTTGGCAGATCAAAATACTCTTTTCAAATAAATTACGCCACTAAAATTACATAAAACTATGAAAACCGTATTTTTAATCAGTTCAAAAGTGATGAGAAAAAAAAATTTTCTTGTCACCTGTCAAAATATTTTTTTAATATATCATGCCTCTAAAAGTTAAACGCAAATGTGAAAACCGTATTTAAAACTTTTAAGTAGTTGAGAAGTTACGGGACAGACAGTTTTTTAGACCTGTGAAATTTTTTTCTCATAATGTATGCCACTAAAAGGTACACGGAACTATGAACCGGTATTTGAATATTTTAAGCAATTCAAAAGTTATTGGAAAAACAATTTTTTTTTACTACTCTCTAAAATTTTTTTTTATTATATTACTTCACTAAAATTTAAGTGAAACTGTGAAAACTGTATTTAAAAATTTTAAGCAGTTGAAGTTCGCGGACAAAAATTTTTTTTTGACAGCTGTCAAAATATTTTTTTTTAAATATTGCGCTGTTGTAAGTTGCATAGATCCATTAAAACTATATTTAAAAATATTAAGCAGTTCAAAAGTTATCAGGGAAAAACCATCCAACCACATCTGCCAAAATATTAAAAACAAAAAAATACACCCTCAAAAGTTGCATAAAATATTCTATTAACGAAAACCTCAAATCCATTCTTTGAATCCTATTTTTAGTGAAGAAAAAAATGCACGGCTGGCAAAACAAAATTTCAACTATTTATTATCCAAAACTCCTATATCGACATCTTATACCGGAATGTTTCACTTTTTTTTTTATTTTAATTATATATTATACACGGGAAGAAAATTAAAAATCTACGCCAATGACTTCTACTATTTTTCAATGTTAGAACATTTGCTCCAACTATTTCTATTTTCAATTTGACTATTATCGGTTTGGCGTTCACAAAATATGATTTTTTTACGCTTTTATACCCTTTAAAAAAACTCAAAGAAATACGCCCATGACACTTAAAGTCTAATTCCCTAAGACACTGACCTAGTCTATTTTTGGTGCAAATTTGAAACTGATTAATTTGGTCGATCTCAAGTTATTGTTGGCCCAATTTTTTTTACAAGCACTTATCCGTACAGACATTGTTTTATCAAAAGTACGTCTTTCGTAACTTAAAAGCTCTAAAATGAAAATCCAACTTATATATTTTTTAAATGTTTGCGATTATAATCCTGTTTATACTACTACCCCTGTATAATATAATATATGCCTTATTACTATTTATCCGAACAGTATACTTATGAACTTCGTATTTCCTATTACACTCCCTTGGTTACACATATATTTCCTTAAAAGCATACAAAATTTAGAAAATGTGAACCCGTATACTGAAAGACCTGGTAATGTGTCTGAAACATTCCGGCCTATACTGAAAAATCTTTCAATCCTGTACCCAATTACACGCAAGCATTTCACTGCTCTAACTCATCCAAAAAACATCCAAATTTTATTCTGTCAAACTCAAAAATACCGAAAAAAATCTTTTGGATATTTACCTAAATATATATTCATTAGATTTGACAGCGGCTATGACCATGCCATATTTGATTGAAAATCAAGGCAACTTGATATGCTTGGGCCATGTGTGACTTGTATGTGTATCGTTGACGTTTTACCGATTATAATAAAATATGTGCATACTTTTTTTAATATATAGATTGAAGTTTCTAAACCTGCCTTGCTGTTTTATGAAAAAAATAAATAACTTTGGTTCTATTCTATTTGGTAAAGGTACCCTTTGGAATTAAGTTCAATTTTAATTTTATGATTTTTCTCCGGGAGGGTCAGTTTTCTGGCAAGACCTCGAGGCATCCATGTACTTTAAAAAAAATACCCTGAAACTTCAAGTCGTGTTCCTGATTTTGACTGACATCACAATGCACTTAAACACCATTAACTTGGAGCTTCAAGGTAAAGGAAAAACTGTTATTGAGATGATTAGCGCAGTAAACGCATTCAAAAGTAAATTGCAACGTATGATAGATCAACTGAAAAGAAAGGATCTGAAACATTCTCCGTCTTTGAAAGCAAGGATTCCTCAGTTGAATTATGATACGTTTGAGGCTGAATTATCAAATATTTTGGGACAATTCGAAATGCGTTTTTATGATTGTAGTAAATTGGCAAATGTAGCATCATTTATAAGTTATCCTTTTTCATGTAAAAACATTAAGGAATTAGCTACTGAAATAGCAAGTCAGTTTAATATGAACTCATGTTCTGTTGAAAATGAGTTGGTGCAGATTATATCAGATATACATCTCAAAGCTACAGCATCTGATACAAATTTCTGGTGTTTTATATCTGAAGATAAATATCCGAATCTAAGACAAATCGCCCTTCAACTGACAGCAATGTTTGGGTCAACTTACTTGTGCGAGTCTGCATTTCCTGAAATGAAGATAATTAAGTCAAAATATCGCAATCGACTAACTGACGATCATATGTCATCATGCTTGCGATTAGCACTCAGTGTTTACGTACTATCTTATGAAAAGTATGCTGAGGACATGCAGTGCCACGCTTCAACATTCAAAGTCACTCCTTAGTTAAGTTTAACACCATATGTAACTCTTTTGTTTTGTAACAACCGATAAACTCGCAATTTTGAATAGTTATGAGTTTTTTTCATTGATATTGTAGAGAAGAACCTAACTAAACCTAACCCAAACCTTGACTAAAATAATGTATATTGTGCGGAAAGCTAATATTTATATATGCTACGGTACACCCTACCTAGGTAGGTAGGTAGGTAGGTAGGGTGTATGTATCGTGTATGTACGACAACCCTGCATCAAACATACTTGCAGCCTCTCAGAGTCGATCCGAAGTAGTCTAAATATATTGAGGTAGATCGCCAGCAGTTCAAGTTTGAGCACCCCTGGTTTATCGTGTGTCAAATTTAAATCATCAAATATCTTTAGAAAGGGGTACATAATAAAAATTGACTATATTTAAAATGTTTAACACCTTGTAAGATACAAGGCAACGAAACAATTTAGTATGTTTTAGAAAATTATAGTAGTAAAATATGCCGAGCATTAACCTCCTTTATTACGTACATATTATTAAGAAACACTTTGTAGATTTACATGTTTTGGCTTAAGTTAAGAAATAAAGTATCGAGTTTGTAGAAAAAAAGCAGAAACTTTTACGTTTTTAAAGAAAACTGTCACTTTTTCAAGATAGCCTTTGCCTACGCAACTTCCTGATAAATATTTTGACTGCTCTCAAAATGTTTAAAAAGCCAGGATGCTTTTTAAACCTAGGATAGCTTCAGAAGTTCCCAAATTTTAACTCAAATGCTTTTAGGGGCCATACAAATGGATTTAAATCAAAAGTCGAATACATTTCACGGATGCTACCCAAAATTTGTAAAGTTTGAACATATATTTAAAGTCGAATAATTATAATAAGTAAAAAATAGGTTAATAGTGTCTAACGTAATATCGGAGTGTTTTATTTTTTTTATTTGCTTTTTATGGGATACTGGGTGCCTATATGAAGGAAAGCGTAGATTAGTTTATGTTTTATGGTTTCTTTTCCTATATTACTAGTTTCGACGTATGAGCGTGGGTTTCGCTTATACAACGCTAGTTCTAAAGAGTCGCGTTTTTGTATTTTTAATTATTTATATTTGTTAACTAATTTGCCGGCTTTATGTGCTACTGCTGGTGTTTGTCCCTCGCTGTTTATTAAAATATTACCTATATCATTGTACTTATGTACTCTCTCGCTAAGTTTAGACCCTTTTTCGTTTCTCCCCCATCGAGAAGGAGAGAGAGAGAGAGGCCCTTACTACACTAATAAATGATCCCTTATACAAGGTATATTCCCTGAATGCCTTAAAACAACTATAATTATTCCTCTTCATAGAGGGGGCGAAAAAACTAACTCCTACAATTATCGTCAAATTGCTCTACTACCAGTGCTATCAAAAATCATTGAAAGGTTGCTATGCAAAAGCCTTTGACTGTGTTAGTCATAAAATTTTGATAAGCAAGCTAAATTTTTATGGAATCCGGGGTATTTCTTTAAATTGGTTTAAATCTTCTCTAGGGAATAGGCAACTATTTGTAAGGGCAAATGGTTCTGATTCTGATTGTAAATTGATTACAAGTGGAGCCCCTCGAGGTACGGTCTTGGCACCTATTTTCTTTTTGTTATACCTTAATGATATCACCAACCTAAAAATTAACGGAAATATCTTTACTGATGACACAAGCATAACATAGATACAACGTCTTTACATTCTAATATTTCCAACGACCTTGTTATGATTAAGGCTTGGTCCGATTCCAATCTGGTTTACCTTAATGTGAATAAAACGGTGGTCTTATCTTATAAGGGAACTTTACAACCACTTCAGCTACCTAACAGCAATATTAAATAAGTTGAGTCGGTTAAATTCCTGGGTTTGAATATAAACAACAACCTAAAATGGTCTAAGCATATTGACACCTTAACTAAAAAACTTTCTACCGCCTGCTTTGCCATTCGATCAGTTTCAAAAGAACTGGACGTGTCTTCTGCCAGACTTACTTATTTCTCTCTATTCGAATCCCATCTCCGCTATGGCATTTCCTTTTCGGGCTGCTGTACCACCGAGCCATTTCTTAGTAGTTTTAGGCTTCAAAAGAGAGCAATCCGCTATTTGTTTGGTCTACTGCCAATACAATTTCAAAAAATATGAAATATTAACACTTCATTATTTATTTTAGAAACCGTCTGTTTGATAAGAAAAGATATAAGCACATTCTCGAAAAAGTCACAATACGTATATCCTACCAGAAACCTTCCCATTCCTTCCACAGAATTAATAAAAACTCAATTATTTACAACACCATAGAACTTTACAATCATCTTCCAGAACATTTAAAAACAATCCCTATGTTTGCACATTTCCGAAAAAAAACCAAAGCGTACCTCATTGAGAGACCTTTTTACTGCTTTTTTGATTTTTATAATGAATAATGTCATTAAAATGTTTCTTTATTTGCTCATTTACTTAAATCATGTTGCTGCAAGGCATTTGAAAATATTTTATGAGGAATGAACTGTCTGATAGTCCGTTAACATTAATTATTTTTGTTACGTATTAGATTAAAGTTATAATACATTTTAATTACTATATTTGTTCAGTACACTTTTTGTTTAACTTCACTTATTTTGCTTGTATAACGATAACAAAATAGAGTTTAAGGTCGCGTAATTTTAATTTCAATGTCATCGAAATTATTCACCTCTTATATGTACTGTTTATTTGCTTTTGCTAGGTCCCCTGGATTTATTATCCGCTTTATGGCAATGTTACTAATATAACGAATGTTATATTTACAACTTATGTATATGCATTGACATATCGAAAAATGATTTTTTTTTTCGATCAATGTTTCGTTTTTTCATTGTTTTTGTTTTTTTTTTGTTTTTACTTTAAAATTTCGTTTAGTCCATAAAATTGTAACAATTTTCCTGGACAATAAAGCGTACTTTTGTTTGTTGGTTTATTATGATTTAATGATTTAACAACATCATGACCTGCTGCAGAACATGTTATATCAGATAAGCATTTCAATGAAATTATCTTTCTTATTCAACTTAGGCTTAAACAATTTTTCAGATGAGGTGATTGTATATAGCTTGCCATATGCCAAAAACTTTAATTCGTTCCAAGCTGCTTTCTGGCCACCAAACTGAAAGTGTGTACCCAAACTTCTAAATCGATATTTTCTTTAAATCTAGATTCTTTATCAGAATGTACTGCATTATATGATATTACCAGCAATTTTTAGGTTTGACCTGTACGAATGACAGAATGAAAAAACTCAAATTCGAAAAAACACGGTCTTTCTTACTGGTACAACAGTAAATAATTTAAATTTAAAAAAAATTTAGTAAATAAATTGATTACTTACACACAGCGTTTTCCGTGGGAGCTTCTCGGCATTACGGTTCACAGTATTTCCCATCATAAGATGCTGACTTGCTAACTTGCTAACTCCTTCGCCATTAGTGTCCTGGGTTGACCTCAGAATTCGGGGGTGAATGGTTAGAAATTTCTTCTAACTTGATTTTTTAATCTTGGTTTTCTAATTTCTTTGTTTCTCATTGCTGTAAAACTTGAATGCAGGAAATAATATTAGAAAAATAAAAATAAGGTGTCTTAGTACTGTCTAACCACTAATATTTTTAAAGTGAATCGAAGTATTTCCAATAGTGTCAATTTCTTGTTTTTCCATTTCTAATGCACTTTTAATAACGCTTATTTCGTTTAGATTAACATTGTCTAATTTTAATGGTTTAAAATCCAACGCGGTTTTATATACGGGGTGTGTAAAGTCAATTTTTGGAACCATAATGTTTTTGTAATTACTTTTTGAATTTTTATCTACGTTGCGAACAGGCACACCGACAGATAGACCGACAGAATTGAGAAAACTTATTTTTAGGCATCTAGGGTCCCTGAAACGTAAAGACTTGAAAACATTTCGGAGGGTTTTTCACGATTACAATACCCTTCTTTTACGAGGGAAGCACAAATTGAAGCAAGAAATAAATAGCCAATTTATTTATTTACTAGGTCAGAAAATTATTTAAATATAAAAATTTTAAGTAGTTTAGGAGTTACAGCAGAAAAACACTTTCTTTGACAGCTCTAAAAATATATTTATATTTAAAGTAGATTTTATGTAATTTAGAAGTTACGAATGAAAACTATTTTTTTTACAGATTTAAAACTATTTTTTTTTCAAATAAATTATGTCATTAAAAGTTGCATGTCAGAACCATATTTAAAAATTGTATGCAGTTCAAAAGTTTCAGATGTTAAAATATTTTTTCAAATAAATTACGCCACTAAAAGTTACATTGAAATATGAAATCCGCATTTAAAAACTTTAAAAAGTTCAGGAGTTAAGGGAGAAAAAAAGATTTTTTTGACAGATCAAAATACTCTTTTCAAATAAATTACGCCACTAAAATTACATAAAACTATGAAAACCGTATTTTTAATCAGTTTAAAAGTGATGAGAAAAAAAAAATTTCTTGTCACCAGTCAAAATATTTTTTTAATATATCATGCCTATAAAAGTTAAACGAAAATGTGAAAACCGTATTTAAAACTTTTAAGTAGTTAAGAAGTTACGGGAAAAGACACTTTTTTACACCTGTGAAATTTTTTTCTCATAATGTATGCCACTAAAAGTTATACGGAACTATGAACCGGTATTTGAATATTTTAAGCAATTCAAAAGTTATGGGAAAAACATTTTTTTTTACTACTCTCTAAAAATTTTTTTTTAATATATTTCTTCACTAAAATTTAAGTGAAGCTGTGAAAACTGTATTTAAAAATTTTAAGCAGTTGAAGTTCGCGGACAAAAATTTTTTTTTGACATAGTTATTCAAAATTGCGAGTTTATCGGTTGTTACAAAACAAAAGAGTTACATATGGTGTTAAACTTAACTAAGGAGTGACTTTGGATGTTGAAGCGTGGCACTGCATGTCCTCAGCATACTTTTCATAAGATAGTACGTAAACACTGAGTGCTAATCGCAAGCATGATGATATATGATCGTCAGTTAGTCGATTGCGATATTTTGACTTAATTATCTTCATTACAGGAAATGCAGACTCGCACAAGTAAGTTGACCCAAACATTGCTGTCAGTTGCGATTTGTCTTAGAATCGGATATTTATCTTCAGATATAAAACACCAGAAATTTGTATCAGATGCTGTAGCTTTGAGATGTATATTTGATATAATCTGCACCAACTCATTTTCAACAGAACATGAGTTCATATTAAACTGACTTGCTATTTCAGTAGCTAATTCCTTAATGTTTTTACATGAGAAAGGATAACTCATATATGATGCTACATTTGCCAATTTACTACAATCATAAAAACGCATTTCGAATTGTCCCAAAATATTTGATAATTCAGCCTCATACGTATCATAATTCAACTGAGGAATCCTTGCTTTCAAAGACGGAAAATGTTTCAGATCCTTTCTTTTCAGTTGATCTATCATAAGTTGCAATTTACTTTTGAATGCGTTTACTGCGCTAATCATCTCAATAACAGTTTTTCCTTTACCTTGAAGCTCCAAGTTAATGGTGCATTGTGATGTCAGTCAAAATCAGGAACACGACTTGAAGTTCCAGGGTATTTTTTTTTAAGTACATGGATGCCTCGAGGTCTTGCCAGAAAACTGACCCTCCCGGAGAAAAATCATAAAATTAAAATTGAACTTAATTCCAAAGGGTACCTTTACCGAATAGAATAGAATTAAAGTTATTTATTTTTTTCATAAAACAGCAAGGCAGGTTTAGAAACTTCAATCTATATATTAAAAAAAGTATGCACATATTTGCACATATTTTATTATAATCGGTAAAACGTCAACGATACACATACAAGTCACACATGGGCCAAGCATATCAAGTTGCCTTGATTTTCAATCAAATATGGCATGGTCATAGCCGCTGTCAAATCTAATGAATATATATTTAGGTAAATATCCAAAAGATTTTTTCGATATTTTTGAGTTTGACAGAATAAAATTTGGATGTTTTTAGGGAAGTAGCCACAACTTGAGGTACAACACATTCCGAAATTTTGTAAAATAGATCTTTTTTGGATGAGTTAGAGCAGCGAAATGCTTGCGTGTAATTGGGTACAGGATTGAAAGATTTTTTAGTATAGGCCGGAATGTTTCTGACACATTACCAGGTCTTTCAGTATACGGGTTCAAATTTTCACAATTTTGTATGCTTTTAAAGAAATATATGTGTAACCAAGGGAGTGTAATAGGAAATATGAAGTTCATGAGTATACTGTTCGGATAAATAGTAATAGGGCATATATTATATTATACAGGGGTAGTAGTATAAACAGGATTATAATCGCAAACATTTCAAAAATATATAAGTTGGATTTTCAGGACATTTTAGAGCTTTTAAGTTACGAAAGACCTATTTTTGATAAAAACAATGTCTGTACGGATAAGTGCTTGTAAAAAAAAATTGGGCCAACAATAACTTGAGATAGACCAAATTAATCAGTTTCAAATTTGCACCAAAAATAGACTAGGTCAGTGTCTTAGGGAATTAGACTTTAAGTGTCATGGGCGTATTTCTTTGAGTTTTTTTAAGGGGTATAAAAGCGGAAAAAATTCATATTTTGTGAACGCCAAACCGATAATAGTCAAATTGAAAATAGAAATAGTTGGAGCAAATGTTCTAACATTGAAAAATGATAGAAGTCATTGGCGTAGATTTTTAATTTTCTTCCCGTGTATAACATATAATTAAAATTAAAAAAAAGTGAAACATTCCGGTATAAGATGTCGATATAAGAGTTTTGGATAATAAATAGTCGAAATTTTGTTTTGCCAGCCGTGCATTTTTTTCTTCACTAAAAATAGGATTCAAAGAATGGATTTGAGGTTTTCCACAGCTGTCAAAATATTTTTTTTTAAATATTGCGCTATTGTAAGTTGCATAGATCCATTAAAACTATATTTACAAATATTAAGCAGTTCAAAAGTTATCAGGGAAAAACCATTTTTTAACATCTGCCAAAATATTAAAAACAAAAAATACACCCTCAAAAGTTGCATAAAATATTCTATTACCGAAAACCTTGGTTACACATATATTTTCTTAAAAGCATACAAAATTTAGGAAATTTGAACCCGTATACTGAAAGACCTGGTAATGTGTCAGAAACATTCCGGCCTATACTGAAAAATCTTTCAATCCTGTACCCAATTAAACGCAAGCATTTCGCTGCTCTAACTCATCCAAAAAAGATCTATTTTACAAAATTTCGGAATGTGTTGTACCTCAGGTTGTGGCTACTTCCCTAAAAACATCCAAATTTTATTCTGTCAAACTCAAAAATACCGAAAAAATCTTTTGGATATTTACCCAAATATATATTCATTAGATTTGACAGCGGCTATGACCATGCCATATTTGATTGAAAATCAAGGCAACTTGATATGCTTGGCCCTTGTGTGACTTGTATGTGTATCGTTGACGTTTTACCGATTATAATAAAATAGGTGCAAATATGTGCATACGTTTTTTAATATATACATTGAAGTTTCTAAACCTGCCTTGCTGTTTTATGAAAAAAATAAATAACTTTGGTTCTATTCTATTCGGTAAAGGTACCCTTTGGAATTAAGTTCAATTTTAATTTTATGATTTTTCTCCGGGAGGGTCAGTTTTCTGGCAAGACCTCGAGGCATCCATGTACTTTAAAAAAAATACCCTGGAACTTTAAGTCGTGTTCCTGATTTTGACTGACATCACAATGCACTTAAACACCATTAACTTGGAGCTTCAAGGTAAAGGAAACACTGTTATTGAGATGATTAGCGCAGTAAACGCATTCAAAAGTAAATTGCAACTTATGATAGATCAACTGAAAAGAAAGGATCTGAAACATTTTTCATCTTTGAAAGCAAGGATTCCTCAGTTGAATTATGATACGTATGAGGTTGAATTATCAAATATTTTGGGACAATTCGAAATGCGTTTTTAAGATTGTAGTAAATTGGCAAATGTAGCATCATTTATGAGTTATCCTTTTTCATGTAAAAACATTAAGGAATTAGCTACTGAAATAGCAAGTCAGTTTAATATGAACTCATGTTCTGTTGAAAATGAGTAGGTGCAGATTATATCAGATATACACCTCAAAGCTACAGCGTCTGATCCAAATTTCTGCTGTTTTATATCTGAAGATAAATATCCGAATCTAAGACAAATCGGCCTTCAACTGACAGCAATGTTTGGGTCAACTTACTTGTGCGAGTCTGCATTTTCTGAAATGAAGATAATTAAGTCAAAATATCGCAATCGACTAACTGACGATCATATGTCATCATGCTTGCGATTAGCACTCAGTGGTTACGTACTATCTTATGAAAAGTATGCTGAGGATATGCAGTGCCACGCTTCAATACCTTAGTTAAGTTTAACACCATATGTAACTCTTTTGTTTTGTAACAACCGATAAACTCGCAATTTTGAATAACTATGAGTTTTATTCATTGATATTGGAGAGAAGAACCTAACTAAACCTAACCCAAACCTTGACTAAAATAATGTATATTGTGCGGAAAGCTAATATCTATATATGCTACGGTACACCCTACCTAGGTAGGTAGGTAGGGTGTATGTATCGTGTATGTACGACAACCCTGCATCATACATACTTGCAGCCTCTCAGAGTCAATCGTAAGTAGTCTAAAAATATTGAGGTAGATCGCCAGCAGTTCAAGTTTGAGCACACCTGGTTTATCGGGTGTCAAATTTAAATCATCAAATATCTTTAGAAAGGGGTACATAATAAAAATTGAACTATATTTAAAATTTTTAACACCTTGTAAGATACAAGGCAACGAAACAATTTAGTATGTTTTAGAAAATTATAGTCGTAAAATATGCCGAGCATTAACCTCCTTTATTACGTACATGTTATTAAGAAACACTTTGTAGATTTACATGTTTTGGCTTAAGTTAAGAAATAGAGTATCGAGTTTGGAGAAAAAAGGCAGAAACTTTTACGTTTTTAAAGAAAACTGTCACTTTTTCAAGATAGCCTTTGCCTACGCAACTTCCTGATAAATATTTTGACTGCTCTCAAAATGTTGATCCTGGCTTTTTAAACCTAGGATAGCTTCAGAAGTTCCCAAATTTTCACTCAAATGCTTTTAGGGGTCATACAAATGGATTTAAATCAAAAGTCGAATACATTTCACGGATGCTACCCAAAATTTGCAAAGTTTGAACATATATTTAAAGTCGAATAATTATATAATAAGTAAAAAAAAGGTTAATAGTGTCTAACGTAATATCGGAGTGTTTTATTTTTTTTATTTGCTTTTTATGGGATACTGGGTGCCTATATGAAGGAAAGCGTAGATTAGTTTATGTTTTGTGGTTTCTTTTCCTATATTACTAGTTTCGACGTATGAGCGTGGGAATCGCTTATACAACGCTAGTTCTAAAGAGTCGCGTTTTTGTGTTTTTAATTATTTATATTTGTTAACTAATTTGCCGGGTTTATGTGCTACTGCTGGTGTTTGTCCCTCGCTGTTTATTAAAATATTACCTATATCATTGTACTTATGTACTCTCTCGCTAAGTTTAGACCCTCTTTCGTTTCTCCCCCATCGAGAAGGAGAGAGAGAGAGAGGCCCTTAATACACTAATAAATGATCCCTTATACAAGGTATATTCCCTGAATGCCTTAAAACAACTATAATTATTCCTCTTCATAGAGGGGGCGAAAAAACTAACTCCTGCAATTATCGCCCAATTGCTCTACTACCAGTGCTATCAAAAATCATTGAAAGGTTGCTATGCAAAAGCCTTTGACTGTGTTAGTCATAAAATTTTGATAAGCAAGCTAAATTTTTATGGAATCCGGGGTATTTCTTTAAATTGGTTTAAATCTTCTCTCGGGAATAGGCAACTATTTGTAAGGGCAAATGGGTCTGATTCTGTTTGTAAATTGATTACAAGTGGAGTCCCTCGAGGTACGGTCTTGGGACCTATTCTCTTTTTGTTATACCTTAATGATATCACCAACCTAAAAATTAATGGAATTATCTTTCCTGATGACAGAAGCATAACATAGAGTGGTTTTGATACAACGTCTTTACATTCTAATATTTCCAACGACCTTGTTATGGTTAAGGCTTGGTCCGATTCCAATCTGCTTTGCTTCAATGTGAATAAAACGGTGGTCTTATCTTATAAGGGAACTTTACAACCACTTCAGCTACTTAACAGCAATATTAAATACGTTGAGTCGGTTAAATTCCTGGGTTTGAATATAAACAACAACCTAAAATGGTCTAAGCATATTGACACCTTAACTAAAAAACTTTCTACCGTCTGCTTTGCCATTCGATCAGTTTCAAAAGAACTGGACGTGTCTTCTGCCAGACTTACTTATTTCTCTCTATTCGAATCCCATCTCCGCTATGGCATTTCCTTTTCGGGCTGCTGTACAACCGAGCCATTTCTTAGTAGTTTTAGGCTTCAAAAGAGAGCAATCCGCTATTTATTTGGTCTACTGCCAATACTATTTCAAAAAATATGAAATATTAACACTTCATTATTTATTTTAGAAACCGTCTGTTTGATAAGAAAAGATATAAGCACATTCCCGGAAAAGTCACAATACGTATATCCTACCAGAAACTCTAGGCATGACATATACCTTCCCACTCCTTCCACAGAATTAATGAAAACTCAATTATTTACAACGCCATAGAACTTTACAATCATCTTCCAGAACATTTAAAAACAATCCCTATGTTTGCACATTTCCGAAAAAAAACCAAAGCGTACCTCATTGAGATACCTTTTTACTGCGTTTTTGATTTTTATAATGAATAATGACATTAAAATGTTTCTCTATTTGCTCATTTACTTAAATCATGTTGTTGCAAGGCATTTGAAAATATTTTATAAGGAATGAACTGTCTGATAGTCCGTTAACATTAATTATTTTTGTTACATATTAGATTAAACTTATAATACATTTTAATTACTATATTTGTTCAGTACACTTTTTGTTTAACTTCACTTATTTTGCTTGTATAACGATAACAAAATAGAGTTTAAGGTCGCGTAATTTTAATTTCAATGTCATCGAAATTATTCACCTCTTATATGTACTGTTTATTTGCTTTTGCTATCCCCTGGATTTATTATCCGCTTTATGGCAATGTTACTAATATAACGAATGTTATATTTACAATTTTTGTATTTGCATTGACATATCGAAAAATGATTTTTTTTTTTCGATCAATGTTTCGTTTTTTCATTGTTTTTGTTTTTACTTTAAAATTTTGTTTTGTCCATAAAATTGTAACAATTTTCCTGGACAATAAACCGTACTTTTGTTTGTTGGTTTATTATGATTTAATGATTTAACAACATCATGACCTGCTGCAGAACATCTTATATCAGATAAGCATTTCAATGAAATTATCTTTCTTATTCAACTTAGGCTTAAACAATTTTTCAGATGAGGTGATTGTATATAGCTTGCCATATGCCAAAAACTTTAATACGTTCCAAACTGCTTTCTGGCCACCAAACTGAAAGTGTGTACCCAAACTGCTAAGTCGATATTTTCTTTAAATCTAGATTCTTTATCAGAATGTACTGCATTATATGATATTACCAGCAATTTTTAGGTTTGACCTGTACGAATGACAGAATGAAAAAACTCAAATACGAAAAAACACGGTCTTTCTTACTGGTACAACAGTAAATGATTTAAATTAAAAAAAAAATTAGTAAATAAATTGGTTATTTACACAATGTATTTATAATATCTAAAATATGAAGTCAGCGTTTTCCGTGGGAGCTTCTCGGCATTACGGTTCACAGTATTTCCCATCATAAGATGCTGACTTGCTAACTCCTTCGCCATTAGTGAAGAATCCTGGGGTTGACCTCAGAATTCGGGGGTGAATGGTTAGAAATTTCTTCTAACTTGATTTTTTAATCTTGGTTTTCTAATGTCTTTGTTTCTCATTGCTGTAAAACTTGAATGCAGGAAATAATATTAGAAAAATAAAAATAAGGTGTCTTAGTACTGTCTAACCACTAATATTTTTAAAGTGAATCGAAGTATTTCCAATAGTGTCAATTTCTTGTTTTTCCATTTCTAATGCACTTTTAATAACGCTTATTTCGTTTAAATTAACATTGCCTAATTTTAATGGTTTAAAATCCAACGCGGTTTTATATACGGGGTGTGTAAAGTCAATTTTTGGAAGCATAATGTTTTTGTAATTACTTTTTGAATTTTTGAATTTTCGAATAAGGATGTCTTTTATACGCACTTCCTGTATTTTGATTTTTTTATTTTAACAGGAACTAGGCGGCTATTGGATAAGTTTGTGGAAAACTTCAAAAGTTGCGTTTCGCATAGGAAATCTTCTGCGGTCCTTATCGGATTGGTCTCGTGACAAATAAATTCTCCAAGAATGATTTCTTGAAAAAGATATGATTCTGCTCATTGATTATTAAATATTTAGAATGAGGTATTATAGTTTTAAAAGTTATCATCTAAAATAGGTAAAGGATATATATAAATTTGAAATTACGGAATTGTGAAATATATTTAAATTAGAGAAATTTATAGCAATTTGTATTTTTTTAAGGTTTCATAAATTATTTGAAATTCTATTATTACTTGAGAAATTGTCATTTCGGTAAAGAGGTAATAATGGGTTCCTATATCTCTTTGTTCCATTGTATATACAATTTCTTCGATTTTGTCTACTCGAGTTTTAAGTACGATTTGATTTTTTGTTAAGTTTTGAATATCGTTTTGGAAAGTTTGGATCGATTTTTCAAGTAGTGAAATTTGATCTTTTATAAGAGTTTTAATTTTTATTTGATTGTTAGATAAGGTTTCGATAACTATATCATATCTCTTGGCATCACTTTGGTCTCAATTGCCAGTTAATGATTTGATTATTCAACCTAGACCGTCTATGAGACCTCTTTTTTGTCTATTATTAAATAGATGATTTAATTGGCTCATTTGGTCCTACCACTGGAACCTGGGTAGAAGATAGTTCAAAATACAATTTCTAATCACACTACACCACAACTTGTTACGTTCGGGACGCGCGTTTCGCTAACCAAGTTAGCATTATCAGCAGATAATATAAACTCTGATATGATGTTTGTAATTT
Organism: Kuschelorhynchus macadamiae; assembly: GCA_030620095.1. NCBI lineage: Eukaryota > Metazoa > Arthropoda > Insecta > Coleoptera > Curculionidae > Kuschelorhynchus > Kuschelorhynchus macadamiae. The sequence goes on from JAUTXW010001478.1 coordinate 70,847, forward strand.
TCTTGTTTTACGTTTAATTTAGGGTATATGTGTGGAAGAACAAAAATCTGGTTTCTTTATTATTTACTAGTTCATCTAAAACTCTAATTCCTTTACTAGTTGTTTCATTAAAAGTAGAATGTTGGGTTTGCAAGTCGGAATTATTGTCGTGTTGAATTTTGTTGAAAATTTTAATAATTGGGCTTTTGTTTGTTTCTTTACTAGTTGAAGGTTGGTTGTTTTGAGGACAAGGGTGGTTCAAGGATTTTAAAACTTTCGGCAATACTGTGAAGATATTCGAGAGTTTTAGTTTTCCATTTTTATAAACTATGTCGTAATCGAATTCTTCTAAATTGCAGTGTTCTAGTCGTAAATTTTTTAAGCTAAATTTTAATAGGTTATTTTGAGAATGATCAACTTCCATTTTTTCAATAAAATTTGATAATTCTTTAAAATTTAAATGTTCAACGTTAAAAGGTTTTGAAATACTTATTGTCATATTTTTGTTACGTCCCTTTCTTATTATAGTAAAAGCAAAATAGTTTTCCACGTTAACTAGCTTGTGGTGATCCAATTTGATCGCCAAATTTAATGTAGTCAACAAGGCATACACCTTGTACATATTGTACTGGTAATTTAACAATCTTTTTTGTTCTTGCCGGAATTTTTTAGTATATAAACTCTTTCTTTTTTTTTTACAACATAATCCATTCGTAAATTATGGGTATCCTAACATTAGGTGTTATTATCTGTTTTTCTATTAACGTCTACCACGGCATTTAGTTGATCTAATAAATCAATAGCTATTAGACCATCATATTTTTACTAAAATCAAAAACATAAAATTTGTGGTTTTCATTTACGTTAAATAGTTTTAAAACAGGAATAAACATTACTTGATGGTGATTTGTTGTCATATCAGCTGTCTGAGTTTAAAAGCCTTCTTTAACAATATAATTTTTATAAAATTTTTGGAGACATTAAACTTTTGGTGCTTTCTGTGTCTATTAAAAAGTTTGCATTTAGTTCAGCGACAAGGTGTCGAGTTTTCTTGGCTGTCTATAGTACAATTTACATCTTTATTGTTATCCGTATCTCTTGAAACTTAATCTAAGTTAGTAATCTTAGGTTGCATGCGTGTATCATTCGGAAGATTTTCCACGTACGAATTGTTATTGTACTGCGGGTTATTGTCATTATATTCGCTGTAATAAGAGTCATAATAGGATATCTCAGGATAGTCAGAATAGCCTTGGTCTTGATAATTATAATTTACATTAGTATTGGAGTTTGAATCAAAATATTGATTTTCGAATTCATTATTAGGATAATATAAGTTTGGGTTAAAGTATGGGTTATTAAAATTTTGGTTGTTTTATACAGCTTATAAATGTAATTCAGTTACTGTAAATTGGGGTTTTGTCCCGTTTGTGTTGATGATGTGTCCATTGGTTCATCAACTCTTGTATTTCGGTGTTGATTTTGATTTCGGTTAAAATTAAATTGTCATTGATTACACAGGGTAACAAAATGAAAACAAAAATTTGGTGCCGGAAATCTAACATCTGATTTTAGATGTTTTTAATGTGCTAATTCCAAAAATGCCACCAGTTACAGGTTAATTGATATTTTTTTTCTGATAAAGGACAACAAATAAAGAGATAAATATGTACTTAATCGTCAAAATAGAAATTTCCCGGAATCTAAAGTTCCTATACTAGGGACTACTTAATACACTGCTCTAAATTACTTTTATACCTGTAATTGCCTATGACCCGATCCTTCTATACCTTCTTGGCTGTACTCGATTTAGTAGATTACTGACTTTCCCCAAGTAAAGTTGTGCTATCATTTTGTGTAAATTTTGGTCGTTTTGTAGTATCAAGACGCTAAACTGAAACAATGGCATCCACAAGCAGACGTACCTGTGTAAATCATGCCGATGTTTTTTGTTATGACAACTAGAAAGAGGGAGTGCCTAAAGTTTGGTGTACCAATGGTTTGGAGAGAACCGCCAAACCATCATGACGACTGCTATTTTTGTCTCGTTAATATTAAAGGCATAAATAGAAACAATAGACACAAATGGACATATCCTGATCTAGATTCTGCAAGAAGGCCTGTAGCGCATTCGGAAGAAATACCCGTTCCATCATTCAGCAGTCTACCCGAACTGACAGAAGATGATACAGAAACATCAACGTCTGATGAAGTTCAAAGAACTCAATCAGAAAACGACAGCGAATTTGAAGCAGATTTAGCAACTCCGCAGTGTTTCAATCAAGAAGAACTAAACGATCTTATAAGAGACCTGAATCTCTCAAAGGAATCCGCTGAATTACTTGCATCCAGATTGTCTAGGTACTAATATCGCATTTTATCGTAAAAGAGATAAGGATCTGCTGCCTTTTTTCGCTCAGGAAAATGACTTGGTATCCAGATGATTGGCGCCTATTTATTGACAGTTCAAAACGTAGTTTAAAATGAGTTCTTTTACATAACGGTAACAACTATAGCTCAATTACTATTGGTCATTCTACTACCATGAAGGAAGAATATGAAACAATTGCATTAGTTTTGAGAAAAATTAAATACGAGCAACATCAGTGGGCAATTTGTGTTGATTTAAAAATGGTTCCTTCCTCCTTGAACAGCAGAGTGGTTATACAAAATATCCTTGTTTTTTGTGCCTTCGGGACAGCAGAGCTAAAAATGAGCATTGGGTCAACAAAAATTGGCCTTCAAGAGATGTCATGATTCAAGAAAAACAAAACGTGATCAACGAACCTTTGGTTTCAAGAGAAAAAACCTTACTTCCGCCCTTGCATATCAAGCTAGGCCTAGTGAAGCAATTTGTGAAGGCTTTAAATCGAGATGGAAATTGTTTTGGGTATTTGTCACGTAAATTTTATGGCATTAGCACGAAAAAACTAAAAGCTGGTATATTTGATGGTTCTCAAATAAGGCAACTTGTTAAAGATCCACAATTCACCACATCAATGAACGACACTGAATCTAGCGCTTGGTGTTCATTTGTTCAAGTAGTACAAAATTTTCTTGGCAAACATAAAGCAGAGATTTACTTAGAATTAGTGGAACCTATGCTTTCAAATTTTAATATTCTCGGCTGTAACATGAGCATAAAAGTTCACTACCTCCACAGCCACCTAGATCGTTTTCCAGAAAACTTAGGTGATTGTAGTGAAGAACAGGGGGAGTAGTTATAATAGGGGAGCGCCTCCTCCTCCTCCTCTTCCTCTCTCTCATGTCCCTCATTCTTAACTTCCTCCCCTTTTATTCTCATTCGCATCATATTTTTAATTTTTTCTCTTTGTTCTCCCACATTTGATTTTGCATTCTTAAGTCTTATAAATAGGTGCATCATGATAATTTTAGTATGCCGAGGTACATTTACTAAGCTGTGCTCGAGTTGCGTAAAAAGTTATTTTTGAATTTTTCCACCAGTTTTGTATAAAACAAAAAGAAAAAATGTGTCAAGTAATAAGTGAATTATGTGTAATCGCGAAAAATTAACTACAACTATCATACACCAAGCTGTTTTATCCACTGAAACGAGATTATTTGGAAGCAATTGACTGTTGTGATGATTATTTAGAAGGAATTATAAGCCTTACTACGTTTTTCAATACATTTGGGAAATCATACTTTGTAGGAGAATTAAGCCACCTAATAGAATTTATAGGAGAAGATTGCCAATTTATACCTGCTATTATTGCAACCCAAAAGAGGTTTCAATTATACGAAGATAAAAAACAGGTATTATCAAGGAAAGTTAATCCTATTCGCAAGAGACGTCCCCCTACATATTTAAAATATTATGTTAAATAAATGAAATGGCTGAGTTGCTGATTGCAGTTAAATTATTAGAGGAGAAATTTAGTAATCTTTCAAAAACCTATTTCTCATATTGTATGGCAAGTGGTCCGGAGTGGATAGACTTTTATTGTAATCAATCTGCGGAATTCGTAAAGGCTGCCCTCTGTTGCAACAAATACATTGAAACATTAAATTTTTTTCAACTTATTCAAGATCTAAAAGATATTGGCTTTGGTTACTATTTAAAAGACTTGAAGCAATTTATTGACGAGGATACTATTCTTCAAGAAATTGAAAAGGAAGAATAAATTTAATAATATTTACAATGGAGCAAATGGTTACTGAAATGTATGAAGAGTTTATTATATCTGCTGCATACTTCCAATATTTATCAATTGTAGGCGAAGAAGACGCAGAAGCACAAGATTTGTCAGCATATGTTAATAATATAGATCGAATGGAACAATGTAAATTAGCCGCTAAATTTTGTAATGATTATTTAAAATATAAAAATGAGTATGAACTTTTAAATGAATTTAGAAAATTAGATTTAAGGTATCATATTAATTGTATTCAATCATGGTTGGTTAATGCAAAATAAAAAGGTAATTAAGTTTTTTTATATTTTTATTCATTCATAAAACAATTGTCATATAAAAATAACACATTTGTCAAAGCACACATACAAGGTGATTTTGAATGATAGAAGCATTTTGGTTCCATTCGCTTTAGCGCTGGTTGTTCATCTATTTCAATCACAGGCTTTTTAGAATATTTCTGTATAAAACCCTTTTTTACAAAAACAAAATCTGCTTTCTTCGTAAGTGTTTCAATTATTTTTGGGAAATGATGTAATGGAGTAAATCCATTATTCCAATGTATACAATGATAATTTTTCGTTAACCATACCGCCTGCTTGTGACAATCAGGTGAAAGAAACTCCATTGGAAAAGGCTTTTTAAAAATGTAATGAGTCATTTCATAACCATCAAAAGCTGCAAGCTCTTTCGGTATAAATTTATTTTTTTCATCCTTGAATCCTTGAATATCTATAACCAATCTCATATTTTCAAAGCAGCAAATTTTTTAATGAGACTTTTTTTACTTGAATAATTTGCAATTTCTTCTTTCAGTTGATTAATTTTAAAAATAAATTTTTCAATTTGTAGTTGTAGTTTTGATGTCATGACTAAAACTAAAAGCTTTTGAAAATTTCTTTAAATTAAATCGAAATATGAAAATAGTGGGGATAAAGTTTATAATTGTTTCACAATTTTAGTAAGAGGGTTGTAGCTAAATAATTTGTCATGTAAAATAAGACAATAAGCAGAAGTATCTTTTTTAATTGCATTGTGTGTCTCAAATTCAATTCTCATTACTACGGATCCCGTTTGAATTGTTTCTTTTTGATGGGAGCAATCAATATGTATAATAGGACTAATGTTTTTGAATTGTTCAGGATTAAAAATGGGTTCATTTGGAACACCATAGTAAGACTGTCTAAAGTCTATTAAGTTGGCAAACATTTCGTATAAAGCAGAAAATTTGTTTTCTTCGAAATTTAAGTACAAATCGTGATAAGGATATCTTTCAGAATTTAAATATACTCTAATATTTGACAAGGTAATATTGTCAAATTTACTCATATCTTTAACAATTTTCCCTTTTCTGTTTTCTTGAAAGCCAATCACAACATGACGAGGAGCTTCTAGTTTACTAGTTGTTTTTACCGGCCATGTGTGACGGGTTGTTTCGGTTAGAGAAGAATATTCAACAAGTTCCCAACTCCTGAATCCTATCAATATATCTTTATTTGATTCTAATATTTTTGATAGAGCAAGTTGTTGTGGCATATCAACTAGAATGTGAGGAACTTTCCAATAAATTTTATCGAAAGTAACCAATGGAGTGTCAGGAGCAGTAACAAGGTGTGCCGGATCTTCTTTGAAAATAACACCATCTAAATCATCAGTTGATCTAATAAGAACCAATTCCTGTTTCATATTCATAATAATTTTTCTGTAATCTTCAAAAAATCCTAAAAGCATTTTTAGTGGTATGGATACGGAGAATTTTCCATCATTATCAACTAAAATTGTATCACCTTCTTTCCGATGTGGAAACCAACCTGTATTTTCCAGTTTTAAACTTTCGTTGGTATTGTGAGAAAGGTAGCTTTTTAAGGTTGATGCTAATCCAACATTTCTTATTGAATCTATAGTAATTCCGTTTAGTTCATAGCGGATTTCTCTGAACAAAAAGGCTATACCATTGTTAATAAATAGCAATTCTTTCTTATATTTACCTTCTGTATTAGTTAATTTTCCTTCGATATAAAGTAAACTATCTGATGGTAGAGTGTAAGCATCGAGTTCTTGAATTGGGATCCTTATTTCATCATTGTAATCGAATTTTGAAGAAATATATGGTTGATATGTGTGAAGCTCAGAACTGACGATGGAATTGTCTACATAAAGCTTTTCGTTTACGTTTAATATGTTCATTATTTTAAAACAGTGAAACCCAAGGATGTGAGAAATTTACGATTATCTCGTCTTAACTTGTTGGTGTTGGATTTGATACTGAACTGTTGTTTAGGCTTTTTCTTTTTATAAGTTTTTACTTTGTTGATAGTGCTAGGGGCAAGTCTCATCCCAAGGGCTCTATTATATCTAACAACCATTTTATATTTCACTTGTTTGTAAATGTAACCTTACTGTTATCGTTTCTCCTCTAAAACTGATAGGTTCTCCGTCTTGATCAACTATTTTAACTGTTATATTGTTAATTGCTTTGACGCTAACTGGAAAATACAAAATGGGCAAAGGAGATTCAACTATTTTATACCCTGGAGCTACAGTTGGATAAAACTGGTGAATAATATGAACAGGTTTACCATTATTGTAAGAACCGACACAAATATTACAGTCAATACAAATAGCATTCACCTTAGTTATTTTTGCAACATTATCTGATTCTTCCTCTTTCATAGCTTCTAGTATCCTGCTATTAAAACCCAACATTTTTCCTATCGAATCTTCCTTGGTAAAATCAATTATTCTACTACACATTAAAAAAGTTTTTAGAGTATTAACATTTGCTTTTAAAAGAAAAAAAATTTTTTCATTCGGAAATAAATCTTCTATACTTTCTCTTATGTATGTTTCTATATCTGTAATGTCATAAGTTCCGTCGGGAATAACAATTACTTTTTTATCTATATAAAATTTATTATATCCTTCTTTTATATTGGGGATAGTCATAAACATTTCAAAATCAGCTAAACCCAGGTAATATTGTTTTTCATCCTCTAAATATATGGGCGGATTAAAATCAGCAGACAAAACAGAACTGTTTCCTGATATGGCAATTGTGGTAGACATTGCAGTTTATTTATGAATGGGATATTACAATAAATAATGAGTTTATATATTTTTTTGCAAAAATTTTAGGGATAGTTGACCACAGTTATATGAATTAAATTTTTGTTTATTTTCATAAGTATAAAATACATCCACTTTGCCATTCGAATTAAAATATTTGAGAAGTTCAAAAGGTGGTTTTAAATTTCCATAACTATCAAAATATATTACATTTTTGTTATTTTTAATATAAGCAGTCCAATGAGATCCTTTATTTTGTTTTTTATCAAAATGTACAATACAAAATTATTGAAGATTAATTTTTTTTTTAAGTTCATCGAGCATAAAAACACCTCTAAAGCCAGTTATTTTTAACAGCTTTACATATTTAATAATATTATTGTTCGTAAGTGCTCTTTTTGGAAAACTTATTTTGAGTTTTTTTTTTGTCTGATTGCTTTCATTTTGACGGATCCTCCTTTATAAGGTTTAATAAATAGTCCCTTTCCTTTATATGGTCTAATATATAATCCTTTGCCTTCTTTAGAAGCATTTTCCATTGCAATATTATGTCTATGTATTTATTCTAGTTGCTGTTTAGCTGCTTTAGCATCATTTACTGCCTTATCAATTCCTGCCGCGCCTCCAACTAGTGCACCCAGGGCGCCAAGAATGGGAAACAAAAGAGGTAGAACTCCTCCAATTTTTTTGGGTGTTCGAATGATACGTTTTTTTCTCAATTTAAGTTTACCCCCTTTTGTATTTTTTAATCCCAAACCGAACTTTCTTTTACCCTTCATTATTCCTGCAACACTTAAAGCTGCAATTTTTTCACCAATAGAAGAATCTTTAACTTTTACCCTATCCCAGGCTTTTTTTTCTAATATTTGGTCAGATATGTGTCTTTTTGATAAATCTTCAGTCTGAGAGTAAGATATATCATGTTCTTTGCAAGCGGAATCCAATGGATTTATACCAACGTCACCTCTAGTTAATCTTTTTTCCTAGTTGGTGCCGGGACCACAATAATTATATCCTGGTATATGAACTTCGAAAGGTAGTTTACTAATTAATTTATTTACTAAACCAGAGCCTTTTCTATTACGTGTTTTAATAGTTTTTTTCAACTTATGACGACCCACAGTCATTGAAGTTCTTTTTATACTAAGAGCACATTGACATTTTTCTGGTATAAATACTTTTACAGCTGAAAATATTTACTAGTGTGATTAAGAATGAGGATTGAAAAACAAAAATTCTCATTACCAGTAAATAATCATGACGAAAAAATTTTAAGTAAACAGTTGAGAAAGCATGGTGACTTATTTTGCGGTGGTTCAAAAAGAGGGCTTATAGTTGGTTGCAGTGGTAGCGGTAAAACCAACGTTATGCTTACACTGCTCGAGCATCCTAATGGAATTAGGTTTGAAAATGTCTATGTTTATTCAAAGTCATTAGATCAACCAAAATATGAATATTTAAGAAAGTTGTTAAAGCCTATGAAAGAAATTGGATACTTTGAATATGATAGCGATCAGAACATTATTTCACCTCATGAGATAAAGCCAAATTCCGTTATCATTTTTGATGATATTCCTTGTCATAATCAATCTATTATTAGGGACTATTTCACGCATGGAAGGCATAGAAACACCGATTGTTTTTTTATTTTTCAAGGATATTCCTCAATCCTTAAACGTCTAATTCGAGAAAATGCAAACTTATTAATTTTATTTAAACAGGACTGTTTGAGTTTAAAACATATATATAATGACCACTGTATATTGGATATGACATTTGATCAATTTAAAAATATTTGTGCTAACTGTTGGATGGATCCATATGGCTTTCTTGTAATTGACAAAGATTGTGAAGTAAATCACGGCAGATATAGGAGTAAATTCGATTCCTTTATATATTTATAAAAGTAAAAAATTTGCAGTTTTATTTCATTTAAAACTTGTACAGCATGGATAAACGTTTAGCTCGAGAATTAATAAGATCGAGACAAGCCGTGAAGCAGAAATATCAAAGCTTGAAATTAGCTACTTCTACTGCTCAGTCCGAATTAGAACAAACTTATAGACCAATAACACAACCACTTAAACAGCTAATTTCAAGTATTGTAAATCCGAACCATTCGATTTAAAAGAAGAAAGAGTTTCAAAGTATGAAGATTTCAAAATACCTACAAAGCTTTATAAAACATTAACTCCGACGAAAAATATTCAGAAAACAGGAAAAACTCCGTTACTCCCTACAGAACTACCAACATTTTTAAATGACAGTAGTATCACTTCTTCCTCTTCTGTAGTACAACCATTGTCATCAACTGTTATAGCAGAAACTTCAGATCCTTCTAGTGACACAACAACAAATTTAAACTTGTCAGACATATTGGAACAAACTAGAAAAACAATTCAAACCTATGTTGGTACACCATCATATAAAGATTACTTAGCAGATTTTCATGAATTACCCAGATCATATATTGATGAGGGTGTGAAAGATACACAACATAAATTTGACCATTATTATGGAATAGTCCATGACCTCGAAACGGATAAGTTTTCTTTTGGTTTAACACAGATACCGGTAGAAATTATTGGAAAAGACATTAAAGTGGGAGGAATAACGTACACAGGCACGCCAGGTTTATACGAATTGCTTTTCAAAAAAGAACCGAAAGGTTATAAGAAGGAAGATTTAGATAATTACATGAACATTCTAGCTAAAACAAATGTATATCGTAGGAATTTTGATTCAAATGAACAAGTTCAAGGAAATACATCACACAAATATGTTACAATAATAGGACCATATTTACAAAGAAAGGGGATTACAAAGACAAAAACCTTGCCAAGATTAGTTACAGCATTTAACAAACCAAAACCTCCGTTTAGAACAACTAGAGCCAAATCTACAGGAAAGGGATTAATTTTGAAAACAAACAGATCAAATACAGACTATGTATACTGGAATAATGTAAACGAAATTGTTGATAGGCTACGTTTATTAATTTCATCAAGTGATGCGGGAAATAATGCTCATAGTAACGAGATTATCTCTATTATTGAAGAATTAAGAGAAGATAAAGTAATACTATAAATAACAGCTATCAAATATAATCATATTTATTGTTTAATGAAAGCTCAACATGACAGTTGATAAATTTGGACGCCATATTTCAAAACAAAATCAAGAGAGAATAAGTGACATTAATAATTTAAAAAGGAGATTAGGTGAAAATGAAACAAATAATGAAATCTTTGCTAAAAAGCTTAAGGTTTTTGATGAAAATTTTTTAAAGTATGAAAACCAGATTAAAGGATGTTATACCTCAATTGAAAACGTTAATAAACAGTTGCTAACGCTAAATCAAATAAGTAAAGATTTGCAATTTTTAAATGAACATGTTAAAAAGAAAGACAAAAAATTAAGTGATGATATCAACAAAATTAATAAAATAATGGGAACAAATATAAGAGAAGTAATAATTGAAAAACACAAGGAAAAAATTAAACAATTTAGAACTTTTATAAAAAGGTTAGATGATGAAAAAAAAGAAATCAAAATACCATTCTTAACAGTAGAACAATTGACCAACTCACTTTGGAAGAAAATCAACAATATATTTCCTTGGAAAATATAATGTCCAGTGTAATTAAGAAATTAGAACAAGAATTAAATAAAACAGAGGAGGAATTCAAAAATAGTGATAGTAGATCAACTACTTTCTTAACTGGAGAGATAAAAAAATCCTTTAATGCGTTAGAAAAGGAGATTACTAAAATTAGTAAAGTTTTAAATGAAAAAAGTTATACAATACAAATTGATAAATTGAATGAATGGGAAAAAACATATAAAAGTTATATTTCGAATTATTACAAAACATAGAGAGTGAACTTCCTTAAAATTGAATAAACAAGTTTGTTGTCATGACAACCGTTAAACAACAAGTCGTTAATGAATTACATAAACCTGCTAGAAAAAACTACAAACGCAGAAGGGTGGTAGTGAAAGGGTTAAATGATCTTTTTCAAGCTGATTTGGTTGAAATGTTACCCTATGCCAAATTTAATAAGGGATTTAAATATATCTTGATTACCATAAATGTATTTTCTAAGTATGTTTGGGCCGAACCGGTAAAATCTAAATCTGGAAAAGACGTAACAGCGGCCATGAAAAAAATATTAATCAGTGCAAAAACTCCACCAAAAAACTTGCAAACGGACAGAGGGAGAGAGTTTTTCAATGTAAATTTTCAAAATTTGATGCAACAATTTCGAATTAACCATTATAGCACGTTTTCCAATTTGAAAGCGTGTATAGTAGAAAGAGTGAACAGGACTTTAAAGAATAATATGTGGAAAATATTTAGCATTCAAGGAAATTACAAATGGTTTAATATATTAGCGGATATTGTAAAAGATTATAACAATACAAAACATTCTTCAATAGGAATGAAGCCAAAACAAGTAAATAAAACAAATGAAAATAGAATCTTAAAATCTGCATTTACTCATGCTAAAACGTTAGATATAAAATCTCCAAAGTTTAAAGTGGGTGATCACGTACGAATAAGCAAGCATCGAGAGGCATTTTCAAAAGGTTACACACCAAATTGGTCAAATGAGATATTCCACATTAAAGAAGTTAAGATGACAAACCCTTGGACATATTTAATTCAAGACGAAGATAATCAGGACATTCTGGTTGGTTTTTATGAGCAAGAATTACTAAAAGTAAAGCATACCGATGTGTATCTTATTGAGAAGATTTTGAGAAGGAAAGGAAACAAAAATGAAATGGTTAGGACTTGATAAAAAATATAATACATGGATTGATAAAAAAAATATTGTTTAATTAAATTGAAATTAAATTTTAGTTAAATTTGTTTTATTTCTGTTCCTCACTTTATGCTTTAGCTGATACAAATTACAAAGTCTTAATGTGCTAATTAATTTCAAATAAAATTCACATTTAGGAAACTAAAATTTTATTAAGTAAAACATCAAATACAATTTTTATTAAAACGTGTCAAATATATTTTATTTCTATGTTCCTCAGATAATATCGAATCTAGAATAAGTTTACAATCATTTATTCTTTTTTCAAAACGGAGTCTATCTAAGTACCATATCTGAAAGTTACTCCTACGGGCTTGTCTGTAAGCAAAGCTCCACTTCACTAACACATGCACCTTATTGTTCTCTTCCAGAAAAGATATTGTTTTCTTCGTAATATTTTCTTTTTGATCCATTTTCATTGTTTTCTTCGTAATATTTTCGTTTTGTTCCATTTTGCTTCAATTTGTTTTCCATTTGTTCAAGATATAAAGCAAGTAATTCCATCATAGTTGAAACATTTTCACTGTTAGGATTTTCTGTTGGACTTATTATATTATAAACCTGCGTACACAAGTCGCCACAATCAGCTGAAATATTATTTTGAAATATTTTGAAATATGTATTGAATTCTTGCCTTTTAAGTATAGATAATCTATAATCAATAATTTCCTTTAATCGCCACAAATTGTCCAAAGACTCTTGTCCTAAGTATATGAAGTGTGGGCCTTTTGTAATTTGAAGAACAGGGGTATCATTTATTTTCTGAACCTACAGATCAATGTTGTTTATATTCACACTGGTTTCATCATCTTGAGGAAAGTAGAAATTGTTTACAATAATTCCTTGATGAACACAAATGTCTTTCCAATTTTCTTCGGTTAGTGCGATTGAAAATCCAGTTTTTCCACCAATTACAATTTTTGGAGAAAAATCATTTAAACTAATGCCAACAAGAACAAATTTTGACAAAGAATTATTTAAAAAATAAATTTTTGAATTAAGAAGCGTTTCCAAAGGTTTATGAACCACGGCGTTGTTCATAATGACTAAACGAGACTGAAACATATTGTGTTATTCTTGTACTTAAATATTCTCATCCCCACTTTCTTTAAAGTTTCGATTAAAATGGATTAATGAAAAAATAGATTTCCAGTTTAAAATTTGTAATAAAGATAAATAATTAAAATGGTAATGTATAAAAATAATGCAAAGTTTAATGTAACACTAATGATGGAAAAGTAATAATTTTTGAATCCGTCATGATAATTGGTACAGTTGGGGGTTAAAATTTGTAACTGATTATTTTTAAACTCTAACCTTTCTATCCAATTTGTATCAAAAATAGATCGATTTGGATAATGATACAAAATTTTAAAAAATTTACTTGCATTTTCATTTCCATTTATTCGTTCCATCCAACTAATTGTACTATTGTTAATTAATCCAATTTTCATAAATTTACAATATTTACTTAGAGTGACGTCTGTTTTATTAGAAAAACATATTTCACACTGTGTTACGCCAGGGGGATGATGAACATAAAAAACATTTTGGAAAATAAAATAAAGAAGAATAAATTGAGATCTACTGATAGTCATTAAAACAAATTAATAATTATATTCCAAATTTATTAACATTAAGCAGATACTTTCACCACGAAAGCAAAAGCAGTTGTAAAAAAATAACAATAAAATACTTAATTTAAATAGATGTAAAAGTTCATAAATAAGGATATTAATAATACTATATAAAATGTGTAGCTAGAAGACTTATTTTGAATGGTTACAATTATTCGATTCCTATTTTTCCATAAACAGTTATTTAAATCACAATTCCTAGCAAATTTCTTATGCTCCACAATAGGATCATCATTACTTAACCAATCAAAAATTTCAATACCACAATAAAAACATTTACAAATATCATTGATTGAAGTATAGTAAAAGCCAGCTCCAGCTAACACTTCTGGTCTCAATTTTCCTTTCCATTTTTTAAAAGTGGAAAGTTGTTTTTCATATGTTTTAAAATAACTGTTATCAATTTCTTTGTCAAAAGTTTCTAAGCACATTTTGTGAAAGACTTATGAAGATGTATTAAAACTATAGGGAATTTTATACCGCTTATCATCTTCGGAACTCAAAGCCAATTTATTAACTCTGTAAAAATTGTATGTTGTCTAGGTTGAAAAACATACATTGAACAAAAGGTTTTAGAATGATTTTCAACAACATCTTTATAATGAATAAAATCCAACTGCTTTTTAATTGCACTTTTTTTAACACCTTTTGCTTTTTTTGTTAAACTGTTTTCCGTTTTAATACAATATGCTTTTGCTCCAGTACCAAAGAAAGCAGTAATGGGTTCACCAGCATATTCATCTTTGAATTTTCCTATAACTGACTTTGTAATAGGCATTTCATGAATATTATTAAATTCATAATTAGATGTGTCAAATTTGTGAATATTTTTTGTCATGTCAGAATAAATATTTGGAGTTGTGACTTCTAAAATGAACGAATCGGTATCGATGTATAAAAGTGAAATATTTTCCTGATAAAGAGGTTTTAAAAAATTATAAAAGAAATCATACATGACAGTTTTAGATATATCTAATATTGAGAAGCCTACATATATTGGTTTATTGTAAGTAACTTGAATATTTTGCATTTGAATAGCTACCAAGTTTTCAGAAAATATTGTTAAGTCCTTGAAATATGGTTTTGCAATTAAATTCTCAGCACCATCTTTTCTTCTATTTTTTTTCCCACTTTGTAACAAGTCTTACGTCAATTCTCCTATCAACATTTTCCATAGTCTTGCCATAAATACTATTATTTGCCAACTTGTAAGTATTACGATCAAATTCATTCTTTGAATCATTTCTTAATCTTGAATTCAAGTCTATATATTTTTTCAACCAATCAGATTGAGAAAACTGTAAAACTCTATGAACTTTAGTTAACTTGAGTCCATGTTCCAAACATTGTTTTAATAATTGATAGTGAATAACATATTTTGATTTATCATTTAAATTGGGTATTAATTTTATGCATTTAGAATTTGGCGGTTTAAAGTTTTCTGGACAAAACGGAAAATCGTTATGATAGGAATGTAGACTTGTAGGATATTCTAAATCAACTTCTAAAACATATCCCTTATTAGATTTTTTAGAAATATTCATAATATTTAAATCATTGATTTCTTTATCTGTTAACCAAACAAAATCTCCCGTTGGAATGTGCTGTGACATTGCATAATCATACAAATTTGTTGCATCATAATAAATTATGTATTTAGTTGGCTTTAAAGGAACAAAATTTAAAAGAAATGGGTTATTAGCTTCAGATTTTCTACAAATGCAAGAGCTCACACCACCGCGAACGCTTTTTTTGAAAAAGTGTATCATATCTGGATCAGTTAACAATTCTAACTCTATTCCAGTATAACGCAAACACGCCTCCCAGGATAAACCTGGAAAAGTGTAAAAATGAGCTGGATCGAGCTTATATGTGGATAAACAAGTGCTTCTAAAATTTTCAAAAATATCTGCCAAAAGTAAAGTATCAGAGAGTAAGTAAACGTCGGAGTATTGACCAAGAGATTCACATTTAAACAATTGCCAAACCTTTACAGCTCTTTGGTATTCTGCATCACTGATGTGCTCATCCGTTAAAGTATTATAAAATTGGTCTTTCTGAGGTAAAGTTGTTTCTTCTAATTTTAAATAATCATCAATATAACTGTAAGGAAATACACCTTTTTGCCGAATAAGTTTAAATCTTTCTTGATCATTGAAAATTTTTTTTATTTCCTTACATTGTTCATCTTTTAAGCTTTCAGAGAGTTTTGATAAAGAATGGGATAGAAATTGAAAAGAATCAATAAACCTTAATGATATATTTTTTTTCTTAGCCTTTTGTGTCTTTTTATCAAAATAGTTATCCACATGAATAAGCTTTTCAAATGAAATATATTTTTCCTTGTTTTGTGCGATAACTGTTAGTTGTTCTTTGTTTAAGCATAATTTTTTAAGAAATAGATGAGAATCATAATTACGCAAATTATGCAATATAACTGGAATAAAGTTAGGTATTCTGTAATTTATGTTGCAGAGTGAATGAGCTGGACCTCTATAAAGACCGGTTATATGACAATGATCTGCAACCCTGTCATTTAAAAGAGGTTTATTACAAATATGACAAACTTTTTCATAGTTATCATTTCAAGGGATCATTTTTTTAGGAGCCTTTAAATATTTATTGTATATGTTATACACATCTCTTTCTAAAGAATTTATAAATAATGTATCACAATTTTGACCTCTATATTTTTCAAATTTAGAATAATTATCGTCGAAGGAACATTTAATGTAATAGGCAAATGAATGTGGAATATGTTCATATTGTTTTAAGGTGTATGAAGTATTAGGATTTTTATCAATATTGTCATTATTTAAAGGCTTTAAAATGCATTCAAAATCTGCATACACCACGAAAGGAACTTTCATTTGTTTATGATAATTTACAAATTTCAAAATATTATCATATGAATAGTTTCCAAATGAAAAGTTTTTTCATCATCATCACTCTTTTATTATATTCTTTATGTTCTTTAGCAACATTGGAAATTCTATACCTGACATATCCAAAACAGAAGAGTAGTGTGGGTAGGATGAAGTTTCAAAATCTAATCCGCTTGGTTGGTGAAGAGCAGAAACAACTGCCCAGGCGAAGCAAAAGTTGTCATCATTCCTAATGTTGATCACAGCTTGACGTCTCTTGATCTCTTGAGGAAGTTCGATAAAAGATGAGGCTCTCAGCGGATTGTGCTTGTTAACATTAATTTCCAAATGAAGTAAATTCATCAAAGCCCATCCTGCAACGTAAAAATTAAAAAAAAAACTTTTTTTGTTGCTGTTGTAAAATCGAAAATAAATTCTTTACCTGAATCTCTTTCTGCAAATTCGTCAGCTTTCTGGTCAATAATGGTGCAGATTTGCTCTAACAGTTCTTTTTTCTGATATCCCTGGCAAATGACTTGGAACGGCGCATTAAAAGATTTGACATCATAGCTGTCGCTGCTGGGGTTAAAATAGAAACCGAACAGTTCCATATTTAGCTTGATACATTTATGTTTCTGCAGTTCTTGATCTATTAGATGTGCAATTTTGTATTCCAAATGTTGAAAATATTCTTTCACATTTATGAAGTTTTGGTGTGAGGAAATCCTATAAGATATTGTTCGTTCCTTGAATGCTGACTTGATAATTTCAACACCTTCCTCCAAGCCTATTTTGGAATTGTTCTTGTGCACACTAGATCGAAGATGTCCACCCCATAGACTTTGGTTTATATTTTTCTTGCATTCTTTACAATATTTTACAATATTTGTAGAATCTATAAATTAAGAAAAAAATATTTTACAAAATATAACATGAAAAATAAAATGTTCTTACCTTTAACAAGCTTTGGTTTTTTCAACCAACTGTTGAGTTTTGTGGAATTTCCGTTAACATGTTTTTTAATATGTTGCAATAAATTATCCTTTCTAGTGAAGACTTTA
Source organism: Kuschelorhynchus macadamiae (assembly GCA_030620095.1). Classification (NCBI taxonomy): domain Eukaryota; kingdom Metazoa; phylum Arthropoda; class Insecta; order Coleoptera; family Curculionidae; genus Kuschelorhynchus; species Kuschelorhynchus macadamiae. The sequence goes on from JAUTXW010001478.1 coordinate 88,437, forward strand.
TTACATGTTACACACTTATGCATTTCTGAAGTTTTCTGGATAATAATAATAATAAAATTAATATTGTGCAATTCTATTTAGTTATAGTCAAATTTTGAAAAAAGCAATTGCATTTTTGAAGTTCTTTGTATAATAATAAAATTTATATTGTGAATTTTTATTTAGTTATAGTCAAATTTTGAAAAAAGCAATAGAAATTAATTGACTTTATGAATCCATTTCTTCAAATGAGTCAACTAATTTGTCAAAGGCCTGTTTAACATAATTCACCGTACTTTCGTCTCCCTTTTTAATTGTGATCAAATTAGTTAAATTTTGAATAGCGAAATCCAGACACTTAAGGTTTGCTATTTGTTTTTTATTTTTTTTATTAATTTTAAATTTTTTTTTAATGATAAATGATGGTTTCGAAATTGAATTTTGTTCAACTGGTGAATTATTAGGAGAAATATCCGAAGTTAAATTTGCTTCAATTTGTTTTTCTTGCGAATCAGAATTTACAATAGCATATGGTGAATTAATAGAAGATATAGCGGAACTTAAATTTTGATCAATTTGTTTTTCTTGCGAATCAGAATTTACAATATCATATGGTGAATTAATAGGACAAATAGCCAAACTTAAATTTTGATCAATTTGTTCTTCCGAATCAGAATTTTCACTAAACAAAAAAGGAGAGCAAATTGGTCTCGGAGAATTAATTGGCGATTTTAATGTTAAATAATTTGGATTAGATTTTTGAAAACAAACAATATCCTCATAGCTAGAATTTTCGAATTGATTTTCGTCAATGTCATTCAGTTCTTCAAGAGTTTGTTTAGTTTTTGTTGTAATTAAGTCCGTTTTGTTGTCAATAATGTCATTAAGATCGTCAAGAGTTTGTTGTTGAGTAGCTGTAAATAAATATTTTTCGTTGTTGTGTTTGTTGGCATTATTCTGAACTTGGCTATTGTAAATAATTTCATTCAAGTCCTGAATAGTTTGTTGTTGACTAGTTGTAAATACGTCTGTTTCATTGTTTTGTTGGTTGGCAAAATTTTGCATTTGAGTACAAATGTACATAAAAATGTCACCAATATATATAAGAATTAAATCTTGCCAAATAAAAATGTTAGAAATAAAAATAAAAATTAAAAAATTACCAAATAGACACAATGTAAACACCAGAAAACTCGCGAGCTCTGCACAGTGTAAATGCAGAAATCAATTGCATTCGTCTCTTCGCTGAGGCGATTTTATATGCAAAAGTTAATCACATGTGTCCTACTTAAAGTTGAACGACAATCTCTAAAAACCACTTTCCCAAGCCGACCAACAATCTTACGGGCGAAGCCCCCCCCCCCCGGGAAAACTGACAGGGAAAGGGACAGCGAAAAAAAAAAACTTAAGTATTGCAGGTAGTAAAAGTGGTGGTCGATGGGATATATACTTAAGAACATCCACTCGACGATCATACAGTATCATTCGCTGTAATATTAGTTGTCGATATTATTTATAACCTATAACCAAAATTGTTTTTTAACAAATATATCTATCTAAATCTAAAGCTCCTAACGATGGCAGAAAATATGATTGGAAACGCTGACCAAATTGAAGAAAATAATGTGGAGAACGCCGCTCAAATTGAAGAAAGAGAAGAAATTTTTATTAACTTGGAAGGCGATTCCATCACTTATAAACATTCATTTTTGGACAAATCATCTAGGCTTGTTAGAAGATCATTCTTGTTTAAAATCGACATTAATTATATTGAGGAGGAAGAAGAAGAGATGGAGGAAGATGATCAGGAAATTGACGAAGGAGTGGACATGGATGGACAACTGCTAAATTTAGGAACCGAGGCTGACGTAAAAGTAAGCAAGTTTGGGGCTAGTGAATTGTTTAATAATTTTGAAGAAAAAGATGTATGTGTTATACAAAGCTACTGTAAAATTGAAAGTCGAAGACTAGGAACATTTGCTATTTGCCTTCCTTGTAGTGCAATTCACATGAGATATTGGCGGAGAGGGGAGTCCGATCATGTGAGCTGCCACTACAAAAGAGCTTATGTTGTTAGTGCTTCTGATTTACATTGTGCTATTTGTAGGATACATCTTTTTCTACTAATTCCTGAACATGCTTGCTTTTACTGCAATAAAAATGAAAAAAAAAGAGATAGAAGATTATGTTGTTAAATATTAATAATAAACATAGTTTGTAAAGGTGATGTGTAGATTATTTCAACAATATTAATTTTAAATATAGGTTATAAACGTAATGGGTAGATAATGTCAAAAATATTAATTTTAAACATAAATTGTAAAGATAATAAGTAGAATACGTCAACAATATTAATTTTAAAAAATGTCAACTGTTACTATAAGCGGTTATATATTTTCAGTGCTATATGCAAAGTACTTCTTTTTATTCTAACATCTGACACTGTATTTGTAAATGAAATAGCTAATCATATGTCAAAAAAAAAAAGTGTCGATTATGTCAACTGCCACTAGAAGCACTCATATATTAGCATAACATTTTGTTAACGCTTGTTTCTGTATTCAATTGAGTTTTCTCTTACTTGATGCAAATTAATAATATTAATATTATTAGTATAATTAAAAAGTAGTAGATTAGGCTATGCCGGTCCGACAATCAAAATCGTCATTTTTACATGTAAATTCCCATAAGAAAATTTAAGCTTCGATTTGCAAAAGTTTTGCCATTTTAGGGCGTGGCACTTTTTGTGTAAACCCATAACAATTGTTTTGTTATGTAATGTGAAAATTAGTATGTATTAAAAAACTTGTTAGATCATTGTTGTCGTTTCAATATAGGAAAAGGAAAAAATGTGTGTCAATTATTATATATATATATTTACATTTACTTTTTTTTACAAAATTATTTGTTACCAGAGTTTTCACAAACACAAATTATAAAAAAATATTATCCTCTTTTTAAAATTACAACAAAATGATGCCTAATTACATCTTTGAAGATTTGTACCAAATAGTAATATCTAGTGCGACATACAGGACAATTGTTTACCATTATAGAACAACAATTTTCATCATTCCATCTTAAAATACATTTTAAACAAAAAATGTGGGAACATGTATTTGGTCTACATGAATCATAATATTCGATTATTTCAAAACAAATAACACAAAACACTTTTTTCTCTTCACTCTCAGTTTTGTTCAAATTTTTTAAAACAATCCCATTATTTTCTTCTCGAACTAATGGTATATTTTCTTCTTGAACTCCTGGTATAATTTCTTCGAGGCTAATTGTCTGAAGCGGAATGGATCGATTTCTTTCTCCAACTGATTCACTCATTTTATTTTAATATTATTATTAATAGATTTATTCAACAGATTTTTTTCTTTTAACAGTCACTCGTACCTTAACATACTAAAATGATCTTGATGCACCTATTTATAAGACTTAAGAATGAAAAATCAAATGTGGGAGAACAAAGAGAAAAAATTAAAAATATGATGCGAACGAGAATAAAAGGGGAGGAAGTTAAGAATGAGGGACATGAGAGAGAGGAAGAGGAGGAGGAGGAGGCGCTCCCCTATTATAACTACTAGGGGGAAAGATTCCATCAGGATATTAAAACTATGGAAGATCGTTATCAAGGACGCTGGGATAGCCACATGATGGCGGCCTACTGCTGGAGACTTCAGCGAGACTGCCCTAGTAAACTCCATTCTAGAAAGTCGTATAAAAGAAAATTTTTATGTGATTAGTGACTAATGTAATTATGTAAATTAAGTTTTTGCAATAAATACTTAAATCCATGTGTCTTTGTTTTTTTAACTGGCAATAGTAATATAGAACTTAAGCTTTCACGGCTTTGGTCAATTAAGAAATCATGGTTCTTGGGATTAGACCGTATAAAATTGGGATTACTATCCGACGTTTCGCCTTCGATTGCACGAAGCATCTTCAGGGATCTTTACTCCACGAGATCTGAACACTGAATGAGTTCGAAGAGATTCAGGCGGGCTTTTATACCCGACTTGTGCTCGCCGAACCGTGACCCTGTGTTAAGATCGGTTTCCACGTGTGATGTAGACCGTAACCCGTATCTCTATTGAAATTTTTTGTATGTTTAAATAATTCAATAGATTCTCTAACTCTTCATTTAAAAAAACCTGGAACCGATGCTAGAACCTTGGTTTCATTTACATTTATGAAATGGCCAGTGTTATGCTGGTGTTCAGCTACAGCAGATTGAACAATTTGTTTCTTTTTAATACAACGTTCATGTTCCTTAAGTCTAGTTGATATTGAGCGTCCTGTTTCTCCCACATACACTTCTCCACAGGAGCAAGGAATTTTATATATTCCTTCTGTTTGGACAGGTACAAGATCTGTCGGGAATCGCAAGCATTGTCCAATCTTCTTATGTGTATTGAAGATTGTACGTATGTTGGGCCGCCGAAGTAATCGTTCTATTTTATCTGTAGTGCCATGTATGTAGGGAAGAACCACACTACCTAATGGTGGCTCTTTATCATTCTCCTTTGGCGGAGTTGGTTTGCTATGTCTTTTAATTGAACACGTAATATCTTCAGCGCAATAGCCATTCCCTCTGAGAGCTTTGGTCAGTTTCGATGTTTCCGATGTTAAAGAATCTTGACCAGAAATTGAAATAGCTCTGAATACTAATGAGTTAATAACCGATTTCTTTTGTGCTGGATGGTGATGAGAATTTTTATTTAAGTATCTATTTGTATGCGTCGGTTTTCTATACACAGAATGTCCTAATGTTCCATTTTCCTTCCTTTGAACACATACATTTAGAAAGGGAATTGTTCTATTAGATTCAATTTCCATCCTGAATTTGATATTATGATGTTTCTGATTAAGGTGGTCCAGAAATATGAGGAGATTATCCTCTCCATGAGGCCAAACAACAAAAGTATCATCTACATATCTAAACCAGTGCTTCGGTTTTAGTGGAGCGGATGTTAGAGCAATATCCTCAAAGGCTTCCATAAAGATATTCGCTACCACAGGTGATAATGGAGATCCCATAGCTGCCCCTGAAGTTTGTTCATAAAAAGTTCCTTGAAAAATGAAATAAGTAGATGTAAGACAAGCTTCCACTAGGTCTATTAAGTTCCTATCAAGATTATTATTATCCAGTATGATATAATGGAAATTGAGTCCTTGGCAGGAACATTTGTGTAAAGTGATTCTACATCGAAACTGACAAAAATATCTTCGGGATCCAACTGGATTGTCTTCAGTTTTTCCACGAAATGTGCAAAGTTTTTAATAAACGAATCTGTTTTTCCAGTAAATGGATTAAGAAAATTTGAAAGATATTTACCTAGTTTGTATGTGGGCGAGTCTATTGCACTGACAATCGGTCGAAGTGGTACGTTGTCCTTGTGTATCTTCGGGAGACCGTAGAACCTGGGAATCTTGGAGCTGCTTGGTTTTAATGATTTTTTCTCCGCTGGTGGTAGACTGGATGTGTTGATCCAATTGGTAATGCGTCTTTCTATTCTACTTGTGGGGTCTGCCTTTATAACCTTATAGGTGTTGTTGTCCAGAAGTTGAGTAACCTTTTCCACATATTCTGTTCTGTCCATGATGACTGTGGCGTTGCCTTTATCTGCTGGAAGTACCAGAATGTTTGCGTCTTCGTTTAAGGTCTTCATTGCTATTTTTTCGGCTGCGGAGGGGTTCGACTTCGGTGGTTTTCAGTTTTTAATGATCTTCGCTGTCTCATCTGACTTCATCGGCTTGTTCCACTGGTAATCTTCTGATTGCTGCTTCAACAGAAGATACTATGTCTTCTACGGGAATGCGACTCGGTGCTGTTGCGAAGTTTTGGCCCTTGGAAAGGACGGAAAGTTCTGCTTCGGATTCGAATATCCAGCAGATAAAGGCACGTCATGGACAGAACAGAATATGTGGAAAAGGTTACTCAACTTTTGTCATAAGGTTATGAAGGCAGATCCCCACAAGTAGAATAGAAAGGCGCATTACCAATTTAATCAACACATCCAGTCTACCACCAGCGGAGAAAAAATCATTAAACCCAAGCAGCTCCAAGATTCCCAGGTTCTCCGGTCTCCCGAAGATACACAAGGACAACGTACCACTTCAACCGATTCTCAGTGCAACAGACTCGCCCACATACAAACTAGGTAAATATCTTTCAAATTTTCTTAATCCATTTACTGGAAAAACAGATTCATTTATTAAAAACTCTGCACATTTCGTGGAAAGACTTAAGACAATCCCGAAGATATTTTGGTCAGTTTCGATGTAAGAATCACTTTACACAAGTGTTTCTGTCAACGACTCAATTTCCATTATATCAGACATACTGGATAATAATAATCTTGATATGAACTTAACAGACCTAGTGGAAGCTTGTCTTACATCTACTTATTTCATTTTTCAAGGAACTTTTTACGAACAAACTTCCGGGGCAGCTATCTCCACTATCACCTGTGATTCTGAGCTTTTGAGGATATTGCTCTAACATCCGCTCCACTAAAACCGAATCACTGGTTTAGATATGTAGATGATACTTTTATTGTTTGGCCTCATGGACAGGGTAATCTCCTTATATTTCTGGAGCACCTTAATCAGCAACATCATAATATCAAATTCACGATGGAAATTGAATCTAATGGAACAATTCCCTTTCTAGATGTATGTGTTCAAAGGAAGGAAAATGGAACATTAGGACATTCTGTGTATAGGAAACCGACGCATACAAATAGATACTTAAATACAAATTCTCATCACCATCCAGCACAAAAGAAATCGGTTATTAACTCAGTTATTATTCAGAGCTATTTCAATTTCTGATTAAGATTCTTTAACATCGAAAACATCGAAACTGATCGAAGCTCTCAGAGGGAATGGATGTCGCACTGAAGATATTGCGCGTTCAATTAAAAGACATATCAAACCAACTCCGCCAAAGGAGAATAATAAAGAGCCACCATTAGGTAGTGTGGTTCTTCCCTACATACAAGGCACTACAGATAAAATAGGACGATTACTTCGGCGCGGTGGTCCAATATACCTACAATCTTCAATACACATAAGAAGATTGGACAATGCTTGCCATTCCCGAAAGATCTTGTACCTTTCCAAAGAGAAGGAGTATATAAAATTCCTTGCTCCTGTGGAGAAGTGTATGTGGGAGAAACAGGACGCTCAATATCAATTAGACTTAAGGAACATGAACGATGTATTAAAAAGAAACAAATTGTTCAATCTGCTATAGCTGAACACCAGCATAACACCGGCCATTTCATAAATGTAAAGGAAACCAAGGTTCTAGCATCGGTTCCAGGTTTTTATAAACGAAAAGTTAGAGAATCTATTGAAATATTTAAACATACAAAAAATTTCAATAGAGACACGTGGAAACCGATCTTAACACAGGGTCACAGTTCGGCGAGCACAAGTCGGGTATAAAAGCCCGCCTGAATCTCATCGAGCGCATTCAGTGTTCAGATCTCGTGAAGTAAAGATCCCTGAAGATGCCTCGAGCAATCGAAGGCGAAACGTCGGATAGTAATTCCAATTTGACACCATGATTTCTTAACTGGCAATAGTAATATTATATATTATAACAGTTATAACGTAAAATATATACACAATTTTTTTTTTAACTAGATCTGATAGACAAAATCTGAGAACTTTTTTACATTCTGCATCCAAAAATTACGCAGGAACAGTTAAAAAATCGCAAGCACCAAAATGTGTGTTGGCCTGTGTTATATAGGTTGGCTGCTAATTTTATTTGACTGGGTCTTTATGTAAAATATGGAAATGATCTGGTGAGTTTAGACTAAATCGAAATGGTGTTTGAGTTTGTATAGGTCTCGGCTGAAAATTTCGGAATTGTGATCTGAGGAAAATATTATTATATAATTGGTTATGCGAAATTTGGTATACGATTATTTTAATACTTAATACGTTTTGGTATATTTATACTTGCGTTTATAGGAGTTACTCTTTGCTTTGGACGAAAATTTTGTGTGTTCAATGTATGACTACGATTTTGACTATAAAGAAAATTTTCTTCCTTTATTACTAAAGACATTGCTTTCTACAAATTGTCAGGGTTTCTTAATCTAACGTTATTTTAAAGTTGGTCCGTTAAACTTATAAATGTTTTTAGAGTTAAATCTTCGTAATTTTGTATTCTACTTTTTGTCTCGTTAGGCGTAATATTTAAAGAATTTAATTATTGTGTGTCTTGCCACGTATTTAATTCATAAATTCTAGAACCTATTAGACTTAAACCTCTACATGATAATTTTTAAATTACAGCACGCACTATTTATTAGACCAGTACAATTATTCATAAAAATTGAAACTGAATCTAGAATAAAATCACAAATCTAATTTTCATGAAATAATATTATGTGACATAAATATAAATCTGTTAAATAATATTGATGTAAACGTAAATCAGTAAACATATCCAGTTGCAAACTTCCCTTACAGATCGTTATGGAGTAGGTCTTTCTTTAAACCTAAATTGTAGCTGAAAAACAAAAAACATAGACTTTGTTAAAAAGACTATTTGTTATAAGAAATTAAACCAATATTTATCAACCGAAACTTGGATTAATGTTCTTTCTGAAAATATAAATCCGAAAAGAACTTGAGCTTTGTTTCTACTTTCAAAAAATACATTAATTTATCAACAAAATAACAAGCAAATCTCGAAAATTAAAGCCCTGCGGTTTCTGCAATTCTTCATAGAGACAAAATGAAATTAAATGGTTTGATCACGATTTAATAAGATATAAACGCTACAGAAATATGGTAGCAAAAATTATTAAAGGCGCAAAATATAATTATTATTACAAAAGTAAAATTCTACAATCTGGCAACAACTACAAAAAGATTTGGTCGGTGATAAACAAAGCAACAAACTCTATCGTTAAAAAAAATCAAGCTGCGTAAAAATGAAAAATAATTCTGGTGTTGTTATTGAAAACTAGTATCAGATAGCAAATACGTTTAATAACTTGTTTGCTAAGGTTGGCTGAAGTATTAATAAAGGTATTCGTGATAAGGAATGTAATATAAAAACTTCTCGAAGTAAAAGGTCCAGTCTATCATGAAAGTCTTATTGTAAGACTTGAAAATACTTAAATAAGGGGTACACCCCTAAATTTATTTAAAAAATTATCTCTTAAATAGAGAACAAAAAGTAAAATTTGGAAAAGCCCTTAATAAAGCTCAGACAGTAACTACCGGTGTTCCTCAGGGTACTGTAGGCCACAGGACCTTAATGTAAATGGCGATATTGTCAGTTATGCGGATGATACGGCTTTTCTAATTTCAGCTAATATGTGGGAGAGCGTTTATCAAAAGGCGGAAATTGAACTACGCACTGTTAAGCAATACCTAAATGCTAGTTTATTATCTTTAAATGTTAATAAAACCAATTTTATAACTTTCTCTACAACAATAACTGATCAACCAACAAAAAATAGCATTCAAATAAATTCCTCGACTTGTATAAATCAAGTTCAATGCACTGATTGCCCCTCAATATTTAGAGTAGAAAATATAAAACACCGAGATATGTTTAACCTTGATAAAAACCTAAAATGGACTGAACATCTTAATTATGTCATTACAAAACTTCGAAAACTGTTTTATAAATTTTACCCACGTGATATTTTAAGTAGAAAACTATTAGTTGTACTATATTATGCATTGGTAGAGTTTTTATTGAAATACTACATTGTAGCCTGGGGATCAGCCTTTAATATAACAATAAAAAAAAATAATAATTATTAGATAAAAACACTCGTTTTCGATTTTCCCTTGTATATTCTAACATGACATATGTTTCGTTGGCACAGCAACTTTTTCAAATGTCACTATTTAAAACCAACATTTGATTTATAATGGCCTATTGCCTGTGTCGAACAATATAATCAAAAAAGGTACATGGTAATAAAAATGTATCTAAACATGAGAGTTGAGCAATATAAAAATCTGGAAAATACAGCAGTTAGCAGAATAAACCATAAATAGTAGACATAAGGCAACGTAAATATGGGAATTTTGAATTTACAAGAACCAATAATTAATTAAATAGATGTGAACTTAATGGCCTAATATATCTATAGAGAATAATAAGGACAGGTAATTAATATAAAATTGGTCTAGACATACTACTGAGTTTTTATTTATATTTATATTTTTATATAAGTAAAAAAATATACAATTAAAGACTAAACAAAAATTATTAATACAAATTTAGATAGGGAGAATTGTTAATATCTAATTGGTCGTTCAAAATAAAGTCAGAATGTTTGAATTTATTAATTTCTGAAGCTTCTAAGAAATTTAATTTTTGGCTTTTTTGTTCTACATGTAAAATTTTGAAATTGTCATCAAAAAGGTGATTCTCTGTTTTTTAATATTCAGAGTAAATGGAGAATTTGTTTTAGTTTAAATAAGAGTCGGTGTGATATTTTATTTTGGTTTTAAAAGATCTACCGGTTTGACCAATATAAAATTTATTACATGAGCGGCAATTTAATTTATAAACACCACTTTTGTAGCTTTTTTTCAGATTTATCTTTGTTATTTTTAATTATTGAACCTAAATTATTATTAGTTGTGTACGCTACTTTAATTTGTTGACTGTTTAAAGAACGTTCTATATTAGTACTAGGTTTGCCAATATAAGTAAGGATAGAGAATTTATTTTTTGGTTTTTTAGTAGGATATACTTTTTTTGTAGCTTTTTTGTATGACATTTTAGAAAAAACATTATTTATTAAAGTGGGTGTGTATCCATTGTTTACAGCAATTTCTTTAATGGTGTTGAGTTCTACGTCAAAATTTTCAATTGACATAAGTACGTTAAGTAACCGATATATCGTACTGTTGTATGCTGTTAATTTGTGTTGTATTGGGTGGTGCGAGAGGTTATGTATCGTACTATCTATATATGAAGGCTTACAATAAATTGAAAAATTGAGTTTATTATTAAAACGTCTAATAGTTAAGTCAAGAAAGTTAATTGAATTATTGATTTCAGTTTCAATAGTAAATTTAATCTTTGGGTGAATGAAATTAATATAATTGAAAAAAGTGTTGAGTTGTCTATCCGTATCTGTAAATAAGACGAGTATATCCTCTACATACCTGTTCCAAAATTGATAAGGATTTGCTGACGGGTAAGTATACATATCTAAACATGACGGTTGAGCAATTAAAAAACTAGAAAATACAGCAGTTAGCAGAACAAACTATAAATAGTAGACGTAGGGCAATATAAATATGGGAATTTTGAATTTACAAGAACGAACAATAAAGTAAATAGATGTGAACATAATAGCCTAATATATCTAAGGAGTATAATAAGTACAGGTAATTGATATATAATTGGTCTAGACATACTACTGAGTTTTTATTCATATTTATATTTTTATATAAATAGAAATAAGTAAAAAAATATATAATTAAAGACTAAACAAAAATTATGAGATAATTTTTATTACGATGTACCTTTCCTGATTATATTGTTCCACACAGGCAATAGGCCGTTATAAATACAATGTTGGTTTAAAATCGTTACATTTGAAAAAGTTGCTGTGGCAACGAAACATATATCATGTTGGCCAATATACAAGTGAAAATTGAAAACGAGTATTTTTATCTAACAACTATTATTATGGATTTTCAACAAGGAAGAGCCGACACCATCAAGATTAATAAAAAAATTAGAAATATGTCAGAAAAAAATTCTTAAAATAATATATATACGCAATTCACAAAATGCATCTGACTTATTATTCAAGGAAACAAATATTCTAAATATAAAGTTCCTTTATGCTCACTCATGTTTAATATATTTATTTAAAAATCCATCCCTGACCCATTTGCAAATACATAACTATAGTACCAGATCTGCTACAAATAAAGCACCTCATTTTGCACCTAAATTATTTAATTGTCTCTCTCGTAACATAGAAGGCATTAAAACCCTAAAAATATTTAAATTAAAAACTAAAATCCCAGCATAATATATAGAATTATATTTAACGAGCATATTTAATCGCTTATTTTTAAAGTCTAGTATTTGTTTTTTTTCACAAAGATTCCTTTTTGCTGCTTCTTCCTCCTTGTCCGGGCTGCCATAACAAAATATGTTCTTCTTAGGTCTATATTATATAATGTAAAATATTTTATAATATTATATAACTGCTTAAATTTTAACTTTAGTTTCGGTATTTCTCTGTGCGAAAGTGAGATGGCACAAACGCAAGCTTCTTGCAAGTCTTAAATGTGTGCGATCCCCTCTACTACATAATATTGGTCTTTTTTTAAATATTAAATTGCATACAAAAACTATAAGAAATAGATTTGTTCTATTGATCATATTTTTATAGAATGCTGAATAAAATGTCTTTTGAGGTCGAGTATGTGGATTTCCATCATACATAGGAATAGTGCAAGTAAACGTAAAAGTTGGTAGTTAACACCTGTGGCGTTTGCGTTACCAGCTTGTTAGTATTTATAAGTTTCTAAAATATGAAGTCTGCGGTTTCCGTGGGACTTTCTCGACATTGCAGGTTCCTATCATAAGATGCTGTACATGCTGTTCCTATAACTAGCATAATGATATGACTTGGACATCCATACATTTGGATCTGTTTTCGTTTTCTCCAGCTTTACAATCATAACATCAAAAAGGTACTTAGCAACATGATTTTCTCTTTCTGTTGCATCTGTTTAGCGCCGACCCAATTTTTGGACCAACACTTTCAATGCACGTTTCGTACTTGCCGAGTTTTCGATACATTAATATTACCGCGCATCTCCCTGATAACCAGAAGGTCAGATTAGGAATCATATCACCTTTAATTCAGCTTGTAGTGGAATCAATCTACCCGAAAAAATGAACTGTTACTGTTCTTCAACTCAGGTTTTTTTATTATTTAATTCAGCTTGTAGTGGAATCAATCTACCCGAAAAAATGAACTGTTACTGTTCTTCAACTCAGGTTTTTTTATTATATTAACAGGTTGATTACATCACAGAGAAAGAAAATCATGAGTTTTTGCATTGTACAACGACCGGCAGCTATCAAGATTTTACGAATTTTCTTCATAATTTTACTTTCGTTTAACGTATTTTGATAAACCCTTGTGAAAATTTACTTCCACTGCTCACTAATAAGCATACAAAATTTTAAGTCTTTGTATCTATTAGAATAACTAAAAACTGCAATTTAATTTGGAAACTGTGTCGTCTATATTTTTTGTGCACACAAATTGAGTGTTTTATTTTTTTAATGTAGGTTTTTATTCTTTTCAAAATATTACTAAAACTATTCATTAAATAAAAATTTCAATATAATTTTTAATTAAAAAAAAATTGCACATTTTTTTCTTTGAACTATTATTTTATTTATAAAATTAATTGGAAAAAAGCGATTATACCCAAAAAAGTAAACTAATTACAAGAGCTTATTTTAAAAAAATACCCTTATTTATAGTTTATTTTAAAATAAAATGAAATTAACTAAAAATTGAACGTTATTTTTTTAAAAACGCCAAAAAAAAAAAATAGCTTGCGATCATCGTGCAATACAAAAACTTAGGATTCCCTTACTCTGTGAGGTCACAGATATATTTATACAAAAAAAACTCGTGAGGAAGAGCACGAAAATTTCCGGTAGATTGACTCTAATGTTGGATCTCAGTAAATTAGGAGGGCAAGAGCCCTTCTTAATTTACACAGAAATTTTGCTTTCCTCGCAAGTATTGTAATGGTAAAAAAATAATCCTCCGAGATTTTTAAAGATCTTTGCATTTTGGGGTCCCTAGATCCCAAAAAAACATGCTTTTCTATTTTCGATGTTCTCTCGTTTTGTCGCTCTTTCTGTGCCCGGCAAAGGTATTTCAACATCGCTGGACAAAATGTTATGTCTATAAAATTGTTGAACTGCAGGTCAACAACTTACCGAGATGTAGATATTTTGAAGGTGAGTGCCTACCGAATTTTAATAATTAATGCTATTATATTATGCAATATTGTTTTTGTCCGTCCCAAAAAACCTCAATCAAAATTATGAATAACCAGTTCAAGAAAACTAAAAATATATATATATATATATATATATATATATATATATATATATATATAAATATATATATACCTCAGTGAGTATCAGGGATTATGTGGAATATTTCCGCCAGTAGAATTTGGGTTTCTTTGGATTTCTAAATTAGGGTGTTTGGTAGCCTCTATTATAGTAGAGCGGTATGGAGCAGGGCCATGAGATGAACTGATGGCACCTAGAACAAAACAGCTTTCACAGGATTCTTGCAATGGCTTCTGCAGTATCCAGATGGAGACCACATCTCCAGCAGGTAGAAGAAGCTTTTCTATCTTCTCTATTACCGTCTTCAAAATTTCTGCATTGTCTATTTGGATCATCCCTGGCGGTGTGAGGCGATTGGAAAGTGGTAAGTGGTTGTTCATCAGTTTTGAGGACCATATTTAATAATCCCTGCGCATGTGTCGAGGCACGGAGACCAAAGTATCGTCTATCGATGTGTAGGGTTCTTGCTGAGCTACTGAAGACTTAGAAGAATGGAGTTCTTGTCGGAGGAGGTCAAAAGCTCACACTTCCCTACAGAAAAATGGAATGTCTGTAAAGTCACGGCGTCGGATATGCTAGCGATATTCTAATAACATGTTACGGTACAACCAGACCAGCTCTTGTTCTGGAGGTATCTGTCCATGCCGATGAATAAGAGTTTGCATATCGATAATATACCTCTGAACCGGCACATCTACTGTCTGTAGTTGCCAACTAATTGCGAATTTTAAATCCATTTCATATTTCACAGGAAAGTTGAAGATACATAAGCCTTTTATACAATCTTCCCAATTTAAAGATAGATTTCGGCTGTTACGAAACCATAATGCTGCTTCACCCTGTAGTAATTCAGGCATATATGGCAGCAAGTGGTTTTTATTAATGTTTAGTATGAAAGTTTCTCCTCCAATCGTTTCAAAAACATTACGAGATCACCATTTCCATCGAAAGAAAAATTCTGTTTATACACCTTTAATGGTGGAGTGTAGACGTAGGTGACGGTGTAGGTATTTGTCTGGGCATATTACTAGGGCTCAAAAATTGCCATTGAGTAGTTGGGATGGTTTGACTATCAGAAATAGGGTGAAGCAGCATTATGGTTTCGTAACAGCCCAAATCTATGACTAAATTGGGAAGATTGTAAAAAAGATTTATGTATCTTCTACTTTACGGTGAAATATGAAATGGATTTAAAAGTTACAATCAGTAGACAACTATAGACTATAGATCAGCCGGTTCAGAGGTATATTATCGACATGCAAAAACAGGGTTATAAACAGTGATACTCACAGAACTTCAAGAGATTATCGTGCACTCAACATTCTCGAACACCTCCGCCGATAAACAATAGTTGTTAGAGATGTGGACAGGCTGGACATCCCCGAAATGAATGCCGAGAGGCTCCGAAATTTTTTTGCTGTAGGTGTGGTAAAGAGGGTGTGATGTCTAGAGATTGTACCTGTCTCCGTAATATGAGAGAGGAAAACTAGAAAGGCAAAGTCCAGAAACGAGGTTTGTACGAAAATCATACTTGTATGATTGTGTAACATTAGAAAGCACAGAAAGCCGCCCGCACCTTATCCTATCTTTTAAATGCCAGAACTATCATGCTTCAGTAAACGCTGGAGCCATTAAATTATACATAGATCATAAGTTTGGGGTTGAATGCAAGAAAATAAATTATCGAAAAAGAACACCAACTACTCCAGCTTCCAGACTTGACGATAAGACGATAACTAACATAACCCAAGCTTACTGAATAAAATTTTAAATTGAAAACCGTCAATTTTGCAAGTTTTTAACTATTTGCCAAATTTAGCTTCGGAAAGAGTGTTAGGGATGGATATCCTTAGCAACTACGGATTCCAGATGAATTTCCGAACCAACACGGTAGCAAGTTCCTCCACAACCTAGAAATTTTACTGCACCTCTCGCTAACTGAACTAGGATCGAGGCTACCGCTCAGTTTAACGGTTCAAGAAGAATATAGTTTAAGAGGAATTTCTAGGCAAAGAATTACCGAAAGGAACTGCCCCGCTGGTTGAGCACACCATGCACTTATTTAATCCCGAACCAATAAAACAACGTTATCGGCCACAGAACCCTAGAATGCAGGAAATAATTAATACCGAAATTAGAGAGATGTTAAAAGATCAGATTATTGAAACTTGAAATAGTCCTTGGAGCTCACCCGTTGTGATAGTCCACAAGAATGATGGCAAGCATCGTTTTTGCATAGCAAGTTACGAAGACCCCGATATGTCTCCACTAATGACCTCAAATAGGGGTACTGGCAGATTCCACTTTCCAAAAAGTAAACCGATTACTGATTTTACTGTCCCTGGAATAGGATTACTCCAATTCCGAGTCATTTCGTTCGGATTACACACCGCCCCGGCCACATTTCAGCGCTTAAAGGACAGTATTATAGGACCTGAACTTGTCTCTTACTGTTTTGCCTATTTGGATGACATTATAGTTCTAGGGGAGAGTTGAGAAAGGGGGGGAGAGAACACCTTGACAATCTGCGTGAAGTTTTCCGCCGTCTTCGACGTGCCAATCTAAAACTAAACCTAGAAAAATGTCAATTTGGTAGCCGATCCCAATCAATCAATATTTAGGGCACCTTGTTATCTCAGAAGGTATCCGTACAAATCCCGAGAAGGTTTCGGTCATTCTCAAACTACCACCTCCAACTAACTTACGAAGCTTAAGACGATTTTT
Source organism: Kuschelorhynchus macadamiae (assembly GCA_030620095.1). Lineage (NCBI taxonomy): Eukaryota > Metazoa > Arthropoda > Insecta > Coleoptera > Curculionidae > Kuschelorhynchus > Kuschelorhynchus macadamiae. The sequence continues at coordinate 105,280 of JAUTXW010001478.1, forward strand.
AGGTGTTGCTTCCTGGAACCGGCGATTTGTTCACAATTTCTCCCAAATCTCCGTTCCCTTGAACCGGCTTCTCAAGAAAAATGTCAGGTGGACTTGGGTATGAAAACACCAAGAAGCTTTTGAAAAACTAAAGACTACCGAAGCCCGGGATTGACTTGTTCAGATTTTTCTAAACCATTCGTATTACAGACCGATGCCTCCGACAATGGGTTAGATCCGCTTTGATTCAACATGAACCAGCCGCAGCCTAAATCCCAACGAGGAGTAACCAAAAAGGAGTGCCTGGCTGTGGTTTATGATGTCGAGGAAATGAGGCCATATTTAGAGGGATACCATTTTACTGTTGTTACCGACCATCAATCCCTCCGTTGATTACACTCAATTAAGAGTCCGGCTGAAAGATTAGCCAGATGGAATGTATATCTTTAGCAATTTGATTTCCAAATAAAATACCGAGAGGAGCCTTGAATAAAATAGCTGATGCTGTCCCGAGACCCAGTAGAATGTGAGAAAATTGCATCCGACTCTGTCCCACTGTGTTACATGGGAGATGAGATAAATTGTCAATGGTACAATAAAAAAATCACCGAAGTACAAAATAATCAAGAGGTCAGGATCCGAGTGATCTAATCGATATCACCCTGGCTGAACCATGGAAACTGCGTTCCAAAAGACAACAGTAGCGGTACTTCAGAAAAATCATGACGTACTTACGGCAGAGCATATGGGCACAGCAAAAACTATGATCCTCATAGCCTTACTATACTACTGGCCAGGAATGTTTAGAGAAGTAGCTTAGTATGTTCGAAGTTGTAAATCGTGTATGAGCTTCAAGTCCGTTCAACAGAAAGATGCCCTCGAAACAAAATCAATGGGAAACTGTAGCATGGATTTCGTAGAACCTCTACCCCGATCTAGCAAAGGAAGTACATATTTACTCGTGTTCTAAGATATATTTACGAAGTGGTAAATGTGTAAGCCTCAGCAAAATTCTGGAAGAGCTGTAAGCAAAGCCCCTGCCCTTTTAAATTTTGGATGGGATCCGGAACTCCCAAAGGGGATTTATCGTCAGCTCACACCCGATAATGACAACCCAGAACTTTCCGCCATTATTTTGCGTAACTGGTTAAAGCATCTTCATCTCGCTGCCAAACTTGCTCCGATAAATTCAGGTCTATACACCGTAATAAAAGTAATTTCTCCCGCGGTATATGATTTGAAGTGCGAGACAGGTTAAAAGGTCGGAAAAGTTTATATAAAAGATTTAAAGCCCTATGACACAAGAACCGATGAAAAATGTTAACGACCATGGACTCGGACCGAAACCGCAGAACACTTTCGACCAGTTTTTTTACATCTATGCCTAAATTGCTCATTGAGAAAAAGAACTTGCTGGACTTAATGGCATCTCTTCCTTCTTCCATGTTTTTAAAGGATCAAGCCATTAAACGCACGAAGCGTATTAAGCAACTGGCCCGCCGTGTCACTGCTCCATCAGCCAAACTACCTCAAAAGGATGAATCTGGTTATTCCCCGGTAGAGGTGGATGTTACCGTTAAAAACCCACCAGGCCGGCAGCACTTGCAAGTCAGATCCCAAAATCGCTCTCCGACTCCAGACCGTCCACTTTCCAACCCCCCACATCGCAAGCCATTCAATCCCCTATAACGAAACCCGTGCAACCCCCTACACTCGAACCACTTTCGACCCTTTACACCAGAACCCTTTCGACCTCCTACACCAGAACCCTATCGACCCCCTACACGAGTACCCTTTCGACCTGCTACACCGAAACCCTGGATCGACATGGTCGGGTTTCGATGAGTCTAAGATTTTTAGTTCCAGAAGACAGCCGCAGAAAGAACCCCAAGTATCACCACCACGCCCTTCCTCGCCTCCCGGGAGTTGAGGACCGTGTGCTCAAACAGACCGATATTTTGGAGCCTTGGCCGTATGGAAGAGCTTCAGTGCCTAAGGCACTCTAGATGAAGACGATAACATCGGCAATCTCGCATCAATAAAGGGGCATACTTCAGCCTGTAAAGCAATGCCAGACACTTGCCCAAGTAAAAATCGATAATAACAGATGCTAAGGCCATGTGGTTCCGACAAAGAATTAGTCAGTCAGTTGTTCGTTGAGATTTCGCCCGTATATATTGTTGTATTCGTTACGTTAATGTGAATAAATCGAAGTGTTTAAGACTAGTTTTGTGTTTTTTAAATTACAATTATCTAACATCAGAAGTGGGATATTATCCAAAAAACCCTAAAATATTGTAAACAACATTAAAAAAAAACTGGACAAATCCATGAATTAAACGACAACAAGAAAAAGAACAAGCTGAACGAGATGAAAGGCAAGAAAGAAGACAGACAGAGCGAGAAGAAAAGTAGCAAGCAACTATTGATAGGTTGATAAAGTTATTGGAACAGCAAGCAAGTGCAAATAGCTTGGGTAACGTAGTAACAACCGCAACCATAAGTAAACCTTGTTTTGATTTTAAATTGGGCTGTTTTGACCCGTGTGGTTAGAGATTGCTAGTAAAAATAAAAACAGGTACGCTTTAGAGGATTTTTCTTAAAGTGGGAGACGCGCTGCAGAGACGAGCTGCTCATTATTCCAGACAGTGAAAACCGAAAGAGCGAACTTGGGTCAACTTAGTTACAGATCTAACGAGTTAATTTCCGGTGGTAAGTAATCCTCTTCCAGACACCATGCTATAACTACAACAAGAAGCAGTGAATTTGATACGCTTTCTGCTTTTTGCCACTCGAAGTTACGTCAGATCCAGAATATGTATGAGCTTGAATATCCGGGGTAGTTATACTTAGCATAATTGAGGGCTGCTTAGATGATACCGAAGCCACGAATGCACTGAGGTTAACTAAACCACCGAATGAAAGTGAATTGATTAGACTGATGAGTGAAAGAGATAATGAAAAACAGAGACAACGGAGCGACCAACAAATATCAAGAAGCCAGTTTAATAGGAATTTTCAACCTGAACTATCTCACCGAAGGCAAAGGTACGAGCCTTATACTAAGGAACACACTGCAACAAAAAATGCTAAATTTTCGGGAACCTGCTATCTTTGCGCCAAACCTGGGCATAAGACGTTCGAATGCAGAACCAAACAGAAAACAACAGATGTATCCTTTTCTGTGTCAAAGAAAAATAGAGAGGTTAACATGACTGTGTGCTAACGGCCAAAAGACAGGACACACTGAAGAGCAGTGCTAAAAAACAGACCAAAACAGAAAGAAAAACCCAGTAAAGCTTGAACTAGTTCTATGAGCACTTTCGCATGCCGGATTCAGACTAAATCTTAAAAAATGTAGTTTTTTTGAAACCCGTGCTTAATATTTGGGAGTTATTGTAGAAAATAGTACTATAAAACTTAGCCCAAGGAAAGTGTTGGCACTACAAAATACCTTACCGCCAAAGTGATGGGACTAGCTGGCTATTTCCACAAGTTTATTCAATTTTTTATGGACATCGGAATTTACAGAGGTGCGACAGAATTTGATTATACTACTGATCAATGAACCTATACGGCAGATTTTTAATTAAAACATAGTTACACACTGACGCCTGGTCTTGGAGCAATACTGTTACAGACTAATGAAGAAAATCATACCAGACCTGTTGCATACTACAGTCGGGGAACAACGGAGTGCGAGTCAAGATACCATTCGAATGACTTGGAAAAACTAGTTATAGTGGCGGCAGTCGAACACTTCCGAGTATATTTGTATGGTAGAGAATTTACAATATATACGGATTGCAATTCTGTCAGAGCTACAGTACTAAAAAAAGAGCTTCACCCACGAATAGCACGCTGGTGGATTAAACTGCAGGACTTCGACTTTACAATAGAATAGCGCTCTGGAGAGAAGATGGCGCATATTGACTATCTCAGCAGAAATCCACCTATCAATATTTTTGTCATCAAAGGCAATAGAGACATGCCGAAGAAAACAATTATTGAATGGCAAAAAACGGATGCATTTTGGTTTGTATAAACCCTTCTAAAGAATTACAGCAAGGCTATAGGTGCAATGATGGTATTTTATTTTTCAATGGTGGTTGTTACGTGCCACAAGCAGCTCGACTTATGATTTAAAAAAATATCACGACCATTCATCGCATCCTGGGAATGAGAAAATGTTATTAGCAATGAGAGAAGATTTAAACTGGAGAGGTATGGGGCGATTCACAAAGAAATATGTACTTAATTGCTGGGTCTGTCTGCAAGGGAAATCACATATTGGAAAAATAAATGGATTATGCCAAGCCCAAGTAAAGCCGAACGAGAAAATGCATACCAGTCATATTGATCACGCAGGCCCGCTTGTCGCGTCACAAGGAAAGACTCAAATTCTTGTTGTGATAGATAGTTTTAAAGTAAGTGAAATTCTGCCCATTGGCGCAAAAGAACAGTGAATATTCCATAAATGCGTTAAAAGATGTGTTCAAGGACTTGGGAAAACCAAAAAGAATAATAGCAGTCAGAGGACTAGCATTTCAAGATGCTACATTCAAGCAATTCTTGAAAGAAAATGAGGGTGGAATTGCATTTGGTGGCGACAGCGATCCCGAGGGGGAATGGACAAGTTAAGCGAGTAATGCGAACTCTGTTTAACATTATGAGGGCAACACTAAATAGATGAGACGAAAAACAATGGGTTAATGAGTTGCCTAAGATAGAAGAGGATTACAACGCTCTTGTAAACAAAACAACAGGAGCAAGTCCATATGAGTTAATGTTTGGACAAAAAAAGGGATTAAAGGCACTTTAGGATATGCTAAAAGAAGTAGCAAAGACAAGTAAAATCAACATCGACCGGGAAGAAACGAATACAAAATTTGAAAAAATGTGAGAAGAAATTATAAATCGATCGATATAAATGTGGCCGATAAGTACTGATAGGAGAGAGCCAAATTGGGGGAGGAAAATTGAAAGCAAGATATATAGAGCCATTTTTAGTTGCTGAAGTATCTACCAAATGACAAATACGCGCTAAAGAAAATTAACGGGTAGCAAAGGATCACAGTGGCTGTTTAAGAGCAACTGCGGCTGTGACCAAGTGCCAAAGCACAGACAGATGCTGTAAGAAACTAAAATTTATGGCTGCGGTCATAATTAAAAAGGGGCTGAGGTCCATATAAAATCAAAAATGTATGGCTGTGTTCTTAATTAAAAATGTCAGTTTTTCAGAGTCTTGAAAGCTTACTGTCATTTCCATTAAAATATGGTCCAATATTTCATAAAAAAGGGTTGTATACTCAGCCCTAATTTCTTCAGGTGAAAGCTTAGCAAGCTCACGTTTGTAATGATTTATTTCTGTAATCGAATTTGCTTTATCAAACATGGTATTAAAAAAAATGTTCATTTATTTTTTCATAGAGCGCCTTACGACAGCATTTTATATTGGATATGCAAAAATGAATGTCAAACGATTTTTTTTGAAGAACGCAACTTGAACAATCACATTTACTAACTTCGAATTTGAAGACCAACGAGTTTCTGTAATTGTTGGTATACGCCTTGTAGATGCAGATGTAAGAGCATACATTCGTTTGGCTGAGTGATGAAAAAATGAGGGAATACCACTAAGGCTTGCAAAAAAATTGGACATTTAGAAATAATTTTAAACTTTGTTGCGTCAGGGCAAATACAATCTGCGGAGCTTTTTCTTTTTTTTTTAAGGCCATTTAGATGGCCAAACATGACACTTGCGCCATCGTAACATTGCCCTATTAATTTATGTTTATAGTGTACAATTGATCCAAAATTTGATCCAATAGAGAATATAAATTCTCCGACGTTCTATCGGAGCTGATATTATAAAATCCTAATAAATTGCGTAATATTAGTGTTGTCATCCACTTGCACAGAAAAAAACTGTGTGTTCATTATTTCATTTTTTACATGATCATTTAAATAATCAGAAATGCATTCAATTAAATTCAATTAATAATTAATTATTTCGTTTTAAATGGTTTTCGAGTCACCAGTAGAAACATTTTTAATTTTTTTGTGATGATCTTTTAGTTAGATGTAACTGCCGTAAAATAAAAAACGAGTACGAGGTTCATAAAAAATATATCTTCTTATCAAGAAATTTTAACTACAAAATAGTGTTGCTGAGACACGAGTAAAAAAATGATATTCAGAGTCATTTTTTACCTTTGTAGTATGTTAAAAAAAAACCGAAATACGAGGGTGGTCGCAAAATGCAATATTTTCAATTTCACCCTTCTTCAATCTTTGAATCGAAGTAAGCTATTCAAATTTTGCTTATACTATCTGCTCGAACACAACTATCAAAAACTTTTAATAGATAGACTTAGGTCACTTGTAAGAGCATCCTTCTTGTAATGGCGGCACATGCTGCACTAATTTTGTTAATAAATCACCCGTATCTTCGATAGGGTCTTCATAGACAGTGTCATTTAGATGACCCTAAAGAAAATAATCTGGTGGTACAATGTCCGGGAATCTCGCCGGCCATATACCTGTCAGTGCCATCAAGTATTTTATTGTCAAAATATTTTGATCACAGTGGCAAAACGTCGCCTCAATCTGCTGTAGGAATAACGGTTACAAGGTGCATAAAAAAACCCAACAAATTTGTAATATAAACCGGTATTACTCAAAAACGAGTGAGGTAAATAAGTTTAAGTAAATGATTTATATTAGACTCTGCCTATGAATCACTTTTTACAGCGGAGTTTTAATTGTAAAACCCCATATATGTATATATATATATATATATATATATATATATATATATATATATATATATATATATAGATATATATATATATATATATATATATATATAGAAAGAGAGGAAAAGGCTGATTTACCGATTTTTTTTAAAATTAAAACAAAAATCATGATATTATAGGACCAGAATTTTACATCATTTAATCAAAAAAATTTAAAAATGGAGTTGAGTTTGCCACTGCTTACACAAGTTTTTAATTTTGTGTTACTTCTAAACAACCTTTTTTATATTTTAGGATACATCCAGAAAGAGACCCAGTGATATGATGTTTTTGGATTTTCAACTGTCATCTCTGGGTTCTCCGATATACGACTTATCATATTACCTTTATGCAGTGGCTGATGAAAAAGTCCTTAAATACCATGATTTACTTCTTCAAACTTACCATTATAGTTTGACGAGTTTTCTGGATGAACTCAAAGAAACATCGTATGACTTTACTTTAGAGGACATAAAACGACACTGGAAAGAGTATGGAAAATTTGGAGTAGTTATGGCAGCATTTATAATCAAAATTGAATTATCGGAAGAAGATGAAGTTGTAGATTTTGCCGAGTCTGCCGAGACAGGCGCTGTCAGTGATATACTCAATTTGAACATAAAAAATACCGATGCCTATGAGTCTAGAATTAAAAGTGTTTTTAACAATTACGCTTCGTTCTTATAAGCTAGATGTAAGGTATTAAAAATAAATAAATTTTGAGATAATTATTCCTTGGTACATAAAACAAAAAGTTCGACAAAAGCTTATCCAAAATCGTTTAAAGTACAACGCTTATTTCAACCCTATACAAACTATGTATGTTTTATAAAAAGATCTATTTTGGCGTAATATTGAGTTTGGTTTATTCTCGTCAGTGATGTTCCTGGGAACAATTTTTAGTCGTTTCTAAATATATTACGCCAGAGGTTCTTATAAAATTTTATAACTTTTACTTCCGTCGTCTACTTCTTTAAGGTCCCAAATACGAAAATCCATGTTTTCGTAGTGGTGTCAGTTTACTAAAAATTCTCAGAATTGTATATTTGGTGGTCGCAATTTTCTCCTAATGTAATTAACGCAAAAATGTAGTGCGCTATCTGGCAGACGACAATTCGGCGTGCTAAATTTTGAATGATACGTCAATTTGGGCACATAAGTCCATTTGGTTGGCAGATATCCTTGGCGGAAAGAATAATGTGAATTATGAGTTGCTTTTATTTTTCAGATCAGTTACTGAAGAAACTTTAATCATGAGGATAAGTATTCAATAAGTTTTAATATATATATATATATATATATATATATATATATATATATAGTAGTAGTTAGGGGGAGGTCTAGAGACCTGACTGGTAGGCCTATAAGGCCATTTCAGTCTAACCCAGCTCCTCCCTCAACCACCACCCGCCACCAGGTGTACATCCTAGAATCTGCCTGTCCTTACTATGTAAGTCTGTATATCCTTCCATGCAAGATCCTTAACTTCGTCCCTATGCAAGACTGTAGTGCCGAAAATATCTCGTCGCAGTCTCGCTCGCGCTTCACATCTGCACAGGAAGTGAAGCGGAGTTTCCTCCTCTTCCTGACACTCCGTGCAGATAGAATCTTCCTCAATGCTTAACATAAAGAGGTGTCTCCTTAATCGACAGTGCCCCGTTACTATTCCTACGATGGAATTTAGAGCTTATATATATATATATATATATATATATATATATATATATATATATATATATATATATATATATATACATATTTCCTTGACCACCTTGACTATATATTTTTTTGGTTTTAATTTCCTTGATTTAAGGTCAATGGAAAAATTTGAAATTTGACACTTATACCTTAAAACCAATGCCATTTAGGTCTATTTGTTTAAAAATATTCTGATGCTTTTCCGATGCTATTGAAAATTAAAACACTTTGGTTTTAAATTAAAGCGTTTTATTTTACAGTTAAAATTTACAGAAAAAAACATGCTAAAATATACACGGTGCTCACAAAATAGAAAAAAATGTATGAGCAAAATATAAAATGTTAGTTTATCAGATTTTGCGTTTTTTTTTATATTTAGTTGTATGTTTTGGGAAGTAACTTGATGCACATATACATTGATTTACGTTTCACTTCCCTAGAAAAAAAAATTGACCTCTACCCACAACTTCTGTTGTGCAGAATTCCACTACTCACGAAAAACAGTCTATATATGCATGAAATTATTTGGTAATAACGTTAGACAAGTCCTGTAAACTGTAATGTATTTAATTTTTTTATGTGATTTATAAAACTTAATGAATGATTACTATTTACTTTTTGGTAACATTATTTAGATAGTCTAAAAAACAAATTGTGTCATTTATTACTTAACTCCATAAAAAGAAGATTTGAGGAAATAGACTTTTCTTTCTATTATCTATTACATATAAAAACATGATTTCATTTGAAATTCTTTACTGTATAATAGGGAATCCCAAAAGTAAGGTCAGATTTCCCTTTATTCCTCGAACAGTAGAAAGAAATCAGGTTCCTTTAGAAGATATATGTCCTAAATTAGTTATTAGTTACACAGTATTCAAAATTCTTCGGAAGGGAGCTCCTGAAAGTTCCCGGGATGATCATGTGATTTTTGTTTAATTTAGATCTTTTCTGAGCGTCCATCTCCAGATAACTTTTGTGTAACGGGGAATATAATATAAAAAAATAACAGGGATTCGACCAAAAAGTCTATAGTTCATTTATTTTCTAATATTTTAGTTGTTAAAATTTATCCAATTTTATAATTTTAAATTTTCTAAGAATTCCCTCAAAATTGTCTTTGCATTTTAATTAGTCTAAGTACTTTTTAATTGTAAATCCTAAATTTTCTGATAATTATGTTACTATAGAGCCCTGAAGTAGGAATGAATTATTTCGAAAGTTTGGCTATTAGAAAATAAATGTACTAAGCACTTTTTGGCAGAATCCCCGTTATTTCTTTATACTATATTTCCCGTCACAAATGTTAGGTGGAGGCGGACGCTCAGAATGGGTCCACAAAAATCACATGGTCATTCTGGGAACTTTCAGGAGCTCTCTTCCGAAGAATTTTGAGCACTGCCTAACTAATAACTAATTTAGGACGTATATCACCTAAATGAACTTCATTTCTTTCTACTGTTTAAGGAATAAATGGAAATCTTACCTTACTTTTGGGATTCGTCATTATACAGTAAAGAATTTCACATGGAATCATGTTTTTATACGTTATTATCAATAGATAATAGATAGAAAAGTCTATTTCCTAGAGTCAAATCTTTTTTTTATGGAGGAAAGTAATAAATGATAAAATTTGTTTTTTAGACTCCCTAAATAATGTTACAAAAAGTAAATAATAATAATACATTAAGTTTTATAAGTCACATAAAAAATTAAATACTAAAGTAAATCGACCTGGGGTCGATATTTTATAGTAAATTTTCTTGTTCTTAGTATTAAAAATATTTTAAAGTTTTTAGTTAGTCAAAGTTATAATAGGAGACAAGATATGGACAACTATTTAATACCCAAGGATGTTTGTCAGTTGGTGTTAGCCTTGGTGCCCTCTGCTGGACCGTTGTCTTCCAACTTTAAAGTTGTTTTAAATTATAAAGTGCCATAACTTTAGGCCCCTTTTATAACAGGCGTAGTAAACGTAGTAAGTGACAGGTGCCACGTTTATTTCCTCTGGACTAACATATTATTAAAGAAATTAAGTAAACTGAGTAAATCAATACATTGAGGTTGTACTAATGTAAATACATACGCATTTGAGGAATACGAATCTCCTACTATCTGTTAACATTGATCTTAGGATAAAAGGGTATTTCTGTACATAATATGTCAGGTGGTTGTTGGAAAAAAATGTATGCAATAAGTTTTAGAATAAATAAAAAGGAAAGATAATGTGTAATACAAATTTGTAATTTTATTTTGAAATTAGAACAAGGTCTTGTAAATCTTTTATAAATATATTTTTTTTTGAGAGTCAATATATGTATTAAATGTTATTTGGTGTTTAATTTACAAAAGTAAAATTAAGGTGAAATTAAAGTTAAAAAAAATAAAACAATATAGGTATAAAAGAAAACTAGAGTAACATATTGTGACTTCAAACCATAAAAGAAACTGGAAGCTACAAACACCACACAACCTGAGAGGATATTCCAAAATAGGTTTGTAAAGGGGAGACGGTCACGTGTCTGGCTACCGACTTTTGTATGTGATAAATAGACCGGGGGTCGGTATGTTTTAATACATTACAGTTTATAGGACTGGTCTAACGTTATTACCAAATAATTTTATGCATATATAGACTGTTTTAAAAAAATAGACCTAAATGTCACTGATAACAACGCATCATGCGAGTTAATATTGCGATTAAATGCATACGAGCAATTTTTGCGGCGAATTTATGAAAGTACCTGATGAACTGTCTAATCAAATTTATTTGAAGGTTAATATCTGCATTTTTAAGGAAACCATTAGGAAGCTAGTACGTCCTACATAAGCCTTACTGTATGCTATCGGCCATCCTATTCTTAAAAAAGAAGGTGATATTGTCTCCTAAGGTAACTTCTTTTAGACTGGAAATATGAATTAAGCGATAATTGGGAAAGATTATTTAAGAGCGTGTTCAAAATCATCATAGTTAAAAACTTTTTATAAAATTCCATAAAATACCAAGTGAGTATTTGGAAAACTTAACATATATATTGAGGTATTTTTTGTATGGCTTTCTGAGAATTAATTAAAAAATGGCGTTTTATGGTATTTTAATTACAAGTGTTCATGATGTCTTATTAAAAATATGAAAGTTATGTAAAATAATATTTTTATTAAGCATTATCAAAAAAACTAAATGTCTATAAATAAAAAAAAATATTAAGAAAGTTAATTCTGCGATTTCGCTCGATATCTTTACGAAATACGAAATTTTGTTAAATTCTGTAAATGCAGCTCTCCCAAGAAACAAATAGTTCATAACACCTATATTAGTTTTCGGTTAATTGCAATGTATAAATATTACTTGTTTTAATATTTCTATTTACAGATAGTTGTACTTGATATGGACTATTGATTAATTGTTATTTTTCATTTTAGTTAAAAATTTGTATTGTAGTTAAAATAACTGTGTTTTTTTATTTTCTACGCACACAAACAAAACTGGACTAATATTGTTTTTACTTCATATAGTAACGTTGTTATAAACCGGCTATTTGGTTAAGTAAATTTCTATCTCACAAATTATTTTAGTGCATCACTTAGAACATAAAATAATAATAAAGCATTAATTTTCAAACATTGATCTTTTATTTACAAAAATTACATTAAGTTTTATTATTTACTTAATTAAATTTTGGACATTTTTGTTTTAATGTTTATTTCGGCATTCTTATTCATACATTTATAGTCTAAAAGGTAGGTAATGCAACACAATGGCTTTAATCCAAACTTCTGTTACAAGTTGTGAGTCCTACTGTGCGTCAAGTAGGACGTCTCTAGCACAGACCAAAAATACCCTGTTAACTGATAACATATGTTGACGTACTTTTCGAATTTTTTTGGCAAGTAGGACACTTGTCTTATCAATGTTCTTATGTTGTTTAAGTGGCGCAATACTTAAGCACTGTGTATCTGATGACTTATGAATTAGGAACATTTTGTTTGTCTTTTTCCCCTTTTAAGCTTTTAGACAAGATCGTTAGATTTGACGCGGAAATGTCAACGATTATTTATGACTAGGTTTAATACTTTTCATACTTTTAAATTCAATGGGTTTTTTTGGACCTTTTTTCTCAGCGTCTGGTAAAATGTGTAACAAAAAATTTAAATATCTATTTTTATGCGCCTCGCATCTGAAGTTCAAGCAAAGTTTATTGTATTACGGATTAAGTGTTTTTGTCGCCCTGGGGCTAGTTTGGAATTTCTTTATTCTTTTTAAATTCGACTTCTTTAGAGCCAACAGCCATTGTGGAGAATGTAACATAGATTTACTTGTAATAAATTTGGAGTTGTGCCAGGTAGGTAATTTCCTCTCAGTTTACAAAATTGTATAATTAATTAAATAAATATTATCTAAATGTATAATGTAATTATGCTTTTAAAATAGCGATTTTTTAAAAAAACTTTTAGATTCTGGTTAGTCGAATAAAAGCAATCAACTCTACTAGATTGTTTTCCTTAACCCACCTACCCTACACAGGTTTGGTACACATGGCAAAACTAATCTGCATTATACAATTCTGTAGCAGCAAAAAGACGAAGTAAAACAGGTAACACCAGTGGCAGCTGGTGTATAAGAGCTGCGGAGCTGCGGAACACACCTAATTCCGACAATTCGTATTTTATTAAAACATTTTTGTATAAGGAACGAATATCCCAACAGATTTTTTCCCAAACGGTAACAAGAGCACTGGAAGTTTAGCGGCTTGAAAATCTCCAGCGCAAGACCGTTTTCCGACGGGCGCGGAATTGGGGGTGCACAGCGAACTACACTGGCCCACAAAAAAGTGGCGAGCCTAAAATTTGTATCAATTTCAACCCTTAATAATTTTTGAATGGATTCTTAGATTCTGTTAATGTTTTTTGCAATTTATTTCGATACAATGATTTTGTGATATAAATTTAAACTTCGGAATAATACTGGATAATACACAGGGTCAAACGCAAACTTGTGTTTTTCACCAATTTTTGAGACGCTCTATAAAATGACCTGGCTTAAATATCACTATCGTCTACGAGTCATTTTTTTGCCTGTTTCTTTAGCAACATTTTGTTTTTTGAATTACCTTCGTATCTTTCTTTTTAGAAAATATAGAGCAGCGTAAGTAAAGTGATGTTTTACTGTAATTTCCCTTATACTCAATAAAAATGGAATTTTAAAAGCGTAGAGTGCTTTGAAATTTAAAATGTCTTTGAAATGTCAAGCCTTGAAAAGACTTTCAGTCAGTTTGGAAGCGTTCCTTTCATTAGTAATGGCACGACAAATTAGTCCAGAGCAAGTTGCTCAGATTGTAGCATTAGTAAATGATGGAAGGAGCGTTGCGCACGCCGCACGAATAGTGGGTGTTCCAGAAACCACGGCTAGAAGGGCAAGGAACAGGTTTCTAGAAACCGGGCAGTTTGTGAGAACAATAGGATCGGGTCGTCCCAGAGTTACATCAAACCTAGACGACAGGTTTGTTACCCTGCAAACCTTAAGAAGGCCTTTTCAGAATGCCGTGATTGTTAAGAGACATTTACTTGAGGTTCGTAATAAAAATGTATGTGATGAGGCAGTGCGTCAAGAGAGAGGATTAAAGTTAAAAGTACCAGCAAATGGCCCAAGATTGCTACCAGAACATCGTTTATCTCGACTTAATTTTGCACGTGTCAATCAAAATCAGTGGAACGTACGACGGTGGTCCCAAGTATTATTTTCCGACGAGTCACGGTTTTACTTTCATTCTTCCGATGGACGTCAATGAATTTGGAGGCAGGAAGGCCAAAGGTACGCTGAGGGTATGTTTGTAGAAAAGCAACCTTTTGGAGGTGGTTCTGTGATGGAATGGGCTGGGATTTCCCACGCAGCGCGCACAGAACTTTCCATATTACCAAGAAATTCGCTCAATGGCGAGCGTTATATTGATGTACTGGCTGAACACGTCGTACCGTTTGCTCATTTCATAGGAGAGGAGTTCCTTTTTTGTGAGGCAATATTTGGACGAATCTTTTGCCATGGCCAGCTAGGAGACCGGATTTAAATCCGATTGAGCATGTTTGGGATCAGCTTGAGAAGTGTGTTCGTAGTCGTCCACATGTACCCGCCAATTTAGAGGAACTTGGAGAAGCACTGGTTCAAGAATGGGATCACATCTCCCAAAATTCAATTGCACGATTGATTGAAAGCATGCCAAGGCGTTTACAAAGTGTAATAAGGGGTAGAGAGGGAAACACTCGTTATTAATTTAAGTTCTTATTTATAAAACGTTATTAATTTAAGTTCTTGTTTATAAAATTTAAATTAAAAGTTTGATTATTGCTTAAAATAAATGTTGTTTATAGATACGCAGTCTTTTTATGTTTTTATTTAGTAAAAACCGCACTTTACATATAGGGCTGCACTTTATCTAGAAAAAAAAAGATAAAACGATCATTTAAAAAACAAAATAATTCTAAAGAAACAGGCAACAAAATGACTTATAGACGATAGTGATATTTATGCCAGGTCATTCTATAGAGCGTCTCAAAAATTGTTGAAAAAACAGAAGTTTGCGTTTGACCCTGTATATTATCCAGTATTATTACGAAGTTTAAATTTATATCACAAAATCATTGTGAAAAGGTATCCAAATAAATTGCAAAAAAAATTGACAGAATCTAAGAATCAATTCAAAAATTATTAAGGGTTGAAATTGATACAAATTTTAGGCTCGCCACTTTTTTTGTGGGCCAGTTTATTTTTGAAAATGACACTTCCGATTAGTCGAGAGTTGTACGTGGCTTAAAACGGCGGTATATGGGTGAAATGCTTTGTTTATTTCGGGTCACGCGGCTGTGTTTTGTTGAATCGTTTGTTCTGTTGATTTTTAAGATATACGGTATCAAAAGTAAAATCGTGAAGCCGGTTTGTCGCTGATTTTTTCAAAACGTGACTAAGTAAATTGATAAATTTCGGTACACATACTAAGTTTCTGGAGATCTACAAAATTAACTCTAAATTGTGTTTCAGCTTGAACCAGTAGTTCGTCATGGTTTTAGCTCATTGGCGTACGAAAACAAGATTAAAATTAATGAATTTGGTTGATCGACACCACAAATATACATTGAAGTTAGTGGTTCAAGCACAAATAAAACGTACAACCGCCAGTTTAATGATAGTGATTTTTTGCTTGCATATTTTTAATGTAGAACACACTCTTGAACATCTCATGCGCCGCCACTGAGTAACACCAGCAGAATGTGGTGTTTTTGGTCTGAATTATTAGTTAATAGATTTATATAGGGTGTGTCAATAGTGCTTCAGTAAGTAGGTATCTATGTACAGGATGAGTCAATTAAATAGCATCCATCGTTTATGTTTTAAAATAGTCGAATTAGCGAAAAATATTAAGGACAAGAGTTCTGTAGATTTTGCCAGATTATTATTCAATAGTTATTTTTTAATATTAAGGTGGTATAGACCGTAAAATACTAGGTAAGTACAATGAATATAAAGTTACTCTTGGCTTTTTCAAAATAACACGTTGGCATGACTAAATATGCATTATCTCTGCGTTTCATTGAACAACCAGTGACGAGTCAATATCGGTTCTACGATAATTTGGCCGGCCTCAATTTGGCGAATACGACAGTTTAACGGGCACCAATTTGTCGGGAAAGATAATGATGATTTAGAGTTATTTTGTTATATAAAAATAGTAAATCAGTAGTAGTTAATAACAAGACGAGGTAGTAACAGTTAGTGGACAAACACCGACCGCTTTAAGGGCACTAGTAACTCCTAAACTGCAGACCTCAACTAATTTCACTAATACATAGAATATATATATATATATATATATATATATATATATATATATATAATAATTGTATAATTACATAATATAATAAAATACTAAATTACAAATAGTTAATAATACATTTCAAAGAGAAAACATATATCAGGTACTTAAATTAGTTCCGGATAAATGAAATTAAATGTTTCAAAATGTAGAAATTGTATTAATTCCATTTAGATAAAAACGTTACTTGCCTCATTTCTGCTCTAGAAGAGCTAATTAGGTATTGATTTAACAGATAGGACTAATCTTTTTGGATATTATGAAGTACGGTGTCTGCTCTTAAAAAAAAAGACACATAGTGATTTTTTACTAAGGCTGGGAATTGAAAATAAGTTTACAGTTGTGAATAAGAACGACATATTTGTGACTGACTTACTTGATTTTTACTAACGCAATATAACGCTTTGTTTGGGTAGTATTCGAAATGAAAATAGATTATATCCTGCTGTAATTTCGACTGATATACCGTCACTACAAGATACGCTTTTAATACAAAAGTATCAGATTTTTTTTTGAAATGTATACGTTCTACTTCTATGCCAGTTATAACGCGTAAAAAAAAATTACAGTTAACAATTTTGAAATCAAATCTCTCAACTATTGCTAAAATTATACGATATTTTCAAATGCTATCGAAGATATTGTATCATTTGTCTTAATGTTCATCCGTCCTACCATTCCAATGGACAAGGATAGAGGATGGATGGAAGTTTTTACCGATATAATATTTATTGCTACAATTATTGATTGTGTATTTCTTACGAATATTTGCTTTATTTTAGATGATTTTTGTTCAAGATGTTCTCAGAAAAGGGAAATTCTACTCATTCTTATTTTTGTAGGCATAATATGTATTGGGGACGCAAATTGAAAATGGAAGGATATTATAATTTGATTTGGGGGTCCTATATCATTTTTTTGTGATCCTTATTTAATATTTCAATTACATTCCACCTAATTAGGAAAAGGATAAGTATGATTGTTATTGTTCTTCAGTTTTTAAGATACATGATAAACATCCATGTTTATATTTTGTGTGTGACTTTAATTTTCCAGATGCAATTTAGCCTAATGACTCTAAAGAACTAGCAGACAGCAGTACAATGTTGCGAGGATTGTCCAGCTTGAAGTGTATTTCTGGACTTACTGTTTCCAACGTAGCAAGTGTTGATGTATATCCTGCTTAGATAATATCTTACCAAGTAATGTGCACCATTTAGCACATTTTGTTAATTATTTAACCGAAACTGAGTATTTACAATATGAAGAATTCTATCGAGATTTCAATAATGCTGATTTCATGACAATAAATGATCATTTAAAGAATATTGATTAAGCCAAATGTTTTAGAAATCTGAGTACGAGCTTGGCTGTAGAAAGACTGAATGAAATAATCCAGGTGGGCATAAACTGGTCGCTCCCTAAAAATCACATTAAAAGTTCTTCATTTTCGAGACGGTTTAGTCCTACATTGAAACATCTCATCTGTAAGAAAAAAAAAGGGCGCATAGGAAGTATAATATGTCATCTCGATTCCACTGGAATTATGAATCATTTGCAAATCTTAGATCATTGTTTAGGGAGGAGCATGGTATGTGTTATGCTGTGTATATTTGGCAAACTGATTCCTCATTACAGCTCAGTGTTAGATATTTTTGGCGGTACATAATAATTATCCTAATACTCTGGTTTTAGAGAGTAAAACTGCTGCCCCGATTTTGTTTACATTATTTGTGAATGACATAATAAGGATCATTAAACCTTCCATGGTGAGTATTTTTGTGGACAAATTAAAAATATTTAAAAGGATCCAGGATATTGATGACATTTTATTGCTCGAGAGTAATTTGGATGCTCTATGGGACTGGTGACGAACAAATAACCTACAACTCAAGATAGAAGAATGCTGCTTTATCTGATTTCGTAGGGGGCATAGCACAAATTAAAACCTACACAGTGTCAACCCCAGTTTCTTTGAATTGTTGAAGGACCTTGGTGTGTGGTTCATGAGAGGTTTAGCTTTTCTCAGCATATTTCCAAAATAAGCTTGCAGGCTCCAAAAAATGCTTGGGCTTATCAGTCGCAATACTTCTGAACTTTCACGGAATATTGCCAGAATCCTGTATAATTCCCTGATAAGATCAATTCTGGTATATACTACAGTGGTCTAGTCTCAATACCATGTCAACATAAACATGACAGAAAAGATCTAAATTAAATTTCTATGCTTTGCGGCATTTAGGAGTGGAGTCAACTTTCAGAAATATTATAGAGTGTACATGCTTGAGAGAAGACGATTACTTCTCGACCTTTGCTATATCTATAAAGTTCTTCATGGGTTAATTGATTGTCCTTATTTACTTTCTAGGATTGGTTTTAATGTCCCTAAATGTAATCTTTGTCACTATGAACTTTTGCTGTTTTTCGATGCTACGGTAGGCTATGGGGGGCAAGC
Organism: Kuschelorhynchus macadamiae; assembly: GCA_030620095.1. Taxonomy (NCBI): domain Eukaryota; kingdom Metazoa; phylum Arthropoda; class Insecta; order Coleoptera; family Curculionidae; genus Kuschelorhynchus; species Kuschelorhynchus macadamiae. The sequence goes on from JAUTXW010001478.1 coordinate 124,074, forward strand.
ACCTATTGATAAAACTCTTCATGTAATGGACCATCATAGTAAAATATGGCAGTACACTATCTTCAAAAATAGAATAACGAATGTAAACACAAGTCATATCATTGATAAGTGTTATAACTGATGGATGTTATAAGGCACGTGTTGTAAACATTTTATACAGAAAAAATACATATACATCCGTCAATTTCTGTATATTTTTCATACAATAGCATTTTAAGATACTACTTTGTGACATCCACTAAAAAAAGGTGTTTATGTTTCTTTGATTAGTAATTAGTTTGATTTAATTGACAAAACTGCAGCACTCGCTTCCTAAAAGGGAGCCGACAAATTTCTAGGAATAATTTCATTTTTACCTTTGCATACATCCGAGTTCATAATGCGTTTACTCAGTTTTGCTCCAAAGCTTCTTGCGACACCTCGTGGCTCGAGAAATATTTGTCTCAATTTGTATTTAAAGGTAATCCCAATATTAAGGTATATCTGTTGTGCTATTCGTAGTTTGTATTATGCTGTGCTGACATTTAATAATCCTGCTTTATTAATTGTATTATTTGCTTTCCAAGATGCATGCATTGGTAAAAGTAAATTGTGTCATTAAGTTCTTTACGGCTGATGAGAACATAATAAATGATAATAAAAAATAAGTTTGTTTTTTGAGAAATACTTATGGTCAACATAACTGTAAACTGGTTGGCGAAATGACATGTATTCAAAATTTGAACTTTCAAATATGGGTAACTTATTGTTTTTTTCTGGAACAACAAGCATGTTTTTTATAGTTTTTTTTAATTGTTGTAAAAAAACTTTCAAAAAGTTCTCTACAGGGATTAATTGTTTACTTACACCCGGATTCATTTAAGGAGTTTAAAATTTAGACCAGTATTAAACTCAGTACTTCTAGTAAGCCGGCCATAGTTCAGTAAACTGGACTATGGCAGTAAATGTCAAATAAGATCTTGTCATGTTAACTTAAACCTGGTCTAAGGAATCTGAGTATTCAAATTTAATAGTATATCATTAAAACCACGAGTTTTGAGGTATGTCGTCTATAACAATGCAGATTACCAAAAAAATTTATTTTTTTATAAAGTCATCATTAATGCAGTAGTAGATGTTCCTGTGTAAGCATGTGTATACAGGATTATTGATTAGAAGTTAGTTACTTACTTAAATTTGAAGAAGATGCATGCGGGTGTGTATCTTCTAACTTGAAAAGTAGGGGTATTTTACTCATAGTGCGCTTTTATATTTACTTTCCTCGTAAGAGGAAAGTATTGCAATCGTAAAAAATCACCCTTCGAGATTTTTTCCTAGATGCCGAACAATATCATTTCTCAATTTCGTCGGTCTGTCTGTCAGGTTGTCTGTAGGTCTATATATAGCTAAAAACTACTTATCCGATTGGTCAAATATTAAGAGTCGCATGAGAATAACATGGTAACATTTTTGTAAAAATCCAGTATGGCGGAATAAAATGGCGACCTACTAAAAGATAAAAAGATAATTACTAAAAAACCACTTATCCAATTTCCCTAAATTTTGCAGAAGGTGGGGTACATAGCTAAGAAGGCGAAATAAAATATCTGCCTAATAAAATTTTAAGAAATCATTGCTAAAAATTGCTGCTCCAATTTACCTTAACAATTGCACAATCAAGTTTGATATAGTGATAAAATGGAAACATTTTGCGTTCAACTCAATATAGGGTTTATAGGGACTATACACAGAGTAATTCAAGATTTATGGCCACTTTTCGATATTATCAGCTTATATTTTTTAAATGCCTCAACATAAATCATTTTAGCATGGTAAAAACTACCAAATGTGGTCTTCTTTCAATTGCGGTATTTTTCTTTAGTATTCTTTAATAACGGTATACAGGGTAAATAAAAATCCTGGATGCAAATTTTCTCGATTAATTTAAATGGAACGCCCTGTATATTCTCACAATTTCAGTTTTTCCTTTTTTGGCCATTTGCCTAATATAGGGTTTGAGGAGTCTATACAGAGTCGTTCAAGATTTATGGCCACTTTTCAAAAATATTAGAAGCACTTTTGGCATTAACAGCCATTTATTTTGACTAGTTGTGCGAGTAAATTGAGGTTTTTCAGAAGCGTTATAACGAAAACTATCTCTATTGACTAAAAGTCAGCAAATTTCTTTAAATTAGTTGTTGTGCCCATCCACAAAAATCTAGAGGGCTTTATTTTTACAAACAAAATTAAACTGCCAAAAATAAAAATTGGAGTTGTCATGCTGATGTTTGAGTTTTGTATTATAAACTAAGTACAGTTTCTGTTGTAAGACGCAAAAATGAGTTTTAATAAACAAGAAATTAAAGATATGAATTATGTGTTAGGAGCAAGTAAATAGAATAGTTTATTAGCGACAAAAATATATCCCAAAAATATCTTGATAGAAGACAGGTGTAAGTAAAAATTACTATTCTACGAATTCTAAAAAGAACCAACAATGTCACTGAGCACAACAACATCTTCTGAGAGAGGCAAGATTTACTGTGTTATTTACTGACAAAGCAACATTCGACAAAAATGGAAATACCAATAGACATAATTTTCATTACAACGCTACTGAAAATCCTCACTATATTCGCACAACTAGTCAAAATATGTGGTCTTTTAAGGTCTGGAATGGAATCGTTAGACATCTTGTCATCGGTCCGAATTTTTTTGAAGAAAGGCTTACTGCACATCGATATCTCCAGTTTTTGAGGGAAGATTTTAGAACACTATGATACCAAATCCCTATTAGCGTCCATGATCAAATATGGTTTATGCATGACGGTGCCTCAGTTCACCATACGGCTGACATTCATGCATTTTTTTACGAAAAATTTCCAGAACGCTGGATAGGAAGAAGAGGACCGATCGCGTGGCCGCCTAATAGCTTACTTGACAAAAATGAACTTTTTCCTTTGGGGCTTTGTTAAAAATGTAATCTATCAAACGCCTCCGACTACAAAAAAAATATGAAGGTACGAATCTGAAGTGTATTTAATACATACATTAAGAAATGTTAGCCAATTTTTTGGAAATCGTTTAAATATTTGTGTCGAACAGAAGAGTAGTCATAGAACATCTAATTAAGTAGTTTTTACTGTTTTATAGGCTTTATTATTTAATATTGTTTTTTGATGGTTTTATTTTTTTTATTTTTATATTCTAATTGCTCTATGGTGAACAACTTTACAATTAGTATAAACTAGTTGTTAAGTTTTCTACTCTAAGTCATATCTGTCCTAACTAGTTCAAAATAGTTTTGACTCGATCAGTTTTTGTGCATTCTACATTTCTCATCTCATCAAACCATTGCATGATCTTTCAAAAGCGCTTCTCGTGTTTGTCTTCTATCAGGATACTTTTCGTGATATATTCAAGATTAACAAATAATTGCGTTTAGATTGCGACTCTGTGGTCTATTGTGGCTCACACCTACATTTACACGTCTCTAAGCAATTCTAAATTCTCAGAGTCTTATCATTGCATTTGGGGAGGTGTTCTTCAAGTCCTCGGGCAGCAGAATATCTCTACCGAATATGGAGAACCTGATCCTGGCAGCTGTCGGGCATTCACACAGTACTTGACTCGCTGTCTCATCATTCTCCATACATAGGCGGCACTCGGATTCGTCTTTAAGCCCCATCCTGTGCACGTGAAGTCTTAGATCACAATGACCAGTTTTTAGGCCTATTGCTGTTTTGACCTTAATTCTGTTCATATTTAACATGAACTTCTACATGGAATATTGAGGTGTTATTGTCCAGGCTTACTGACAGAGCAACCTTCGGCTTTACCCCATGGATTCCAGCTCTTATACCTTTATTGGTTTTGGAGCCGTCTGTAAATAGGCACAACTCTCCTTTCAGTAGATCAGATTTATTCTGATCCCACTCCTCTCTCTCTGGGAAGATCACAGAATAGGGTTGTTGTGCGCTAATAGTTTTTGGTAGCAAGTCCGATGGCATTCCCAACATGTAATGGTTTTTCACAACTTTCAGCATGTTGGATGATTCCATGTGACTCGTGCTATTCACCATGCTGCTGGTGACATAGTGGAGTCTGTATATCGTTCCCATTGCTTTTCCTTCCACAAATAGGTGAAGTGGTGGAAGTTTCAAAATGAGTTCCATGGCCGCTGTCGGAATGGAGCGAATCGCTCCTGTTATTGATAAGCAAGCCTGTCTCTGCAGTCCACTCAGCTCGGCTTGGGCAACACTGTTGTCCCTTGCTCCACCACGCTACAAAACCATATGCTATCATTGGTCTTATGACCATTAGGTACAGCCAATATAGCTGTTTTGGTCTCAGATTTTATGGCAGGTCCACAGGGATAGTTTAGCTTTTTGAATTATTTTATTTAGATAAGCATTCTAACTCATCGTTTTTCCGGGATAATTCCTAAATATTTTACTTGAGCTGAAAACGGTATCACCTGTCCCCGTAAGGAAGCTGGTCGAAGTCTCTCCAGATCACTTTTCTTTGTGAAGGGGATTAAAACCATTTTATTAGGGTTGACAGACATCTCTTCCCTCTCACACCATGTTAGTGTGGTGTTCAGTACTTCCTAAAGGATTGCTGAGATTTCCTCTTCAGCCTTTTCTTTTAATATGATGACTAGATCATCGGCATATGCCTGCAGACTAACCTCCCACAGCCGAACCACTGCCAGCAGGTTATCCACCAGTAGTGACCACAGCAAGAGCGATAACACTCCCTCCTGTGAGCACCCTTTAGCAGCTCTAAAGCTCACTATAGAGATGTTGTTATTTTTCTGTTTTCAAGCATTGCAGGTATCCAGCCATATATAAGAGCTACGTCCCTGATGTGCTCATCGAGTTTTCTATCCAGAAGACTTATTGGTCTAAGTGAACTCGGTAGAGAATCATTTTGACCCACTTTAGGTGTATATATTACCTTAGTTGCAGACCATCTGCCCGGTATATAGTTTCATGCCTGATATAGTCTTGTTATGAAAAGAGGGAGTGCGTCCAACCATCAGAGTTGGAAAGACTCCATTCTTCCCAGGCGATTTAAAGGGCCGAAAGAGTTTACGGCCCTTCAAACCGCCCTTACTATAATTATTTTGTTGGCAGTCAGCCAATCATCTCGTGAGGTCGTTTGTATCGACCTACGAAACGGTAAGTTGACCGACTATTTATTATCAGGCTACGTGGGAAGTGGTTTTGTGCTAAAAGCTCCAAAGTTTCTTTCGTAGAGCCTATAAAGGTTCCATCTGGCCGTTTTAGCGATCCCAGTTCCCGAACAGGCTCCCTGGACAGAATCTTGTGGTCTCTGGCACTGGTGGGTATATCTGATATACCCTCACAGAACCTTTTCCACGACTCTGTTTTGGCTTTCCTGATGTGCTGTATTGTAATTTGTTAAAGCAGTTCTATATTAGTCCCATTCACCTGATATTTTAGCTCGATTGAAGAGGCTACGAACTTCTTTTCTTAATTTATTTAGGTTATTGTTCCACCATGGCGTATTTTTATGGTCTTTTTTAACCTTCAGTGGAGAGTTTTCGTGATATGATGAGATTATAGCTGTTGTAATTTGATCCGTCACAAACTCTAGTTGTCACGATCATTGATTGAGGTAGACGCGTGGCCGAGATTGAATTGTAGAGCCGTTTTATAACCATTCCAATCTTGCGTCTCGATATTTAACCTCAGGCCTGGGGCAAACTATAATATCAAACCGGATGTGTGTATGATCTGAGCACGATGGTTCAGGTGACAACTTCCAGTCAGAAATTTTATTGCTAATAAAGCTTGTACTAATTGTTAAATCGAGAAACTCTCTCCTAACTCTAGCAATAAACGTGACTCACCTTTTTGGTTGATGTCCGTGCTTCTATGCTACATGGTGTGCGTTGGCATCACATCCAATCACTAGCTGTAAGTTCTTCCGTTTGCAGTGCCCGATTAAGTCGCGCACCGCTTTCAGAGGCGGTTCTTCTGCTTCCAGGTCGCCGGGGAAATAAGCAGAGCAGACGATTAACTCAGGCTTACTCTCCCTATCCGACAGTGAGACGTGTATAGCAGCCACGTCTCTGGTGCAGAACTCTGATAGTAGAAAATAGTTTATGTTCTTCTTGATAAGGTACACGCTCTGGGTTTTCCCTCCGAGCTGCACTCAATTAACTTACCAAGAGATTTACCTAGACCCTTAACTCGGTCCGAAGTAGATGTTCAAGGTTCCTGGATAAGGGCAATGTCGAATTGCTCCTTATTAAACGCATTGCTCAGGACATGTGTAGCTGCCCTGGCAGTCTAATCTGCAGCAGTTTGGTCCACCAAGGCAGAGCCCCGGTTCAGATGCCATTCATCCCTTGGCACGGATGCACCCACCTTGGATTTAGCCCTGTGTCCCTATTAGTTTCGAAGCTCCAGACTTGGCCCCTCATCAGTATGATCACCATATGATCGCACCTATGAGAAACTCTTACTAAAATTTGCATCCAGGATTTTTATTTACCCTGTATACCATTATTAAAGAATCCTAAAGAAAAATACCGCAGTTGAAAAAAGACCACATTTGGAAATATTTACCATGCTAAAATGATTTATGCTAACGCATTAAAAAAAATACAAGCGTTAAAGGTAAGTCTCATGATATTGAAAAGTGGCCATAAGTCTTGAATGACTATGTATAGTCCCTACAAACACTATATTGGGTGAATGGCCAAAAAGAAGAATCTGAAAATAAAACAATATACAGGGTGGTCCAATTAAAAAAAATGTAAATTTGATTTGTGGCAAATGTATCCTCAACCCTGTATAATCGAAAATAATTTTAGGTTATAGCTCTCAGCAGTCCTTACAACTTTCGTACAATTTTTTTTCTAATTCTCATAGTATCCGATCAATTGGATTTGAACGCACTGTTGGACCAGACTGTATATCATTTAAACACAAAATGCCCTTTCTGTTGGACACTCGATGAACCTGAAAGTTTTTAATTTAGTGTAATGCATAATACGTGGAAACGGTTTGAATTTTTTAAGAAGAGTCCAACCAGACGATGCAACTTTGTGTTTTTACTCAATATGTCGGTGCTTAAGGCACTGACTAAGCTCTTTGCGAAATGACGAATTTCTCGATAAGCCTAAGATATACCCATATAGTTATTTGCTAGTAAGTTAACACACTGTATAAATATCAATCTCTGCCTATTTTCTTTATTACGTTGTTAGCCTTCTATTAAGCAGCTATTTTGTTTAGCGACATGGGGTAGATCAAATTTTACCAGTTCATCCCTGTTTTACACTTAATTTTTGTGTAAAATTTCAACTTCGTTGTATACGTAGTTTTTATGTTACTGATACATTTAATTAGGCCGCCATTTTTGTTCATATCAAGGCTCCACCCTAAAATTTTTTTATTTTATCGCTATATCAAACTTGATTTTTGTGCAGTGGTTAAGGTAAATTAGAGCAGCAGTTTTTAGCAATAAGTTTTTATAATTTTACTAATTTTGGTAAAATTGGATAAGTAGTTTTTTAGTAATTTTCTTTTTTCATTGTAATAGGCCGCCATTTTATTCTGCCATACTGGATTTTTACGAAAATGTTACCATGTTATTCTCATGCGACTTTTAATATTTGACCAACATTTGAAGTCAATCGGATAAGTGTTTTTAGATGTAGACCTACAGAGAGCCTGACAGACAGACCGACGAAATTGTGAAAAGATGTTTTTCGGCATTTTGGGGCCCTGAAACTTAAAGAATGGAAAACATTTTGAAGGGTAATTGTTTACGATTACAATATTTTTGTCTTGCCTGTATATTCGAAAATAATTTTAGCCCAGCCATCTCATTTAATTGTTTTTATTGTATAACTTATAATAATTACTGCAATATTCAATTAACCACTTATATTCATTGTTTTCTTCCATAATATTTAGAAACAGCAGAAAAAAAATTACCGATTTTAATGAAATCAAAACGATTCACAATTCACAATGAGTAAAATACGTTGCATCATGAAATGCCGATTTTAAATAGTCAAATTGTGTCATGCGCAATACGTCGAAGCATTATGAGCTTTTCATCAAGAGACTTGACAGATTCTGTTAGCGCAAGCTTATACCCAATATGCCGACATTCGAGTTTAAGTTTATTTTTAATGGGAGATATTTGGGATACAAAGTCATTTAAACTAACGGAAAATTGCCAATGCATACAGTTTGTTACAAATTCGAGGTACGAGCGTTGGAAACGATAATATTAATTTTACTTTTTATTTCAGTCCACCTAGTTTTTCCACAATTTGTGTTAGCTCTGTCTTAGCAATTAGAGTTGATATTTACTTTGACCTGCTGTAATTATTAAATCGTATTGCGACAAAAGTAATCTATGGGTGATCAATCTACACTGGCAAAAAGTCCGGCCAACTAAAAAATGTTGTTGGTTGTCAAAGAAAAAATTTATATTTTTCTCATTAATATTTTTTAAATATTTTATTTTTGTAAATGATAATGATTATGAAAAAATCGTTTGTTGTTTGTTGATTTTTTAGTATCACACACAGCAAAAACATATTCAATTATACCTGTCGAGAGAACGTGCAAATATTCTAAGGTCACCCCTCATTAAACACCTCGCTTGGTAAATATCCTGTCTCTTTTTCTAATTCGCAGAGTTAATATGCTGTTTCGTTCATATAATATTATAAAAGCTTGGCAACGCTGTAGCGATGTCACAACTTACTCGAAATTTTTACGGATGTTTCAGGGTAGCTTCTGCGCCAAGGTACATTAAATATAAATAGATGGTATAAATTAAATCATTGTTTTAACAGTTATCTAATATTTACTCACAGAAATACCTCTCTTTAAATTATATAAAAGTCATATTTTTGTTTTATATGTATATATATATATATATATATATATATATATATATATATATATATATATATATATATATATATATATATATATATATATATATATATATATATATATATATATATATATATATATATATATATATATATATATAAATGGGTTACCGGTATACTTGATAATAAATAAATAAATACTTTTGTTTGTATTCAATATTTTAGATTTAAAGAGAAACCTATATTTTATGAGTGAATAAAGCGTTTTCATAAAGAAATTGGTTTTTATTTTACTGTGTAATGTTTTAAAAAATACTTCTCAAAGGAGTGAAATGCCCTGAAAATCAGGTACTCCATTGCTTTCTGTACAAGGCTTTTGTTGTATGATTTCCACATGAATTCTAGGAAATACTACAGTTTTTATTCTTTTTTTTATTGTTTGTTGAAAAATAATCAATGTATAATGTTTTGAATTAAATCATTAATAAGAAAAAAAAAATAAAAAAACCTAAACAAATCACTTAATTTTAATAAAATACAGTTGGGGAAAGTAATGTTCATATTTAAAAATTCCTTTCGCCTAAAGTAAAAAGAATTTAAGTTTTCATCAGTTCGTAGATCTGATAACTTGATTCTAGCTACTTCGCTATTTTCCCTTATGCTCCTCAAAGTATTACACTTTCTTTTGAAGACGTTACTTATTTTCCTAGCGGTAGGTACATAGATATACTCTATATTGTAATTGACCAACAAATTATCCTTTGAAGTACCTACTTTACTAAAACTTTGTATGTTTGGTTAGTAGACATTTTAAAAGCAATGTAGGTATGGTACTTGATAAATAATGTGTAACAAACCAGTTGTCTGTAGGGTAGGTGGGTTAAGGAAAAAAATGCAGAGGGTTGATTGCTTTTATTCAACTAACCAGAATCTAAAAGTTTTTAAATAATCGATATTTTAAAGACACAATGACATTATAAATTTATATATAAGGTATTTAATTAATTATACAATTTTGTAAACTGAGAAGAAAGTACCTATCTAACACCTGGCACAACTCAAAATTTATTGAAAAAAAATCCCACTTTCGCCGCAATGGCTGTTGGCTCTAAGAAAGTCGAATTTAAAAAGAGTAAAGAAATGAAATTTCAACATATTCCACACTAGCGAGCCTCGGACCAGGGCGACAAAAACACTTAATTCGTATACAATAAACCTTGCTGGAACTTCAGATACAAGGCGCATAAAAATAGATATTTATATGTTCTGTTAAATCATGCCCCCCGAGCTTAAAAAAACCTAAAAAAAAATTTTTTAAGCTATAAAATCATAACCCAAAAAACTTTTTCAAATGGTGAACATGAAAACCTCCACGTTCTTTTTCTGAGTTTGGATAGAGTAAGACATAAGTGCAAAAACTAACCCTCTTTTTTTATACATAAGGCCCTTATAAATAAAAAAAAAATTTGTTTCGGTCTTGATAGCTTAAGAAATGGGGTTGGCCCGAAGCAAAACCCACTCTCTTGGCTGAAATTCTGGAGGGGGAGTAGATGGGTGGGTGTCTGATTGCACGCATGGCAGATTTACTTTCGAGAGTTTCGCGCGCTAATATGAGTTTCTGTTCATATGTTGGCAAATTGGTATTTTCAGTTGGCAGCTGCAAATTTGAGGGTAAAAGGGAAGCCCGATTCTCCCCAGTTTGTAATTCGTTAGGACTAAAACCTGTAGATTCATGTACAAGAGAGTTTAAAAAGCGCGAAAAACATAGAAGCTCATATGCCTATTTTTTTATGTTGATCTACACGATAAGTACGACATAACCTCCCTATCTCACGCATCAAGCGTTCACTAGGATTACCTTGTAGCCTCCGAACTGAAGAAAACACTACCTTCACCCCAAGGTCTGTTAAAGTTTCCCGCCAATTACGAGACATAAACTTGGTCCCCTGATCTGATAATATTTTTTCTGGTTGATCCCAATTCACAAAATAATCGTTTTTAAGTCTATTGAATATCGACCGTGTCGTTGCCTTTCTCAGGGCATAAAATGTTACAAATTTAGTGAAAACATCCAAAATAATACATATAAAAGTAACCCCACCGCGGCTCACAGGTAACGGGCCTAAAGATCGATGGCCAAAAGCTCATTTTTTGCTTTCGGAATTATGGAGTTTAGTGGGGGATTCTGCATTTTTGAAGATTTAGTTGTTTGGCAAATTTCGCAGCAATTTACTATTTTTTTCACATCTCTATTTATATTATTCCATCAGACATCTGATCTAAGAGCCTGCCAAGTTTTGAAAGAACCAAAATGGCAAAAAGAAACATGGTAAGATTCCACAAAATCGTTTACTAAGTTTCTAGACACGCACACCCTATAATCACAATCGCGCCTAAGGTATAAAATATTTTTATGTAAGAGAAATCTTTTTTGTAGTTCAATATCGGTGGCCAAATTATTTATAATATCGTTTAATTTTTTATCTTGCCGTTGATATCTCGAAATATTGTTTAATAATTTCAAAAAATCTGATAGTAGTTTAAAAAAAGGTATGGTCAAAATTTTGAATTTGTTTTTCGCTAGGCGTAGGTGGTCAGGTACAGTCGAAAACCGGAATAAACAATCTGCAATGATATTTTTGGACCCCGGGATATGAATTAATTCAAAATCAAAATCTTGAAAAGCGTAGCATCGGCAAGTTTGTGTTTAACTTTTTCGTAAGAACTCTGCTCGATTTCAGTCCAGCGCCACCGCACTTTTTTTTTAATAGACAAGTTAAAGGTGCTACAATTTATGAAAAATTCGAGCAAAAAGACCTATCATAATTTGCAAACCCTAAACATTTTTGTAATTCTTTGATGTTACGCGGCGCCACATAGTCCATAATCGCTTGAGTGGGACTGGGATCTGGGCGATAGCCGGAAGTATAAAATGTATCCCAAAAGTGGAATTTCTTTTCTAATAAATGAACATTTGTCGAATCTTAAAGTACAGCCTACCTCCTGTAGCCGTTGAAACACCTGTCATAAATGACAAATATGTTTTTATAACTGTCGGAAATAATCAAAATATTATCGACTAAGATTATTAAAAATGAAGAATATTCTGATCCGAAAATTTTATTACTACACCGGGTAAAAGTACTTACGCTTGAGGAGAGTCCAAAAGGCAATACACAAAAACAGTATGTTCTCCCATTAAATTTAAACCCTGTATACTTTTGAGAGTGTCTCGATAAAGGGATCTGCCAATACCCATGCCTGAAATCGATTGAGGATATGTAAGATATTTTTGGGAACGAGCGTAAAATTTCATCAATAGTATAGGAGTTTCATGCTCTTTTTCCATCGCACGATTTAATCGCCTCGCGTCTAAACAAATCCGAACGGAGTTATCTTTTTTTTAAAGTAGTAAGAATAGGTGAAATATATGGCGTAGCCATACTCTTTATTATACCCCACTCTTCTGGTCTAACTGTTTTTGAACTGCCTCTCTATGACACATCGGTACTGGATACTGTTTCTCGCAAAACTCTGTATGATGGCGCATTTTAATATGATGTACGTATTCCGAAATACGACCCGGTTTCGTTGAAAGAATCGATTTATATTATTGAAACAAATCTAGTAAAATATCTTTCTTATCTTGGTCAAGAATATATTTATCGACAACTGACTGAAATATTTCTTTACTTACGAGGGCTATTTCAAAATTGTAATCTTTTTGATTAAAAGAACGACCATTTGATGTGATTTGTGGCACTGAAATATACTGATCCTCTATATACAAGAAAATATAGTTATTCGAAAAATCTAATTTTGCTTTTAATACACTAAGCAAATCGTTACCTATTATTATAGGATAAGATAAATCAGGAATTAACAGGAACTCATGAATAATAGTCTTATTTAAAACTGAAAACGAAAGCAATGACTGTTGTTTAATATTTTTTGTTTGCCCTTGAAAGCCCCCGTCACTCTCACTCCGGTACACGGAAAAGTCGGAATTTCTTTATGAAAATCTGAAACTTGCGACCAAGTTTCTTCACTTTACGCGCAGATATCAGAACCAGTATCTATTAAAGCCGGAAAATTATACTGAAAAATCTTTATACTAATTACATAGGGATAAGAAATTTCTGAAGTTTCATGATCAAAATCACACTCAATTAATTCATCCTGAGGGTTGTTAATAATTAAATTTTTTGGTCTCATTTGAAATTGTCTGCACAACTGGACCACCTTATGAGACTATTATCAGTTTTCCGAGTTCGAAATGTTTTCAGTCCCTTCTGAGTATTCCGGTTCCGCCTCCGTATTTGTAACCTGAATTTCTTACACTGCGTGTCCGAAATTATCTTTTTTTTTTGTTTGTGTTTTTTGTTTGAAAAAAATCACGTCTTTGAAATTTACCATTTTCCACGGACATTTTTGGAAACGGTGTTATACATTTTTTTGTCTGTCTGTCTCAATCTATCCATGGCCTCACTTAAAGTACTTGTACCTACAAAAACTGCCGAAATATTTGGTGAAAATGTCTGGCTATTGTTTGAATAAGTAGTTATTCAGTAAGCGCTATACTTAAATGTTTTGACATAACCACATATTTCATAAAATGATCCACACAACTACCACTGTTCTCTATATACTTGGCTGATTATATAGTTAATCTTACTTCTAACTGTTTTGTTTCCGACCAAAATTGGTCTATAAAACCCTGTTTAAAACTTTCAAAATTTGGAAAAGTGTGTAAGTAGTCTTGTGCCCATAAAGAAGCTGAACCTTTAAATTGATTTATCAGTGAATTTCTGAAAATATGAAACGGCTGATGATCAGAATTAAAAATAATTTCAACATGAGATAAAAAATCCATAGCATGGATTTTTTGGGAATTTTCAAAATTTGGTAACCCCGCATTCGTATCTGAAAAATTCTGGCTTACATTCCTACTTAAACTAACTTGGTTCATAGATTTTTTTTTGATGAAATATTTTTTCCTAAATATTATTTTGAGCTGCGTTACTGCGTGACGCATTTTTTTGGCTATTTTTATCTTTATTATAAATATTTTCCCTAACTCTTCCTAATGCATGGTCTTGAAAATGTCGTGAAAAATTTTTTTTCGGGAAAACAAGGATTTCGAGAAACGTTATTCCGAAAAACATTGGAAAAAGTTGGGAGCAAATTATTGTTGTCTAACGAAATATTAAACAAATCTCTTAAATTAATTTCGTCACTACTTGGTGACATTCTTAAAATAGCAGAATCCCTTTGAATATTATTCACATGTCCTACAGTACCTGGCAAGGTCGTTGAATTCACTTTCTTCGGAATAGCTCCCGTAAGATGTCCACGGTTTTCCATTTCAGTGGGATTTAACATTGATGTGGTCTCTGGTTCTTGGTTGCCCCGTACACGACTGCGAAGCATATATTCGTTTGTTACTTGTTTGACCGGGCTATGTTCGACTGGCATTCTTCCCCAAATTTCCTGGATTTTCTTTCCCTAGTTGGGCGACAAGATGTAACAAACCAGTTGTCTGTAGGATAGGTGGGTTAAGGAAAACAATCCAGTAGGGTTGATTGCTTTTATTCGACTAACCAGCAATCTAAAATTTTTTAAAAAATCGATATTTTAATGACATTATAAATTTATATATAAATTATTTAATTAATTATACAATTTTGTAATCTGAGAAGAAAGTACCTACCTAACACCAAGCACAACTCAAAATTTATTGAAAAAAAATCTGTCACGTTCGCCGCAATAGCTGTTAGCTCTAAGAAAGTCGAATTTAAAAAGAGTAAAGAAATGAAATTTCATCATATTCCACACTAGCGAGCCTAGGACCAGGGCGACAAAAACACTTAATCCGTATAGAATAAACCTTGCTGGAACTTCAGATACGAGGCGCATACAAATAGATATTTATATGTTCTGTTACAAATGATTTTCTTTTACAGAGAAAATTACACACCAGACTAGGAAAAATGTATAAAATATATTCATAGTGCTCGCACTTTGCAGATATTTTTATTAAAAAAACATAAATAAAATTATTAAGTTTGAAAAATCAAGAAACCAGAGTTAGAGGAAATAAATGAACAACCAATTGAAAACTTGTATTTGACTCATTGCTTTCTACTAATATAGACCGACAGTCTTTTTTCTTAACTGTACTTTTTTAGAGACTCGTCTACTGTTATACCTGTCCATAAGGCAGTTGAAAAAAAGAGGGCTTGCCAATTCACCTGAAATTTTAAAAAATACAAATAAAAACACTTGCTTAATTAATTTATATAAACTGGATGACAGTGGTTTGGGTATAAAATGTGAGATCTTATACAAAGAGTTCCTTACCAAGTCGGTTGGTTTTAATAGACTATAAATTTCTAAGAATAAGTATAAACAAGCATAAATCATATTTAAAACAGAGACAGGTAAAAATCAAATGAAGGGGCAAAATTAAAGGTAGTTTTTACAGAAATAATAATCTGTATAAAAATTGAAAATATAGAACATTTAGAAAACATGTAAAATATAATTAAACCAGCAATTACTACACTTTAAACGTCATTAAATGTCTTAATCACTGTAGAAATGTACCTTAATAACCTCAATCAGTTGAAAACTAGAAGTTTCATATCTACAGCCAATCCAAATGAAAAAATATTCTTTTTAATCTAACACATACAAAGATTATATACAATTTTTTTTAAGGAAAGTAGAAACTAAAATTAAAATGCATATATAACTTTAGCCCACCATTGCGTCAAGAATTTAGTGAACAAATAAATTCTAGGATATATGGCCTTTGTTTTTTTTCTATGAGTAAAGCTGTTTTTAAATGACTCCACTAGATAGAACCAAACAAAATTCTAAATTTTAAATTAGAAATTGTATAACCTAGTTTAGTATACTATTCTCAAGACCATTGACTAAAGCACTGAGTACCTACTTGGTATAGAGTGTATATCCAAATTAATAAATATCCGTTTTTTTAACTGATCAAAGGTAAAACACAAACAAATGAGTTGAAACTTTGGTTTAAAGATAACTCTGTATTGATTAAAAACACGATTGGATTTTTGTAATTATTATCTAGAATTCTTGGACATTTCAGCCAGGTCTTCGATTCTGTATTCAAACATTACTAAAGAAATGATACACAAGTTTTCATGGCGCCTCAAATACCAAAAAATATTTAACAGCTCTTGAACCATTACTTCCACATGTAAAAACTAGAAGTAGGTTCAAGCATAATTGCTGTTTGTTTATAATCAAAACTATGGGTCTTGTAAACAATTAAACCCACGGAATTTGATAATTTTTTAATATAAAGTAGAAAGTTTACCTTCATTTAACTGTTTTAAAAAAATAAAAGAAATGGATGAACTCTATTCCAATGCGCCATATTTCTTAATATGACAATTTGAAGAAATGTTATCTTGCATTGTTGCCAAACTTACATTATTGTATTGTATTAAATTTTTCATGTTTGTCTCCCGACAGTAACGCATTTGGATCCCTGTGCCGATCCCAAATATTAGACTTTCGCCAGTGATGCACTTCGCTGTCGTTCGCCTTTTATATTAGGGCTTTAATGATGATGCCTACGGCGCCTGGTGCTAACCCGGTACCAATCTACCTAGTGCGGTCAACACTAATCAACAGGCGGGTGCATCACTGGCGGAAGCCTAACATTCGACATCGGCCCTCTGGGCCGATGCCGAATGTTAGACTTTCGCCAGTGATGCTCTGCGCTGTTGTTCGTCTTTTAGGGCTTTAACGATGACGCCTACGGCGCCTAACCTGGTGCTAACCCGGTACCAATCCACCTAGTGCCTTCGCGCTCCTGCTGGTACCGATCAACAACCCACAAATGCATTTTGTTTTTCCCTTATAATTTATATAGATCATATATAAAATGAACTTGGCAACGTAGCATCCCCAGCACACTGGATTTCCGTCCAACAGACGACGCTCCCCCTCTCTCTTTATTTAGCAGCTGTAATTATGTTTAAAAACGTTTAATAATGTTTAATACAATAATTGCTTCTAACTTTTAGTTAGAAATAATAATTTTTGTGTTATAAAGCATTATAATATAACCAGTCTTTTACGTAGTTCATAAATTAAGTTTGTGAAAAAATGTTTTTAGCGATACGCCAAAAACAAGGTCAGTGCAACCTTCCGAAACCTTAGTTTTTTGCATATAATTTGAAAAAGTGCCTCATCCATAAATTTTTATGTATAGGAATTATTAAAAAAAGGTAATCTTTCAAATGTATATTTTAAATTTGTTAAATTCCATGGGTAAAATTCTTTACAAGAGCCCAAAACTATATATTTTACTGAAGGTTGACAGGTAAAAGTTTATAATCAAAAATAAAGATTTGTCTGAAGGTTTACAGGTAAAAGTTACGGGGTTAGTTATCTTTGTAATTTATAAATAAAAAAATATTGTAAATTATTTATACAAAAATATTTACCTTATACGGAGATGGAGAGAGAATTATTGGAAATCTCTAAATACCTAGAAGGAACCTGAAAAAATGTAAAAATGACAAAATTGATATGTCAGAGCGTTGAAAATGTTTGAGCAATCCTTCTATAGCCTGTAGAAAATACCTTAATACCCAACAAAACTATCACAGTCGACATGACTAGATTGGAGGGAGTTCAAATTCTGAACTCTTAAACTGCGTTTTTGATTGCATTTTCGTTATACAAATTTGGATACACGGAACAACATAAAAAACTAAAACTAACCTTCCAAACAATTCTAATAGGTTACGTTATGTTGACGTTTGAACGCAACGAACACATGTTTCGTACTGTGGCTTAAATAAAGTTTTCTTCACATCATAGGACAACACGATGATGCACGATGCGTAGTAGTATAGTATCTTGCTATTGAATACACTCCTTTGTGAGCCTAGCGACATTGTTTCCGCTTAAAAAATTAAACAAAATTGCTCTTAATACATAGTTTTTTTGAGATTTTAGGTGTAATTTTTAAAATAATAAAACTTTTTCTTTAAAAAGTCATTATGATAAATAGAATTTATTTTAGAATTTAATTAAATATCTGGTACCTTTTGTCAAGTCATTTTATCGTATATTTTTTGGTACAAGCTTGAAACGGGTAAAATGAATTGGGCGCTATAAAAACTGTTTTATAAGAATCGAGTTTTAAATTGTTAAATAATTTATAATACAACAAATTATTTTAACATATTGTTGTTTGTCACCACTAAGTATTATCACATCCTATGCATACTTTTTGCGAGAACATCTATACAATTTGTTAGAAGATGTATCCCTACATGTAAGAGCGAATATGTGGTTTGTGTACGACGGGGCCCCAGCTCATTTTAGTGCCCTTATTCGGCAGCATCTCGACATTGCTTACCCTAACCGCTGGATCGTACGTGCAGAACCTCGAAATTGACCAGCTCGTAGTCCTGATATGAATCCTCTAGATTTCTATTTATGGGGTCATCTGAAGGCTCTGGTTTATAAAACTTCTCTTCTAGATGTAAACGGCTTGGGAAATCGAATAATTGACAATTGCGATATCTAAGGATTTTTGAACGTGTCAGACAATCAATGATGAAGCAATTGCAATTGTGTATTTTATCAGATAGTAGTAATTTTGTTCATCTACTTTAAGGTCGTATTTATTTTATTTTTTTAATATTGTCCATGGATAAATTTTAAAATGGTTTAAAGTTATTTTTATTTTTTTTCTCGAAAACGAGGCTACATACGAACAAAACACAAGAGATAAAAAAGTTGTATTTTTAGTTGCTTAAACTGGAAAAACTATAAAAACTGCAAAAAGAGTCAGTGGCGTACTATTTTTTCTCAATAATAATAGTTGCGGTGCCCCTTGAGTCGCCACTGGAGTTAATAACTTCAATCTAGTTAGGGCTGAATCAGTGCCTTAGTACTAAAAATAACACTGCCAAATTTCAAACAACTCTACTTAAGGATATTTATGATATTTATAAAGAACCGATATTTTTTTTAAATTTTAACACTGCGTATCCCAGATTCAAGACAACTCCGGACACATGTTCATACATTTTTTTTCTTAAAATGACCTAAGGAATTACCTCCTGGAGTTACGTACCGTAGTTAGGAAACACCCTGTATAGGTTTGTTGTATAAAGGATCGCATTGGAAAAAGGCACTGAGGCCCAGAAATTGGCTAGGCTGGTCTGTCTGAAAATAACCTGTGCAAACAATTGCGAACGGCAAATAGTGCCCTTATCGATAGGTAGCCGAGCAGCCTTATACAAAGTAAGAAAAAAAGCATTACCTTCTCCCCTTTGCCACCGTCGCAGGCGGCCTATTTAAAAGACAATGTAAGATTATTTCTTGCTTCATCGATTTTAGGCAATAAAGAGGGCTCAAATTAAATTTTTTGAGGAGTACTAGCTCAAAATTCGAATAACTCTCTCACATACACCGATTACGTATGTAAAAAGATTCTCGGGTTTGAAACTACACAATATAAATAACTGTAACAAAATAGAATTAGCACGCGCGGTTTACTACATTGCAATGGCAACTTAACAAATGTAGGTGAATGAGCTCAATAATATTGATAAATGTGAAAAAATGCATGCCTTATTTAATCTTTTAATAAGTTATTATTTTCTAACAAGAGGTTGTATGTGAAAGAGTAACTAGTTGAGCTAACCGTAAATAAACCATCAGTCTTATAGTTATAAAGAATTTTAATTTTACACATTCAGGAGGATCTAAGGTAAAGATTGTTTTTGGAAATATTTGTGTTACTTCAATATCACACTAAAATCCATAACACAAATAGAAGGCGCCAAATAAACTGAAGCTTATTCAGCAGGTTCGCTTTTCACAATCAGCAAGTATACAAGGACACTGAACTTCAGTACTATCTGTAGTAATCGTTTCCGAACAGGAGCAACATTTGTTTCGTCACTTTTCGCTAATTTGTCTTTGTGGTATATCGGATTGGCCATCTGCGCAGCTTATAAAAGTATCCTCACGCATTGACATTTGTTGTTTGGTCGACCGCTTCCAAGAATATAGACACATGACGTCCTTGTGCGACCTTGAACACCTGGATCTTCCGGACTCTCGACAGGAGCACTATAAGAAAAATATTTTGCTCTTATTCTATACATTTTTATTTTCTTTCTTATATTAAAAAAGCATATTGAAAAAACTTTTTACTGACCAAATCTGAAAATATGCGTCAACCATGCCATTGGAAAACATTTTTTTACAAAACTTTTTTTGTACTGTTTAGTCATTACTGCCTAAATACAAATTAAAAACATGTCATATAAATGTATTTAACATCTAGTACAAATATGATTAGATTCATTTAACAACTAGGCTTCTAGTTTGAACGTATTTGTTTATTTAAGTTATTGCATATTAGAGATTATATGTCTAAAGTATAGCCGCCAGCGAAATACACTTGAAAATTTAGTGCAACCACAGTTTACTGAATAAAAATATAAGTTGCAGCACTGAGCCGTCAGCACTTTGAAAATCGCAGATAAAAGGCGAGCCGTCTAGTTTCAAACCTCATCGACACTGCCTCCTATTATCGAGCTGTTTAAAAGTAGTTTGGCTTCGCGTTACGAATTTTTATCTACCAGGGAATTTTAAAAGTATAAATAATAACTTTAGACAACAATTATTGAGTTGAATTTTGTCGTCGGACTAGTCTAATATTTTGCGATTACAGTTTCAAATGTTATTTAAATATAGTGAATTTAATATTAAATTGTTACTTACCTGCTAATCGAATTTAAGAATACAATATTTTTATTATATAAATAAAAAAATCGGTAAATTTCCTTTACCCGGAACTTCCCTCGTTTTTCTCCATTTGTTCGGAATAGTGAAGTGTGACTCAGTTTACTTCAGTATATAGTCACGGTATATAAGTGTTACATATACTTTCCATTTTTATTGAGCGCCATTTTGTTTCATGATATTGGATTCCTACCAATATTTTACCATTTTCTTTCTACCTATGTCACACTTAACTTTTGGGCATAATTTAAAATAAATTCAATAAATAGTTTTTACATTGACACATACCGCCATTTTCTTACGTCATGTTGAATTCATACCAGTTTATCCCATTTGCACATTTAATTTTTCTGCAAAATTTAGTCAATTGAATAAAGTTTCTTTACAATGATTTTTTAAAAAATTTATTTTGCCGCTATTTCGTTTCGCCATCTTAAACTGAAACTCATATTATCAGCAAGGCCCAATAACTCTATAGGTTGCCTCGAGCGATCTTGACCTATCCCAACTCGGTGTGAACGATCTACGTCACCCGGCGACCGGCTTGCTTTATCACGGCATGGTCAATATCTCTTCTGTGTGCGTTTAATTGCATATAATAATGTTTTTTTGTTCAAAATTGAAAACTTTTTTGTTACAATAAAAGGCAGCCTTCAAGATATAAGTTATTATAATTTTAAACTTAGGTTTAGGTATTTGAAAAAATATGATGTATTTTTTCAAATACCTAAACCTAGTTTCAAAAAATATTCTTGTAAAAAGTTTTAGCATGACAAATAGTTGTATAACTTTAGAAAATATACATTTTTTTTATACAAGGTGTCCCAGTATTGTGTTCTCGGTTTTGGTGATAATGGTTAGAGATAGAGAAAAAGTTTAAATATAAATATCAGTATATACGATGACTTATATACCTACTTAAATAGTTTTTCATATACGAAACACCCTATATTTTATTACATCTTTGAATTGTATCTAAAATTCTACGTCTACTTCATGTATTCATAGGCCTAAGTTTAATTGTTTTCGATTAATTGTTTAAAAACTTGAGATTTTCGATTTTGAACAGTTGTAGAGTCTAAACGGTTCAAATTAGAACAAAGCTGTTTGCACTTTTCTGATTTAGTTTTTAATAGTCTACCTCAAATTTCTTCTCTATTTCTAACCGGTACCAAGATATCAACCGAGAACACACTATGGGGACACCTTATGTATATTATAAGTATTTTTCATATTTTATTAACTACAGGTATGCCATTTGCAGTTAACACAATTATTTAACTGTGGTTGTGTCTATTTGTAATTATTATCATTTATACTTTACTCATAATTTACCTAAAAAGTCTTTTAAGATATTCACATATGAACACAGAAAGACAAAAATGTCTTAAAACTTTCACTTGAGGAAGTACGAAAATTCTCTGACTAACACAACTGACATCTATCGCAACGAAAAGGTCAAGCTGAATAAGCAATAAACTGGCCACCTTGTCAGACCAGGTCGCCAATCAACGTCACAACCCCCGCCTCACCCTCGCGCTCCCCTCGCCTGATAGCTGCTCAGCGAGGTAACCTAATAGAGTTAATGGGCCTTGTATTATCAGTACTCCGTTGTTCCTCAGATATTTCCTAACCCTATAAAATCTATATATATATATATATATATATATATATATATATATATATATATATATATATATATATATATGTCCTGAGGATGCAACAATAAAGTTGCGAAACGTCGACAATTTAAAAATAAACTCTTGTTTTTTTACTGGATCTTAACCGCAAATAATACACCACTCTAACATAAAAAAAAGGATCGCTTACGAAAACCATTTAGAAACTTAATATCTGGGAAATAACTGTGGACCAACGTAGTAGGTAAAAACTGAAAATACGGGTTTTGTGTAGGATATAGAATTTATATAGGTGTCCTTAGAATGCAACAATAAAATAGTAAAACGTCGATAGTTTAAAAAAAATCTATTGTTTTTTTACTGGATATCAACCCCAAATAATACACCACTCTAACATAACAACAAAAGGATCGTTAACGAAAACCATTTAGAAACTTAATATCTTGGAAATATCTGCGGACCAGCGTAATAGGTAAAGACTGATAATGTGGGTTATAGAATTTATGTGTCCTGAGTATGCAACAATAAAATAGCGAAACGTCGACAGTTTAAAAAAGTCTGTTGTTTTTTTACTGGATCCCAAAGCCAAATAATACACCAGTCTAACATAACAACAAACGTTAACGAAAACCATTTAGACACTTAATATCTGAAAAATATCTGCAGTCCAACGGAGTAGGTAAAGACTGATAATATGGGTTTCATGCAGGATATATAATCTATATGTGTTCTGAGGATGCAATAATAAAGTTGGAAAACATCGACAATTTAAAAAAAGACTTTTTTTACTGGATCTTAATCCCAAATAATACACCACTTTAACAATTTTTTTAACATATTACTAGGTCATCCTCATATAACCCTTAATTTTTGGTCAAAATTCGGAGTCAATCGAGTAAGTAGTATTTAAGCTATGTCGCGAACTAATAGACAGACATACAGACCGACAGACGAAACGACGGAATTGATAAAACATGCTTTTTACAACCATCTACAGAGCAAAATCTAATAGGCATATTGGTTCATATTTGTCAAAGAAATAAAAAAAATTTGTCTCACTATATAGCACAATAACAAACTAGCGCGATTACGAAGCCTGACCAACTGTATATGTGCGGGAGACCCGACGGCACCCAGAATGTATCAGCCGGGGCGGGACGCGTTCAAGTGCCGCAACTTATATTTTTATTCAGTAAACTTTGGTGCAACCAAGACAAATTTGTATCCATGTAGAAATTTTATTTTTTTTTGATAGGTTTAAATTTTTTCAGTAATTTTATTTACAGTCTATAGTTTTGAAAGGTAAAAGAAGAAAAAAGGGATTGTAATAAAAAAATATTTCGAGATTTCACTTTTGTTGTTTTTTATTAAACGAAGTAAACACTTGTTAGAGAATGTCTTTTACACTAACAGTACAAACAATATTTTCTAGCTAAAACATACCTAACCAAATATTATGTGTTGTATATATTAGTAAATATAAAAAGTTTTCAATTCAAGGTTGCTCGTGCAGTGAGCATGCATGACCCATATATACTAAAATTGAAAAATCCTTAAAAGAAAAGCTTACAGCAAGGAGTCTATGTTCGTTATGTACCAACAATTGAGGGTTTTGTGGTCTCTTCATTTTTACGTAGCCAGCGACCGCTATAGGTGCTACGATATGTAATTAAATTACAGATTTTCTTTTTGCAGATAATCCACCTGGCCAGTTAAAAATTGAAATTTTGCGTAAACTGGGGTTTAAAAATAAATAAAAATGATGTTTTTTTCTGGAATTACGCATTAGTTCAAACCAGTTATCTGATAACTCTATTCTTGTTTTATGGTTTATTCACCTCCCATTATTATCGCAGTTTGAAATAAAATTATAATAATATCACTCGTTATCAAACCACAGAATTTTGAAAATGATGTTGAAAATTATAATACATAATATAAAAGTTCAACAGAAAACGCTCGAATCTAAAATACAAGCAAGGCCTATTTTTATGATCTCTATATAATTCTGCTGGTGTAATATTTAATTCTGCTAGCCTGATATTTTCGTGAGTTAATCAAAGCTCAACTCACAGCCCCCCTATTTAACAAAAAAGTTTTAAGAGTTAAATCAGATCCCACTATTATGGCAATTAAAATTTTAGTTTTGCTTATATCATTAAAACTTTATAATTCTGATATGTAGACAGCAGCTACACATTATCGTATCCAATCGTGATTGATGATTTACAACCAATTACGCTTACGACTAAAAATTCATGATTTAGAACCGGTTAGGACACTGCACAGTGCCACTTACTTAATATACTTAATATTTGTCAATTTTGACATTGGCATTCTAACAGCAAAATCAAAGTATAAATAATGAAAATAGCCGGTACAAACCACGTGCTGTAATGTATTACATAATTTATGTTTATCCTTACGGTATTTTAAATGTTAACGTCGGAAATATGCAGTCCAAAAATTGTCAAATATCATCGACCAACCACAGTTGTTAGAACAAACGTCGAGCTTAAAATTACAACTAGTAAAATAATGTTCACATAATTTGCTTCAATTTTAATAGGTTGTTAACGATCGAATATGCTTGTCCACGATCTTTCAGTGTTACAACATTTTTTGGACGCCAATCTTTTCAATTTGAATTTATACGACAATTTTACCATTCTATGCTTGCTCAAAATTAGTCTAATAAGTAGTTTTTCGAGGTGCTTTTTTAAATCTTTTGATTAGGTCGTCATTTTGTTTTGCTCCATAATTCATAACCATGTAACATTTAATTTTTGTGCAAAATTTGAGGTAAATTGGATAATTAGTTTTTTAGTAATAATTTTTTAACATTTCACTAGGCCGCCATTTTGTTCCGTCATTGGATTTTTACCAAAATATTATTAGGTCATCTCCCTATGACCGTTAATTTTCGAGCAAAATTTGAAGTCAATCGGGTAAGTAGCTACGCCGCGAAATGACACATAGACAGACGGACCGACAGAATTAAGAAAACATGTTTTTGGCATCTAGGGGTGCTAAAACGTCAAGACATGCAAAACTTGCGAGTGTGAATTTTTTCAAAATACAAAAATTTTGTTTGGGCTCCATTTTGTTTAAGGAACCTTGGTGCCAAATATAACAAGTGAAAACAAAATTTCCGGAATATATATATAATATATATATATATATATATATATATATATATATATATATATATATTATACTATATTATATTATATTATTTACAAGTTGATCCCTATACCACAATTAGTTATGGCACACAATTTGAAATCAAACCATTAAGCAGTTTTTTAGGCCGAATTTTTAAGTTTTTTATTAAGCCGCCATTTTGTTCCGCCACCTTGGATTCGTACCAAAATGTTAGGGACCCTGAAACGTGAAGATCTGAAAAATTTTCGGACAGTAATTTTTTTCGATTACAATACTTCCCTTTTACGAGAGAAGTAATATACAATATATATATATATATATATATATATATATATATATATATATATATATATGCTGCAAAATTTGGGGTAAATTGTATAATTAGTTTTAAGTAATAATTTTTTAAATTTTCTAAATGGTTTTCGTTAACCGTCCTCTTGTTATGTCAGAGTAGTGTAATATTTGGAGTTAAGATCCAAACAAAAGTTTTTTTTTTAATTTGTCGACGTTTCTCAACTTTATTGTTGCATCCTCAGGACACATACAGATTTTATATCCTGCATGAAACCCATATTATCACTCGTCACCTACACCTTTGGTTCCCAGATATTCCCTAACCACAAATAATACACCACCCTAACATAACAGGAAAATCGTCAACCTAAACCATTTAGAAACTTAATATCTGGGAAATATCTGTGAACCAATGAAGTAGGTAAAGACTGATAATATGGGTTTCATGCAGGATATAGAATCTATATATGTGCCCTGAAGATGCAACAATGATGTTGCGAAACGTCGACAATTTGAAAAAAGGGATCTCATCCCCAAATAATACACCACTCTAACATAAGAAAAAGAGGATCGTTAACGAAAACCATTAGGAACTTTATGTCTGAAGATATCTGCGTACAAATATTTGAAAAATTTGGAAACTTAATATCTGGGAAATATATGCGGACCCTCGGAGAAGATAAAGACTGATTATACGGGTTTCATGCAGTATGGTATATATATATGTGTCCTGAGGATGCAATAATAAAGTTGCGAAACGTCGGTAATTTAAAAAAAACTTTTGTTTCGTTTACTGGATCTAATAAAATAATACACCACTATCAAAATTTTTTGTTCCGCCATATTGGAATTTTACCAAAATATTACCAGGTCATCCCCATATGACGCTTAATTTTTGATAAAAATTTGAAGTGAATCGGGTAAGTAGTCTTTAAGCTATGCCGCGAACTGAAGGACGACCGACGGACTTGATAAAACTAAAGACACTAAAACCTAAAGGTGTGTAAAACCCGAGAGGGTAATTTTTTCACGATTACAAACATTTTATTTGGCCGCTCTTTTCTTCGGTTGAATTACTACCACAATTGTACCAATTAGTACCTCTACCACAATTAGTTATGGTACTTCTAAAAACTCCTTATTATGTTTTATATTAGCACCTTGTTTAAATATTTTATAAGTGGCTTTGTTATTTTCTTCTAGATGTTTCTGAAGTTATGTAGAAAAGACTATTATATCATCTAGATATATTAAGCATTTTTCGTTCCCGATTCCACGAAGAACATTATACATCAGTCGCTGAAAGGACGCAGGGTCGTTTTTCAGACCAAATAACATTCGCAAAAATTCACAATGCACATTTTTGGTCACAAACGCCATTCTTCAATGTCATTGTCATTGTTACTTACCGATATTGGTAGTAACGAATACCGATTTTAAAATGAAATCGTTACATTGAGTACTTTGATTACTTTCGGTAATCTGAGTACTCTAAATACGGATACTGTACTAATACCGATACCGATACGACATGCGGCCGACGAGCCAGTCGCGCTGATGCTTGGCAATACTTGCATCGATATAGAAAATATTACCCGACAAGAGAAGCAACACGGACGGATTTTTTGTGTAGTGGCCGCCGCATTTTATTTTTGTCGCTTCTTGTCAAGTTCAATATTACTTTTATCTTTAGTTCTTCGGAACTGTACTGGAGCAGCTTTTAAAAATTGCGTAGTGGTAAGACAAAGACAACACTGAAACAAAATTGCAGCTTAATAAATTATTTAAAAATTTAGCCTGAAAAAACTACTTAATAAATGTATTTCAAATTTTGTGCAATAATTAACTGTGGTATATAGATCAACTGGTAAAACTGTAATACGAATTGGAGGAGGCGGAACAAAATGGCGGCCAAATGGAATGTTTGTAATCGTGAAAAAAATTCCAGGTTTTACATATCTTTACATTTTAGCGTCCCTAGATGCCAAAAAATATGTTTACATTTCCATTGATGTGTCTGTCTGTCAGTTCGCGGCGTAGCTAAAAACACAGTATAATAAATGACTATGCGCGAAACTAAATTGGGTTACACTTTACTGTTTCTAATAAAAGAAAAGATTCATAACGAGGGAAGTTCCGGAGTAAAAGAAATTTACCAATTTTTTATGTATCTAATAATAATATTTTTTATAGCTCGTTTCATTACAACAATTTTTCAAACATTCTGTGAAACTTTAAATGTACTAATATTTAGTGTTCTAGTTGTCAGTAGTTTGTGTTCAGGCTCAAAGATTCAATATTTTAATTTAAAAATTAATTTGAAGCATTGTATACTACTAATTTCGTATTCGTACCACTACCTAGATATACATATGTAGCCATTTTAAAGACAGTAATCAAAGTAACGAATACAATAAATGTTTACTCGATACTCGATTAACGATTAGTAACGAGTATTCAAAAGTACCGAAAATCTGCACCTTTACTAGCCAAATCTAAGGTGGTAAATTACTGGCGTTTACCTAATTTTTCTAATAAATCTGTCCTTGGAGGGAGGACACCTAACGTCCAAAGTTTTACAATTTACACCCTTGAAGTCCAAAACTACCCTATATTTAACAACCCCCGATGCATCTGCTTTCTTAAGGACCTGTCAGAAAGCTGAGCTCTTTGGGGAACAGCTTGTATAATTTCTTGATTTAACATTTTTTAATCTGTTTTTCCACCAGTCATTTATGTATGATGTTTTAATTCGATGTTTTGTTGTGATTTTATTGTTATTATGATGTGTTTATTTTGCTGGTAATGGTAATGGTTAATGGGTCATTTTCATTATAAAATATATCCGAATTTGCATGAATTAAATTTAGAATTTTATTTCATTCGTTCAAATGCTCTATACAAAATTTAGAAACAGTCATCAAAATTATTTAAGTCGATCAAGCGTAATGCATTACAGCTAACCATTTCCATGGGAATTGCTTCTGAGAGGTCTAATGTTACGGGCTTGCAAGTGTTACTTTTGATGAGCAGATTTTTGAAATACTGTCGAAACTAAAAAGGGGTCTTTAATTATAATAATAATAACAATTGGGATAAATTATTTTAGCAATATTTAGATCGATGGATGATCTAGTCGAACCTGAATCGATTAACATTTTTATGTTTGTTTCCAGAAATAGGATATAGGATAGTCCGCTATAATTAGACATATTAAAAGAAATTACTTCAGTTTTTTAAGTCTTTTTGTCTGGTTGAGACGGGTTCCGAAAATTTTCGTTACTGTCGGTTGTTTCTTCACAAGAATATTGTTGAGGTGGAGTATGGTCAGTAAGTGGCGTATATGTTACATTGACCGTTTGTTTCCTTATATTCAGTATTTACGTAAGGACAGTAATTATTTTGGTCGTAAAGACGTTTAAAGACTGATGTTTCTATGCCTGATATAGGAGTGGGTGTTTTTATTAGTTCGGTTAAAAAACGTTTGGCTTGTTTTGCCAAGTTTGCCGAAAACTCGAAAATTCGTAAGCTATTTTGGTTCTGGCTTATTTGGATTCGGTCTAACAGGTATATGATGTATTGGGAAGCTTCGGTTTAAAAGTGTTATGTGGTGTTTGTGAATTATAAAAGCGATTTGAATTTAATGCGAAATTAGGTTGAAAAGAATTTAAGTTATGTTGTAGAGGCTTAAAATTTCTATTTTTTGAAATTGCTGGACTAGGACTCGTTTGCAAGCAACCTCGTTATATAGTTCGCGTTTTAGATATTTTAGTGAAATAGTAGTTTCATGAGAGTTGATTACGAAATCGTAATTACCGATTCATGATTTAAAACGAAAAGTTATTTCTGGGTTTTTCGCCACAATTGCACTACAAACTCAAACTAATTACCCTATAAGTTTAATATGCAGTCTTTATTTCTGGGGCCACTATGAAGGTACCTAAAGAACGACGCTAAAAAGTATCTTTTTTCTGGACGTTTCTTGTGTCTTCAGCAAAACTAAAAATAAAAAACTAAAAGCAGAATATTACTTATGTTTTGTATCAGAAATATAACGAGAATGGCTAATCTCTGTCAGAATGTCAATTTAAAGGTGTTATTTTTAATTGTTAAAATAAGGTGAGAAAATACACATATAGAGCATGTTCATTTTCATTAACTGTATTTTGAGGTGTCCTTTTTTTATATCAGTGTTTTACAAAATTAAGGAAGTGTTATTAGCACATTATGGAACACAATGCTACACATTTGTCTTTATTTAACGATATTAAGGCACTTTCCTTTATTTTACGTTTTTTGATACATGGTTCTTTTGCTAAAATACTAGAAGCACTTCAATTAATTTTGTGATTGTAATCTAGTGCTTGTTGACAAATGATTGATTTTTGAAATTCCCTATTTGCATGTTTGGTGTTCTTTAATTCTTTTGGCTAATGGCCTAGAGATTTCACCTATGTACAATTTATTGCACTGAGACGGAATTTTATAAATAACATTTTTTTCTTCATTGTTGGGTTTTGTTTTTGTAAGTTTGCTTCAAAGCGTATTGGGTGTCTTAACGATCGTTCTTATGTTAATACGTTTACCTATTCGTTTTATTTTATCTTATAAGTTAGGTATGTATGGTATATGGTATGACTGGTCTTTTCTCACAGCCGATGGCGATCTGGATCGAATTGTTCACCGTTTTTTACTAATTGCTCTATGAAGGCATTGAGGCTCACGTTCCTATGAGCTCAATTAAGAGCGAGAAGAATCCCAAATGGTTTGATAATCATCTTCGGAAACTTATAGCCCGCAAAAACCGGTTTCACAAAAAGTATAAGAGATCTGGTTTAAATTGTGATTATGAGGAGTATTCCAATGTACACCGTGAAGTGAAATTTAGAGCAGCCATGTGTTATCTTATATACGTGACAAACACTGAGAACTTAATTCCCAGCAACATAAAACATTTCTGGTCATTTGTTAAAAACCTCAAATGTCTTCCAAGCAAAATGACCTACAATGGCATGGATATTAATACCACGGATGATATCGCAAACGCGTTTTCTTGTCACTTTCAAGCCTGCTATTCTAATTACACTGATGCCAACCTCTCGAACATTCAGCCAGTAGAGTTTGCCACCAACTTATCAATGCATAGTTTTACCATCTCGGAAATAAGCGAACAGATATCTCAACTCGATGTGTCAAAATAAGCGGGTCCTGATGGCTTGTCCCCACTTTTCGTTAAAAATTGCTGCCAATCACTTGCAGGTCCATTATGTAAAGTGTTTCAGAAATCTCTAGACGATGGTCACTTTCCAGCAACTTGGAAAAATTCCAGCCTCCAACCTATTTTTAAGTCAGGTGATAGAACAAATATCGAAAATTACCGTGGAATATCGATTCTTTCATGTATTCCAAAGTTGTTGGAAGCCATCAACAGATGAGATCTTTAATACTTTTAAACACTACATCATTCCCGAACAGCATGGATTTTTACAGAGGGCGCTCAACGGCAACCAACTTAGGCGTATACTATATACACAGACCTGTCTAAAGCCTTCGATAGTGTATGTCATCCACTTCTTATTACAGAGCTGTTTGACATTGGTATTTCTAGACAGTACCTTAAATTCATTAAATCATACTTGTCCAAGCGTCGACAACGTGTAACTATTTGTGACTCTACATCCTGTGAAATAAACGTAACTTCGGGCGTCCCTCAAGGATCCCATATCGGACCTGTGCTATTTGTGTTGTTTATCAATGATGTCCCCTCCTGTTTTCAAACTTCCCACTGTCTCTTGTATGCGGACGATCTCAAATTTTATAATATCGACAGTACTGATTTCAGTGGTTTACAAATGGATTTAAATAATTTTATACAGTGGTGTAATTTAAATTATCTAAAAATTAATATTTCCAAATGTAGGGTTATTAGCTTCTATAAGTGTGTTAATCCAATAATGTCATATTGTAAATAATGTAGATATCGATAGAGTAGATTCATTTAATGACCTAGGTGTAATTTTTGATGTTAACCTGACTTTTAACTTACATATCGATAGTATTGTTTTTAGGGCTTTTAGGTTATTGGGTTTTATTAAGAGAAATACCAGAGACATTAATGACACAAAGGCGCTTTCTTGTCTTTTTGTAACTGCTTGGTCCGCAGCGTACTGGAATACTGCTCCGTTATATGGTCACCACATTATGCTTGTCACATAAACAGACTAAAAAGAGTGCAGAATAAATTTGCAAAATAACTGCTATACAAGCTTCACTTTCCTGACTCTAATTTTACCTATGAGACTAGACTTTTGCTTTGTGTGTACAAAAGTCTAGAGGGTCGGCGTAAGGATGCTCTCTTACTTTTTCTGCACAAGCTTATTAACGTCACAATAGACTGTGGTGTTTTACTTTTTTTTTAGTTCACTTTTTAGTTCCAAATAAGAGTACCAGACAGGTTCAATTATTTTTGTCTTTGTCTACATATATATTTAATAATTATTTGTTTTATTGTTTTCATATTTATAAATTATGCAGTTTATATGATTTGTTGTTTATTGTTTCTTTGTGTTTTTATATATGAACTGAACTGAACACACTGAACTTTTTATTTTCCTTTACCATTTAACCTAAAGTTATTATGAGATAAAAATGTTAGTTTTTAAAGATTTATTGTGACTACCATTTGGAGTTTATCGCTCTGTAGTGTATTGATAAATAAATAAATAAAGAGGGGTGCAATTGGTCTATGTTACATTTGTTGAACCTTTGGATACTCAAATTCATAAAAACATTTTTCAATAAAATCATTAAGATAATTATTTTGATTTAAAATATCTTTTATAAAACGTTTTCCTTCAACAGAATTTTGGTGTTTGCAAATTATTTTTGCTTTAGGCTTTCTACAACTCCTTTTTTAACCATGTTTGGATAATTTGAGTAAAAATTCAAGTATCTGTTTGTGTGTGTAGGTTTTCTGTATACTTTTGTTTTAAAACTATGTCCCCCATATTCATTAAAAAGGTATAAGAATTAGACCAGGTCTAGTTGCCATGGTACTTAAAACTCTTAGTTCTCCAGTTATGTTTCGCCTGTCACTGTCATTTTGTAATTCCGACATTTAGGAAAATTATTTGTTCAACTGTTAAAAATGTTATTTTAAACTCATAACTGTCAAGTTAGGCCTGGTCTAAATTTAAAATTCTTTAGTAAATACGGGTGTGTATGTCTTTTATAATAAGTATGTCTAAAAATGGAAGTTGTTGGTCTGTATCTCTTTCATTAGTTTATTTAATTGTCAGTTCTTAAGTGTTAATATAATTTAAAAAATCATTTAAATGTTGATTGTCGTGTTCATATATACAAACAATGTCATCAATGTATCTCCACCAAACATGGATCGTAATTTTGAACATAATTTAACTCTTAAGTTTTCGATAAAAATATTACTTAGTAAAGGAGATGAAGGAGACCCCATAGTCAGGCCAAAAATTTTGTTGGTAATATTCATTTTTTTATTGAATATAGGTGGTTTTTACACAAAAAGTTAATAATTCTAGGAAAGCATTAATGGTTAATGATGTACGTTCACCACAATTGTTATCATTGTCAAGTTTATTTCTCACTATGTTTAAAGTTGTATCTACAGGTACATTTGTAAAAAGACTAACGATATCAAAACTTACCGGTGTATTATTAATATTTATTTGAATATTAGACAATTTCTCTCATATGTATGTAAAACTTTGAGTTAAATTGTGTTCAAAATTACGATCCTAAGGTACTTGTTTGGTGGAGAAACATTGATGAAATTTTTTGTATCTATCAACATGACGATCAACATTTAAATGATCTTTTAAATCATATTAACACCAAAGAACCGACTTAATAAATATTTACTAAATACGCAGTTTAAAAAAAATACAGAAAACGTACAAACAAACAGATACTTAAATTTGTACTCAAATTATCCAATCATGGTTAAAAAGGGAGTTGTAAAAAGTCTATGATAGAGCAAAAATAATTTACTAAGATTTATAAAAGTTGAATTAAATCAAAATAATTATCCTAATAATTTCATTGAAAAATATTTTTATGAATTTGAGAATTCAAAGGTCAAACAAATCCAAAATAGACTAATTACAAACCTTTTTATAATATACATACCTAACTTATCAGATAAAATAAAACGAATAGGTAAACGTTTTAATATAAGATTGATCTTTAAGACACAAAATATGCTTAGAAGCAAACTAATAACCTTAGAGGAAGAATAAAAATAGAGTTTAATATTTACATACTTAGCCACTGCCAAGATTACTTCACAGTATAAGGTCGATCGTACGACGATGCCAAGCCTAGCCAGGAATACCAATGTTTATACCAATGTATATTACGGTGTATGTTTAAACATGATACAATAAAATTTTCATACAAAGAATAGTAATGTATTTCCAGTATTAGTTTCTAAACAGTATAAAGAAATTACTTTCATTGCAAAATAGTAAAATACAAACTAAAATACCCAAAGTCTCAGATCAGATTTCACCAGTAACAAGAGTTTTAGTTAACTATGGCAAACCCGATCGACAACTTCACATATTAGACCATCCCACTGTGGTATTAGACCATCCCACTTTCATTGATAAGGGATCCTTATAGTAAAAAAGTATAATAGTCTACAGTAAACGTTGTTACAGGGTCACGTGACAGGCGTGGCTTAAAAACCAATAGCGGGTAGTGGAATTACAATAAGTTTTAACATTAAAGAAATTATTTTGCTAAAAAAAATTTTTAGCACAATAATAAAAATAGTTGACCTAACTATGGTGCGGCAATGTGAGTTTGTAAAAAAATGGCCGTTTAAGTTTGGAATTTTCTTTTAATCAATAAGTAAACAGCAAGCTTTCCTTTTCCAGGAGACATGTCTAATGGAAGATACCTTATTCACTTATATTTGTCACATGACGTATTGATCCGGTTCAGTATAATAGAACGTTTATTTCGTCGAAGGTCATGTGGGAATTTTCAGAAGCAAAATGATACAAAAAAGACTCTGTGGTGATTTTTTTGCCGATTATAATAGTTTTTGATATCAGTGAATTAAAATAATTATAGAATATACCTATACTATATTAAAATAGTCGAAGGGCGCGAAATAATACAGTTTCGGATAATTTCGCGCCTTTTTTTAATTTTCACTTGAATTGGGTCAATTTTTTATATAAGTGTTGTCAGGTAAAGGAATTTAAATGGTGGTTCTTTGAGTATTAAAAGTAAACATGTGTTCGTGAACATGTTCTAAACTGGTTAGAATTTAAGATTTAGGATATTGAAAATTAAAAAAAAATCTTTTATTTTTTAAATTTTAGCTATTAACATGGAAAAACAATGATAATTGGCTATTCTATTCGCATCTAATGTCGCTCACTTTTTTTTTACTTTCCTCACAAGAGGAAAGTATTCTAGTTACAAAAAAACATGTTTTCTCAGTTCCGTCGGTTAGTCTGTATGTCTGTCCGCGACAAAGCTCAAAAACAGCTTGTCCTATTTGCTTCAAGTTTTGGTTAAAAATTAAAGGTCATATGATGATGACATGATGGTAACATTTTGGTAAAAATCCAATATGGCTGAACAAAATGGCGGTTTATTGAAATGTTAAAAAAATATTACTAAGAAACTGCTTATTCATTTTATCCAAATTTTGCAGAAAAATTAGGTTTGACATGACCATCAAGTGATAAATTTTACTACAAATCCAAAATGGCGGCCTAATAAAATATTCTGTGTCAATGCAAAAAACTACTACATCGATTATGCTCAAAAATCAAATATTATATAGGGATGAACTGGTAAAAATGTTGAGACAAATTCAAAATGGGAGAACAAAACGGTGGCCTAATTAAATGTTTAAAAATATCTGAAAAAAGTACTTAACGGATTGACTGATTGATGACATCCCCATTTTAAATATTTATTACTAAAAATGAATGAATTGCTCACTTAATATCGATTTTTAATCAAATGTGTATAAATATCAAAATTCGCTCGAATTCTAGGCATTCCTACTTTCATTTTTTAAATATTTACTAAAAATGTATGATATATATTTTCAAATACCCCAAGATTCCTACTTTCTTTCAACCAAATCTACACACATTCCGCCGCCATGTTGGCATTAAAATCTTGAATTTTTAAAATGTTGACAAAAATTCGTGCAGTCTTAGATACCCCTAAATGCCGAATTTTAATCAAATCTGCAAAAATTTTAAAATTAGTCTGCTATGGTGGTGTCGCCATTTTTAATTCTCAAATATTGACTAAAATTTCATAAGTTTTATTCTTAAATACTTCTAGATACTGATATTTCAGCCGAATCTGTACAAATGACAATATATTGGCGCCACCATTTTGATTTTTGTTGTGCATTCTTAAATAATTCCCACAAATGTTAAAATTATCCGTCCGACCTGTTGACATTGTCATTTTGACAACGCTATTTTGAATTTTTAAATGCTGACACTTTTAAATTTTCCTAGGCACTGATTTTCAGTTTTGGCTACACAAGTAACAAAATTCGTCGGCCGTATAGGCGCCGCCATCTTGGATTTCTAAACGTTGACTAAAAAAAATCTAATTTTTTATATCCGAAAGTGTATGCATGTCAAATTTGAAAATAATCGGTAATGGAAATGCTGAAAAATCCATTACAAGATTTGAACCAGACATACAAACATACAATCAGACGAATAGGAAGCCGATAAAAGCGCGTTAAAAGCATTGATTTTAGTTTAAAACTCTAACACCCGTCCCGTATTCACTAAAGAGGTTTAACTTTAGACAAGGTCTAACTTGACAGTTGCAGGTTTACGATGACATTTGCAACAACTGAACAAATAATTTTTCTAAATGTCACAATTACAAAATGATAGTGACCTAAGGCAAACATAACTAAAAACTAAAGGTTAATAATATAGAAATAACTAACTTCCTTTTAAACTTACTTAACTTAATGGTTTGATTTTAGATAGTGAAGTAGAGAACGATTATTTCTTTGAAGTTTGTAAAAATACCTATTTGCCTCATTAAGGACTAGGTAAGAATCCTTCTTTTTGTCAACGATAATGAAGCATGGCCCATTTCTTCATTTTCGTACATCAAATATTTTAACAGGTCGTCATTTTGTTTCGCCATGTTGAATTCATACCAATACTTTACCAGTTTTTTTTATCAGATATCAGACGTAACTTTTGTGGAAAATTAAATAAAATTAAAGTTAATCGAGTAAGTGGATTTTTTAGCTATACCGGAATAGACCGACCGACCGACAGTAATGAAAAAACATGAGGATCTGTAATAACCCGGGACGATAATTTTTTTACGATTAATGATATTTCCTTATGCGGGAAGTGAAAACTCACGCCGTCACTGGCATTCGTCAACAAATGGCCACGGCTTGGGCATGGAACATCCCCACTTCTTGTTTTATCGTAAACATTGCTCGATAGAATGTGAAAAATACGGGAATCATGTTGGCGCATACCCCTAATGTGATTTATGAATGAGTTGTGATCTCTGCTTTAATTCTTATTCTAAGCTAATAACAATGAACAAAGTAATACAAACAAATCTTATTTATAAAATTCCGTCTCATTGCAATAAATTTTACATAGGTGAAACCAAAAAGAATAAAAGAACACCAAACATATATAAAAAATAGGGAATTTCAAAAATCAAACATTTGTCAACATACACTAGATTATAATAACAAAATTAATTGGAATGCTTCTAGTATTTTGGCAAAAGAACCATGTTTCAAAAAACGTAAAATATAGGAAAGTGACTTAATATTGTTAAATAAAGATAATTGTGTAACATCTTGTTCCGTTAAATTTAATAACACATGGTTAACTTTGCAAAATACTGAAGTAATAAATGGACACCTCAAAACAGAGTTAATGAAAATGAACATACACATATTTTCTTACCTTATTTTAATAACTAAAAATAACACCTCCAGAAAACAAATATGTTTCAGTGTCGTTCCTTGGGCACATTCATAGTGAACCCAGAACTAAAGACTGCAGTATAAGGTACTTATTTTGACTTTGCATTGTAATAATATAATAATAATAATAATGTTTATTTACAATATCATACATATTATACAGAGGAACATATACTGTAATCATAAGACTAGTATCTCTTGTTTTTCCAACTAAGAGTGCTGCATCAAAAAAAGACAATGCAAGGTGGTGGTAGCTAGAGGTTACTTTCTGACATTAACGACAATATGCATTTTTTGCCGTTCCACTGAAAGTAAAAAAGTGTTTATTCTCTGTTTCACCAATGTCCTACCATTTGAACCACTTAGAATATCCTTTAACTGCCTTGGTAAAATATTGTATGCTCTAGGCAAACTATAGGAATAGCTTCTTTGTCTTTATGACGATATCAGTTTCTGTTAAAATCCTTGTTTTCTGTCGTAGGTATGTTTAATCTTTTAAGCCCATCTTTGTTCTTGAGTATACTAAAGATAATATGAGCAAAAAAGATTTGTCTAATGTCGAGCTATCCAGATTCCTTAAATAATTCAGTTAAAGGATATCTTCTACCCCTTTTTAAAATTATTTTCATAATAGTCTTTTGAGCCTATTCAAGACTTCCTAGATATGTATCTAGTGAATAATAAAGCGTATTCAAACAATTAAGTTTAAGAACGATGCAAATAATTTGAATCTGTAAAACAGAGATTTTACTGTATTAGTTACACTTTGTATATAATGATTCCATCGTAGGTATCATCAGTGTTGATCAATTTTAATTCTAATATATTATATTTATGTGAGACTGATTACTATATTTTCGAAAACTTTTGTAATTGATGTAATAAGTGAGATGATCCTGTGGTTTGTTGGTTGTTTACGATCACCTTTTTCGTATAACGGTTTTACCATTGAGAACTCGAACTCTTGAGGCACAACACCACACTCAATGCAATTGTTTACTATATGTGCAATTTGCTGGGATATAGCAGATTTAATTTTTTTTACAGTCTTGGAAATAATTGTGTCATATCCAGGCTTTTTTCTTTTTAAATGAGTAATTATATTTTCTATTTCCAACTTACAAGTGCCGTTTAAAAAGAATGAATATAGTATATCGGTTTTTTCTATTTACTATTGTCTCTGGAGGCTGTATTTTTTCTGCTAACTTTTTCCCTATTTTACTGAAATAGTTGTTAAAAACATCTGCAATTTCTGTTTTATTATTTATTAAGGAACCGTTGCGTATTTCATTAATTTTAGTTGTCTTTTCCGACCCCGAAACTGATTTTATAATATTCCACAAACCTGTGGAATTTGTTTCATTTTCCGCAATAATAGACTGATAGTTTATTTTTGCCTGTTTGATTAAACATGCTAATCTATTTTTGTTGCTATTGTATTCTGCCTTATACGACAGGGGATTTTTTTAAACATTTTATAAAGTTTTTCTTTAGTGTTAATTGGAGTAATAATTCAATTTGTAATCCAACATTTCCGTGGCAGTTCCTATTTGTGTTTTTTTACAGAAACCGTATTTTTTTTAATGTAAGTGACTAAAGTGTTTACAAAATAAGTCGTCATTTGTTGTGTGTCTGCAGTGTTGTAAAAATATCCCAGTTATATTCTGTTAAATTTCGTTTCAAATTTTCAATGCTTGTTTTTATTTTGGCTTTTTCACTACAAATGTGTCACTAACGATATCTATAGCTATAAGAAGATGATAAGATGTATTTATTTGTACAATATATGATAATATATTTGTGACATTGTTTTTCATGTTCTTAATATAGAAATGATCTCTATGCAGGTTTGAGAGTTGTTCCGAATTCGAGTTGTTTTATTGATGAAGGATACAAACCCGTATTCACATTCATATACCCATTGACTAGAATATTATTTGTTTCTTTTAAATTAATATTTATATCACCAGTTATTATATGTTTTTCAATTAAAAGGGTGCTTTTCATTTCTTCTATAAACAAGCACTACGTCGCTTTTGTTAATATTACCTTCATTGTAAATTAACTTAAAAATTTTTTATTGTACGAGTCAAGCGTCTCCGACAACGTCACAACAAATAGTTCTTTTTTCCAAAACGTTTTATTTTACAAAAAAAGTCAAAATTACACGTACAAATTTATAAGTTACAAAAATTGTTTCTTCTAACAGACTCCTGGGTCTGCTACGGCGTAATATTATATAGTCTACACAAAGTCAATTCGAACAGTTAAATAAAAACAGGTATCCGCGGTCTACTAAATTTACCAACAAATCCCAAATAAAAGTTATCTAAAAGTTATGACGATTAGGCCTTGTAAAATATGAATATATGATGTTTCGTTTCTCCAAGGGTGGGCCAAATCGGATGGAGATTTCGAGCATTTCTTGCTTGTGATTTTAAAAATATCTGATCCGCTGTCGGCACCTGTATTTCCTCTGATTTGATGGAGCCAGTGTTTAGTATAGGGATCTCGGAAACTATAGCAGATATGAAAAAATTTAAATGGGAAAAGAATTGCTGTTTTTGTAAGCTCTGCTCAGAACCAATTTTATATTCGCAAAATACGCATATTAAGTTTTGAACCTCAGTTGCAACAATTCCATGGATAAAAATGCCGGGATTTTTGAAAGCCTTATTTAAATGAAGTTGCTTCTTTAGGAGTTTCTCAGTTTTTTCATTGTTGATTTTTTTTCGACATAAACAATTTTTTTATCACAACCAATGATTTAAGTGTATTGTGAAAAATGTTAAAAATGAAGTATAACGGTAATCCCATAGCTAGCCAAAGTTATTATTGTTATTTTAGTATTTGTTACTATGGTTGCCTTATTTTTTGCTTTCTCTTCATGATAAACTTTTGAAAAATGTTAAAAACACTCATAGCATTTAAATTAACATAAGGAACTAAATAGAGTCCCTAATCATCGGATGTTATTGATGTCTATTGTTATATAGTGTCCGCCATAATGATGGCAACATATGGGAAACTTTTTAAGTTTGATTTCTCAAAAATAAATGCATTCTTGATAAAACACAAGACCAACATGTCTAAAAAAAATGCCAATGTCAATCTTAACGTTGAATATACAGGATGTTCGAAAAATGCGGATATGCGGGTTTGAATTTTAAAAATTTCAGAATTGAAGAATCTAAAAATACATGCACAAAAGTCAATTAAGTTTTTCGCCATAAACAATGGTTACTACGGAACTTGAAAATCGCTTTCTAGGATTTTTGAGATAAAATTCTGCAATAACCACTGCCTACTCAGAAATACTTCATTTGTTAAACAGTGATGCGTATATTTTTATGTTCTTTAATTCTGCCAACTCAAAAATTTCAATTTCTGGAAATG
Source organism: Kuschelorhynchus macadamiae (assembly GCA_030620095.1). Classification (NCBI taxonomy): domain Eukaryota; kingdom Metazoa; phylum Arthropoda; class Insecta; order Coleoptera; family Curculionidae; genus Kuschelorhynchus; species Kuschelorhynchus macadamiae. The sequence goes on from JAUTXW010001478.1 coordinate 165,265, forward strand.
GTTCAATTTGAAACTCACATTTTTGTATTTTTGAAACTCCTTGTATATTTAAGGTCAAAGTTTGACATTTTCAAAATTAGTTTTTCCAAGCTCCAACTTTCACCAAGAACGAAATTTTCTGAGAAATCAGAAATCAAAAAGCTTCCCATGTGTTGCCAACATCATGTGATATATCAATAAAATCGGAATAAAATTCTATATTTAATAGTTCCGTAATAACATATGGTTGCGATTTAATGTCATATCTGTCAAATTTTGTAAATTTAAAATTGGTTCTGAATAGAGCTTTCAAAACTGCAATTCTTTGTATATATACAGTTTTTCGTATCCCCTATAGTTTTCGAGATCCCTATTCTATGATACTCTGTACCTACCTATAAAAAAACTCATCCTATATATTGTTGTTATTTAAATATTTAGCCAAGATGACGTTGTGGAGACCTTTTGATGTTTCTGATAATGAAACGAACAATGTGGAAGCTGATTCTATCGCAGCGCATTCGGATTTTTTTAATAAAAGTTTACATGTTTAAATCCAGAGACTTATTTTAAATATGTACAACTTCTTAAAAAGTGAAATGCGTGCCTGACAAAACGAAATGTTAAAAATGATACTTTTTACCTCTACACAGTAATTACAGCAGGAGATTTCATCGGCAAAAAGTTGATAATGCCGACAAAGAATGTATACGCCGAACTGTATATCAATTTTACAATGAAAACCCCAACATTAAAAATGATTCAGAATAAGTTACTGGACTATCATTACGATTACGAATATACATCTCAGAACACCCTACGTAATATTTTATTATATTGTGGCTTTAAGTACAAAAAATTGAACAAAATAATGGTGATAATGGAATCATCTCGTATCGTAGCATTGCGGTAAGAATATTTACGTAAAATTAAGCGCTAATCAAAAAAGGAGATAGTGTACCTTCACGAAAGCTGGCTCGATACACGCGATATTGTTAGATATGGTTGAGTGGATGAAAATAAGTGCACACTAAAAGGACCTTATATCATGGTCTGTTCCGTCGGCTTGACCCTATGAGACTACACTTACCAATTTTCATCGAAAATACGCTGTGTTTCTTCGATTCCCCAACTTGCCCGTTCGGAGCGCGCGAGGAAGATCGCAGTGGCGTTTGATGTTCAGTACGCTTTCTTTTGCCAGAGAAGATACATTGTGGAATGTGAAAACGTCGTGCAGTGAACGTAACAAAATATTCGTTCGAGTGTTTGTCAGGTATTTACAGATGGTGAGTAAAATAATTTGTTTAGTTTTTAGGTAGGATCCCTATGGTGTTTTCGAAGGGCTGTACGTTTCGTTTTGTTCTTTTAGATTCTGTACGCCTTGATTGTTTTTTGGTATTTCCCCTGCCTGTTTTAGATTGGTGTACACCTCAGATTAAGGTCTAGTACGCTTCGTTTTTAAAGTGTCGTACGCCACGGTTTGCTTCATTTTTAGAAGCCGTACGTCCCGTTTCAAGGACCCGTACGCTTCGTTTTGGGGAGCCGTACGCCCCGTTTCGAGGAGCCGTTCACCTTGATTTGGTGAGCCTCGTTTTAAGGAACCGTACGCCTCGTTTTGGGGAGCTACACGTTACGTTTTTTTTAAGGATCTTTATATCTTGTTATTTTCTAATACTGTATAGTCTAAAATTGAAAGCGGAACAATTCCTTTCGTAAGACAAACTAACGCAGGTATCCTTTGTTATAGATGACGTTACAGGTGCAGCTATCAACTCTTAAATTCTTGCTTGATCAGGAGGCAGATAATGAGGAAGATAATTTAATTCTCACAAGAATCAAGACTCTTGCCAGAGCTCACCTTCCGCAGGGCTGGTTAGAATGGAAGATAGTTGTTTCTACTAATGCGATGTTCTTGGCGCAGATTTTGACCCACTTGTTCCGAATAAGCTTCAGTTTGCCTTGCCGATGGTTATGTTAGCTCGGGCCTTCTCCCCAGCTTGCACATCGCTTCCTGAACGAGTATACAAAGATATGAAGCTTAAGATGTTAGAATGGCCACTGTGTATTGGCTTGATTATTTGACCACCTACCGTTGCCTCTAGTCTGGGGAGATCAGCAGTTCAGAATGAGCTTATCGTAGCAGCCCTTTCGAACCTTAACCCTTTACTTCTTTCACGAAAAGAGACATAGCGTCAAATTGCGCAGGAGCACGAAGACGCAGAGAAAACTTCTTCAGTTGCTGCAACAGAACCTTCAGCTAGTTCTAAAAGACTTAGCCGCCTTGATAAGCTGGAAGAAGAGACACATTGAACTGAAAAATATGTTGTCTTGATTTATGAGTCGTTTTGAAGAACCAGCGGGTGAAGTTTCGGATTGTGACTTCTCAGATGTAGAGGAGAATACCTGCCAGTCCCCCATGCTATCTTGTTCATCCAAGGTCGCCGTAAATCGAGGTAATAATTATGCGACTTGGGTACCTCCAAGTTTTGAATTGGACGCTGATGAGGAGTTCCATTTCTCCCCAAGGACAAAGGAGATGGAACCAGCCATCCCACCGACCAAGCCTCACATCCAAGTTCAGGGCATCGAGTGCCAGAGGCTAGGCGACCTGTCTTAACCTTATTCGTTATGCTGAGGTTCAAAAGAAACTGCAAGCTTCCCCTGTCTTCTCAGCCTTTAAAGTCAACCCCGCCTTAGCATCTTCGTCTTTATCGCCGCAACTGCAGGGGCGTCTAATTCGAGCAGATACCACTTTGGACACACTCATACATGGTCTATTGTTACAAAGGGATGCTTTGGGATAGACAGTAAGAGATTTATCGTCTAAACACCCTAATCTTAAACAGGATTTGAAGACAGCTTTTTCAGCTCCTGAATCGGCATTCAAATCTGTTTCAGACGATCTTTTACAGTATACGTGTGGAGTCGTGCTAAAGTAGTTGAAATGTGGAGGAACAATTTTCTCCCTAAACAGAAATTTTTTGCTTCCGCGTTAAAAGCTATTCCACACATCTTTTTTGTGAATCTCAGGTCTCAAAACCAGCTAACGAACCCGTTCATCAGTTTTTTCGTTTCTCAAAGTCCACCTTTCACTCACGACAAAGTGTTCCGCCCGTGTCAAAAGCCTTTAAAGCGCCTAAACCAAACCCTCGACAATGACGTTTTCAATCTTACAAAACGCAGCCAACTGGACAGTATCGAATCCAGTCAAAGCCATATTCTCGACGGAACGTTGGTACAAGATCTCGCGATAAGCAATACAAAAACCAGACTTCCAAAAACTTCCGTTCCCCTCTTGAGATGCAGATTTTCAGAGGAAACAGGCTCAAAAATTATATTCAGAGATAGGAAACTATCGGGGCTACGCCTCATGTTCTCAGAATTATTTAGGGTTACGTCATACCTTTTGTCAGAAAGCCTCTTCTGTTTCCAACCTCAAAAGTCTCGAGCCTTTTACAAGCATATCAAGTTCAATCCATGGAACCGGAAATCTGGTTAATAATAAAACAAGGCGTGTTGCAGACCTTCACGTCAACGATGGTCTTTCTAGCCAGCTTATTTTCTGCGCCAAAAACAGACGGCAGTTTGCGCCCAATTATAGATTTGCGGGCATTAAACAGATACCTTATTCCAAGAAAGTTCCGTCTAATAAATCATTACAATCTACCCCTTTTTCTTCAGCCAAACGATTATTTTCTTAAAGATCGACTTGTCTCAGGCCTATTTCCATATCCCCATTACAGAGCGTCATCGAAAATTTCTTTCGATTTTGCATCACGACAGAGTTCTTTAGTTCTCTTGTCTTCCTTTCGGCCTGTCAACAGCGCCTTTAACCTTTTCCCGAATTTCAAATTGGTTAGCCTCTCAGCTAAGGGGAAAGGGGGATAAGGATAATTGTTTACCTGGACGATTTCCTGTTAGCCAACCAATCACGCAAAATCTATCAATACTCCAACCCAAGCTCTGGAGCATCTTGGAATAATTTGAGACACCTCAAACAACCGCAAACTCTTACCCACCAAAAAGAAACGTTCAATTGGCACAGATTTAAGAATGGTTCTTCGAAGGAACTCTTGGACCTGGAAGATAGCCAAGAGTCTATTAGGCAAACTCAATTTCGCGTCCTTCGTTATCCCGTTGGGTCGGCTGCACTCTCGGCCTGTGCAACGAGCCGCAGATATCTTATCCGTATCTCGCCGAAGAAGACGATATCCTTTAACGGCTCAAGGAATTTAAATGTGCAACTGGTTGCTAAGGAACCTAGAAGCTTCATCTCTCCTGTTCCCCTCTATTCAAACGGTATTTGTAGCAACCGACGCATCGGACGAAGGTTGGGGTGCTGTCGTGAACGATACCCTTTTTTAAGGTGTCTGGACCCCCCTCCAACAGTCTTGGCACATCAACAAAAAAGAATTGTTTGCAGTGCTGCAAGCAATTCGACACAATATCGATATTCTAAGCAACAAGCGCGTCGTCATTCAGACCGACAATTGCACAGTAGTTTCTTACATAAAAAAAGAGGGGAGAACAAAATCGAAGGAACTGACCAGTTAAGTGTCCAAACTTTTGATATTAGCCCGAAAAATAAACATGCAATTTTGCCCACATTACATTCCAGGATTTTGCAACGACGTGGCAGACAGTCTGTCGAGGAGAAAACCACTGGCCGACTGGCACCTTTCGCCAGTGGTGACAAATCAAATTTTTCAATTATGGGGGATCCAGGAGATAGACCTGTTTGCCTCTCACCTCTCCAAAATGGTACCGGTTTACGCTTCCAGAGATTTATTCGACAATCAAGGCTAGTTCTCAGATGCATTCAGCAGGAGGTGGGAATACAAACTAGCATGGATCTTCCCTCCCCCCTCTCTGATGCCAAAGATCTATGCTTACCTGAATGTATCTGTGGGAACCTTCATCTGGATCGTGCCAAGGTGGGAAAGGGTTTTCTGGCGCGCCGATTTGAAGAAACGGGCACTGGATCGACCAATTCGGATCCACAACCTCCATCTCTACCTCTATCTATCTAATGGATGCCGTAACGCAGGCTCCTCTGCCGAACGCCTCAAACCTTCGTTTGGAGGCATGGAGGGTGGGAGGTGGGCTCATATAACTTGTGGATGGAAAGATCTTACGTTACTATTGAGTTCTTGCAGAAAATCCTCACTTAGAACTTATCAAGCCCCTTGAAAGTCGTGGACAAAGTTTTGTCAATCCCGTGACTTGACACCTTCTAGGCCAATGCTGGTGAAGTTGCCTTATACTTGTCATACTTACACAAAGTAAGGAAACTGTCCCCAACAGCTATTAAATTGCACACGTCAGTAATCGCCACTATGGGCGATCCTTTAAATCGGAATTAATTTCTCATCATCTTTTAGTCAAACATATTTTAAAAGGAATTGTATTTATCAAATCCTCCTAGAGCTCGTAAGGTAATTTGGGACGTATGTAAGTTAGTTGACTGGATGCGAACAGTTTTAATTAATGAAAATAGCATATTTCAGGTTTCTCGTCACCTTTCGCTTTTTCGGGCTTCCGTGTCCATGACCTAACTTTATTACAGATGGATCCCGATCATTTATCTTTAGAAGAGAATTCGGTAACCTTTTGGCCTCGTTTTGGCTCGAAAACAGACAAGTCGTCTTTTAGACAGTCTGGTTGGCATTTGTCTAATATACCAGAGGAGAAATTGGACCGGGTGGTTTGGACTAGCAAATATCTATCTGTTACCAAAGAGCCGCGGTCTGCAACACGGCCCCTAAATTCTTTATTTATTACGTTTAGAGGGCGTATGGGCCCTGGGTCTCGCAGTACTATTGCAGGGTGGGTTGCAACAGCTTTTTCTGCTTTAGATATAGATTTTTCCCCTGGCTCTATAAGATCTGCCGTGGCGTCCTCTCGTAGAGATTTGAATGTTCCTATTGATTCCATTTTACAAAAAGGTAATTGGAGTAGTGATCGAAATGTGGTAAAACATTATTTTAAAGAAATTGAAAGACCTGTCCTAAGGAATCCTTTACTCGACAATCTTTTGAACCAAAGTTTTAAGACTGTTTAATTAGATTAAGTTAATACTTCTTACAAATTAGCAGAAGTTGTTAGTTATTACTGTACTTATAGTTAGAGAACCTGTCTTTGTTTTGTATTAATTAAACGTTTGTTATTTATAATATAGGATTTGTTTTTCGAGTAGCCTTTTTATATTATACAGTTTCTCTGCACAGTACGTTTTTACGGCGTCGTCAGAAACTACGTTTCCCCCGAAGGGATAAAAACGATATAATTCATGTCTTGCCTAGGCTTGACCCCTTTTTAAGACCTAACGACTCGAAGTACTGAACATCAACCGCCGCTGCGATCTTCCTCGCGCGCTCCGAACGGGCAAGTTGGGGAATCGCAGAGTCGGCCTGACTGATGCGGTAATAGATATTCGAAGAAACACATAGTATTTTAGATGGAAATTGGTAAGTGTAGTCTCATAGGGTCAAGCCTAGGCGAGACAAGAAATATATCGTTTTTATCCCTTCGGGGGAAAAACGTGTTCTATTCTTGCGATAAACGAGTCATTTTTCTACACGCAGCTAGTAATAACGGTTTTGTTCCTAACGGTTTATTATTGTCGGCCAAAAATATAAAGCACTCATCGGATGACCACCACGAAGACATGACCGCGAGCCTATTCGAAAAATGATTTGTTGAAGAATGGCTGCTAAATTCTATCCCTGAATTATGTCATTGTTATAGACAATGCACCTTATCATTCACGTCTACACAACAAAGTTCCCAACAACAGTACAAAGAAGGGTAAAATACTTAAATTTATGGAAATTAAAAACATGAAAATTCCTCAAAAGGATACAAAAAAAGTGTTATAAAAAAAGAGAACTTTAACAATGAATTTGTTATCCACAAAGTCCACCAAGCAAATGGTCAACTATTTTACGTCTCCCGCCCTATTATTGCATGTTTAGTGCGATCGAGATGATTTGGGCTACAGTCTAGGACAAATTGAGAAAATATTATCAATCTCCAACTGACAGTGCTTTCATACTAGGAACTATAAGGACAGTTATTGATGAAGTGAACGTTACTGGTGTATGGATTAAATGTGTCCAGCATGTCATAGGGAGGAAGAATAAATATTGTATTTTACCGGAAATTGGTCCAATTAATATAACCGCAAATTCGGACTCAAGCTGAATAGTGGCTTTTGTTTTGTCTTATACAAATTTTTAATATGACTATCACCATCTGTATTTTTGTAGAGTTATCTGTAATAAATTAATTTGATTTTGATTTGGAAAAATAGACTCCAAATTTATTTTTCGTCCGCCGTCTTTAGATTTCTGCAAATCAAATAATAACATCATATCATTTTATTTGGATTTTTGGGAATAATAAATCTTTTTGTTGCAACGTTTTCTTTTTAATTTTTGTATTAACCGCAAAGTACACCTATTCTTCATAATTTTTAAGTCTTTGCATTAAAACTAAAATAATATTACAGTTAAGTTTCATGATCTATGTTCCAAAGTATACTTAAGTACCAAAAATCATTAAAATCGGTGAGGTTAAGTACAAGTATGCTTTGTGCACGCCCATGTTCATAAAGAAGATACCGGCTATGAACCGAGTCCCAGTTTTTCTGCTATTCCGATTGACTTTGTATTGACTTTAAAGACATTGGATCCACGTTGTTTTAAAGTTTCGACATGATGATACTATCGAGAAATATCTAATATTTCAAAATGAATACTTTTATTTGGGACTGGGCCTGTGTTTATGTTCCGATGTTACATTACTTCAACATTAAGTCATCGACAAGAGCAAAGAACGTTTGGTTGACGAAGGCAGCGGGCTTTTTGATAGGTAAATGTTTAAAAATAAACTCAGACTTAAATAATGTTGGTGAAAGTTTAGATCCTACAAATTTAGATATTAATAATAATCAATCGGTCAATAATTTAATTGTAAAAAATGTGCTCCAATTTAAGCCAAAATTCCTACATTGTTCTCAATTTTTGAGAACCCCAATGATTTAAATAGGTATATTTTAATTTGCCAATCAGTTATAGATAGGTTTTATGATACCGATAATGCACACATTTTTCAAAAAATTTATTTACTGAACTCAATAATGGTCAAACTTAACGGCCATACAAAGTTAGTTGTAAATATTCAAAATGATGGTACATGTGATGGTTGAAGGACACCCTACGTTGAAATTTTGAGGATCATAGAAACAAGCTTGTTCAAATAGATACTTGGTCATGGTGAAGCATCGTTTTTACAATTCACAAACATCACACAATGCTTTTACATCCAGCTTTCTAACACAACCTTTATCTTTATGGCCAAATCCAAATAGGCCAGAATCAAAAATTTTTACAAATTCTTAAATTTTCGGTAAACCTGGCATAAAAATAAATATTTTTAAATCGAACTAACAAAAACAGTTATAAACATCTACGCCTGTCAGGTATATAAACGTCAGTTTTTAAACCTATTCCTAATACAGCAAATTACAACCCACCAAAACTGGTTTTTGAGGAGGTTCATATTGCCGAAACTCAAAATTTATGTCAACCAGAACATCTATATATAACGATAATCAATATTGCCAATATAACTAAAATAATCAATAATAGTGGCAATATTAGGACCAATATTTACTATCTTTATGCAAATAATGAATATAAGATAGTAAAGGGCCTATCTGACATTAATGTCACCTACTTACCATAACCTACCTCAGAAATATTCGTATAAAGAAATAACAGAAAGTAATGAAAACATAAACATAAACAATGGAGTAGCTAAAGTGGCGCTGCAGCATCATCATCAAAAACCCCGATAACAAACAATCAGTGCCCATCTCTTGAATTTCATCAACGTTTTCGAATACAACACTTGAACTTACTGAGGAAAATGCAATAATTATCGATGATACTGTGTTGAAACTGACATAATTCCAAATAATACTGACGGTTGTAAAAACAAGAATAAATTGGGACCTAATGAATTAGTTACTGAATTTTCGGTTCCATTTTCTTACAAAAAAGCCTGGATCTTTATCTCAGCACTTGATCCAAAAACAAATGCAGATGATTAAATTTTCTAAACAGCTATGATCTAGACAACTGCTGTACCTGCTTTAAGATGACAATTGAAAAAGAGAAATACAAAAGCTTTTTCGATCAAGGTTTAAGAAAAAACAGAAGCTATAATGTCGAATGATATATGGCCATATAGAGTCTCAGGTAACCAATTTTTGAATATCCAACGACTGAAGGTTGACAGAAGGGCTGTCAGAGAAAATTAAATTTTCTTAGTCTAAACACCCAGTGGTTTAATAACAAATGAAATTAACTGCAAGCTTTTTTTATGAATAAACAATTTGATGTTTTGTGTCTAAATCAACATTTGTTACGGAGCTATGTTTTTTCCAAATTGAAAAATACGTTTGCTGCATAAAGCCATCGAACGCAATATATTGCAGGTGGGACTGTTTTAATAGTTTTGTGAGTCTATTAGAGCAGTATCTCAGTATTTAGTGTAAAAATAATAATAGAAATGTTATGATAGATAATTACATATACATATATAAACAAATACATAAGAGTTATGGTTTTTACTTATGATTGCGCAGGCATTATTGGTATTAAGGTAAATTAGAAAATATAGAATATAATGGCAACAATAATTTACCTCAAAATAAATTCCTTAAGAACAAACTTGATTGTATATTTTTTAATTCTGCTGGAAATTCATTAAACACTTTTGATAAGTTGAATAAGTGCAAAGGTCCACTTGTTCTGATATATTCTTGGTATATGTTTGTGTTAAACCTTGTCTGATAATCGTAAACATTTCTAGAAAACTATAGATTTGTATTTGACTTTTGCATGTTGTGAATTACTTTAAATGTATATTTGCCCCGTTCCAGTTATTTTAATTTAGGAATATTAAAAACTTTTAGTTCTTTGTATAAGTCTTCAGAGTGAGTAAGTCGATTATAATTAAACAGAATTTGTAACACACGATTTTGTAAAATTTGCATTTTGAAAAAATCTACAATACCACAGGTGCCCTATATAGGTATAAAATATCGAAATTGACTAGCAACATAAGAATTATAAATCATTTTTTTACTTTGATATGATAAATAATCCCTACACCTATATATTGCACTAGCCATTGGATATATCTTATGTGTAATAGACTCTATATGCTCCTTCCAGATTAAGTGTTCATCAAGAATCAGTCGCAAGTACGCAATTCGATCCACATTTTCTAAACATATATCATTAATTTTAACTAACATAGGAATAATAAAACGGTTTCTTTGTTTAAATATCATAAACTTTGTTTTACCAATATTTAGTTTTAACTTGTTTGAAGGTAGCCAGTTATAGTTCTTCTCAAGAACACTGCTGACAGTCTCCTTCAGAACCTGTTCACTGTCAGCCTCATACAATAATAACGTCTCATCTGCGAACATATAATATCTGGCAGTAAGCCCTGCTAACTTTAAACTTAAGACATATAAAGAATAAAACTAAAAATATATTTTTTTTAAAAATTCATATTGATAATCGTTAAAACAATATATTTCTGTGCAAACGAGAGAAATCTTTTTTTAATACTTTTTCTATAATTTTTGACAATATCGATATCACGCTTATTGGTCTGTAGTTATTAGTACTGTCCTCAGGACCAGAGTTGTGAAGTTACTTTCATCTGGCAGTTAGCCCTGCTAACTTTAAATTTAAGACATACATAGAATAAAACAGCGGACCTAAGACCGATTCCTGGGGAACATCGCAATAATTTTTTTTGTAACTGCTATCAATGTTATTGACATTGACTAGAGACATATTGTTGTCTATCAATCAATCATGCCCTCATGCTGTTCAACTTCTCAAGCAAGACATCAATACTGAGAACATTAAATGCCGTTTTAAGATCAATAAACACGGTTACTACTATTTTTTTATTGTCTAGATTACTTGATATATTGCGTACAAGGTCTATCGGGGTACTAAAGGTGCTACTATTTTTTAAAAATTCGTATTGAGAATCGTTAAAACAATATATTTCTGTGCAAACGAGAGAAATCTTTTTTTAATAGTTTTTCTATAATTTTTGGCAATATTGATATCACGCTTATTGGTCTGTAATTATTAGTACTGTCCTCAGGACCAGACTTGTGAATGGGACTTAGTTGTGCTAATTTTTAAGACTTCTGGAAATTGGCCACTAACTATAACATTATTTATTAAAACAACTAATATTTTAATAAGCTTATCTCCCAAGTGACATACGTCACGTGCTGACACTTGGTCGTGCCCTGGAGCAGAATTTTTTTTAAGCCGTTAATTATATTTTTAATTTGATGTTCATTTGTAAAGTGCACATGCATACATAACTGATTTTCTATTTCTCTGAATATTAACCATCGTTTTTTTTACCTCAGGTCAGGCATCTATTTCAATATTAATTGCAACCACAATGTTTTTCCCTACCGTGGAAAAATGATTATTCAATTCATTAACTACAGCTATTTGTTCATTAATTACGGTTCCGTTAATAGTGAGAAATTGAATATTTTTTTGTGATACATCTTTTTTTAAAACTAATGCATTTATTACAGCCCATTGTTTTCTGGGGTTGTTTCCAGCCTCCTTCCATTTATTATAAAGATGCCTATTTTTTAATATCTTAATTTTATTATTTACTTTATTTTTTATATTCCGAAATTCTGAGGCTACAAAAACATTATTTGGATATTGAAATCCACTTGTACAACTTATCAAGTTGTTTAATTAAATTTAGAAGTTCGCCGTTAATTCATGTATTATCTGCACGATATTTAATAGTCCTTCTTTCCCACTCTGCCTCGGATTTACAATAAACAATCAGATCTATCAACTGCTCAAAAGATTCAATTTCTCTTAAACATGTTCTATTTTTAAACACTTCTTGAATTTTTTTATGTTTTATATGTTTAATAACATTTTCGGTTTGTATATTAAGTTTTAAATCGATATCATTTATGATCTTATTGTGATCAAATATAGGATTTGGTTCTACATTTATTTTGGTCTTATACTTACATCCTATATTTGTCATTACATGATCAATAAGTGTTGCAGAATTTTGCGAAATTCTGGTAGCATTTTCTATATGTTTATGGTAATGGTAAAATTATTACAAAGTTATTGATTCTAACTAGGTTTTTATACGATTTTATTTAATATTTTTCTGTAATAAATCAACATTAAAGACTCCAACTACAATGTGATTGTAGTAGGAATATGTCATCGACAAAGTCTGCGAAGCAAATGGTCATACTAATTTACTTCTCTCACCCTATTATTGCATATTTAATACGATCGAGATGATTTGGCTATATCCAAGGACAAATTGAAAAACTATAAAGGCAGTTATTGATGAAATGAACGATACTGGTGTATGGATGAAATGTGTCCAGAATGTTATAGGGAAGGAGAATGAATATTGTATTTTACCGGTCATTGATCCAATTAATATAATCCCAAATTCGGACTCATGCTCTGAAAATCCTGATAGTGAATAGTGGCTTTTCTTTTATCAAATTAACATAAAATTGAATAAAGTGATAAACGGGTATTAAGTGTTTAATGTCATATACTGATTTAATGTAAATTTTTTAAGTAGAGATTAAGTCCTTTTTTAATTGTCTCATACATCTGTATTTTTGTACATCTATCTGTAATAAATGAATTTGATTTTAATTTGGAAAAGGAGATTCCAAATTTATTTTTCATTGGCCAAATAATAACATCATCATTCTATTTTGATTTTTGGGAAGAATAAATCTTTTTGTTGAAACGTTTTTTTTTTAAATTTGTATTAACCGCAGAGTACACCTATTTTGTATAATTTTTAAGTCTTTACACTAAAACTAAAATAATATTACAAATTCTACACTTATAAATCTTAAATGTTCTTTGGCACTTTGTAAGCTCGTTCTGCAAAATTTCACTTCGGATAATTTTTCTCAAATGTTTTTGATACTCTTTTTGGAGTGCATCTAATAGGACAATAACTGCAGCTGTTACCAACCTCATTATTGACCACTCAGCTAGTGTAAAGTGCTGTACCTCATTCGTTGTATCTCCAGTTGAGGATTGAGCTACTACTATTTCGTCCTTTGTTTTTGCGTTTCCCATATCGTGCTTTACTTCACAACTATACGCAACTAACAGTAGAGCAACTGCAGGATCGCCATGCAATAAATGATGTTGGGTTAACAGGTTCTTACCAGTTTTATGCCCTATATGAGAAATAATACTTACAGAGCCGAAGCAATTAGGTTATCATTTGCTCGGATTTTAGCACCCTTAATTTCTGCCCTATAACGCATTTTAAATGAGCTTTTTTTTAGCTTGTGGGATGGATAATGAGAGTATCGATTAGAAGGAAATGTCATATGATTGCTGATATGACATTTCCCCTCAGATCCAGACTGAACCAGTTAACAATATAGCAATATCTGTCTCTGTTTTTGTAAGTTCTCTCTGGAAACTCTTATACAAAAGTTTGCTTATGCAAATTAATATATTTTGAAAATTTAGAGTTAATATCAAAGTCAATCATATTAATAGAGAAATCAAATTGCTCCACAAGCGCAAAAAAATTTAATTTACCCATGGCAGTCATACATCTTACAACCCTAGCGTTATTCTTTATAATTTTCTTCATAGAGAATAAATGTATCTCCACACAGACACCAAGATGACCTGAAGTGCCAGTCTCTATTGTATGTGACCTAAATTTCTCAATACTGAAGTTGAAGAAAACATTCTCTAAAAAGTTGTTTTGTCTAGTAGCCTGCGCAATCATAGGTAAGAACCATAACTCCGAATTATATCACAGAATTTAATACAATCCCTCTTTATACTACGCAAATGGATATTAAAATCATCTATCAAAACATTTCTATTATTATTTTTAAACAAAGTACTGAGATGCTCTAATAGACTTACAAAACTATTAAAACAGTCTCACCTCCAATATATTGCCTTCGATGGCTTTATGCAAATGTATTTTTCAATTTGGAAAAAACATTGCTCATCCTTCCGTAACCAATGTTTATTGTCAAGTGCTGAGATAAAAATCCAGGCTTTTTCGTGAGTGAATGGCGCGACCGAAAGTTCTGTAACTAATTCATTAGTTCCCAGTTTATTCTTAGTTTTATAACCGTCAGTATCATTTGGAATTAAGTAACTTTCAAAACACTATCATCGATAATTATTGCATTTTCGTCAGCAAATTTAAGTTTTCGGATTCGAAAACGTTGTGAATGAAATGGTGGAGGCGGGCACCGATTGTTTGTTATCGGGGATTTTAATGATGGTGCCGGGGCGAGACTTTAGCTACTCCATTGTTTATTAGGGCTAATAGAATAGAATACGATATAGAATAGGTCGTCAGAATTGGACATCTTATACTTCAGTTTTTAAGGAAAGTAATTTATATTGAAAAAAATTGTGATAGTTTTCAAAAAAGACTGTTTTTTTCCTGTAAGTTCTGAACAACTTAAAATTTATATATACAGTTTTCACAGTTCCATGTAACTTTTAGGGGCGTCATATATTTGAGATTTTTTTTACATTTGTCAAAATAAGAAATGTTCCCCGTAATTTCATTTTCAAATACGGTAGGTATGTTTTATTGAGGTAATTAAAAAAAATTGACATGTCAAAAAAAAGTTATTTTTGCCCATAACTTCTGAACTGCTTAAAACTTGCAGATATAGGTTTCACAGTTTCTTGTAACTTTTAATGTCGTAATTGATTTAGAGAAATATTTTTGTAGCTGTCGAAAAAAAGTCTGGTATTCCTAATTTTTAAATAGCTAATTTTTTTTTAAATGAGATTTTTACAGATAAATGTATAGCATATATATCCGTAACCGGATGTATCGAACTAGCGGATGTTTGTTAATCAAAAATAGCCATCAAGGTTATGATAATAGTAAAATAGGATCGAATATAAGTGTGTAGGACTAAGGTCACGCACACGACTAATACACGCACCCAGAGTCCACAGGGACAACCTAACATATTATTTGTTTAATGTTAGATGTGAGTAATAATAATTTGAAGTAGGTGTTTATATATTTTTTGATTTTATAGAATATCTTTAAGAACACTTAAAACGGATTTACTTTTATTAAAGTTGAATTTTATTTTATCTATAAAATTACCTGACAAAGTTATTTCTTATCCTAACATAAAATTTAAAAAGATGTGATAATATTAAATTTTGCAGTTATTGGCACATGGCATATAAGGCATTCCGGTGTTGTATCACTTTAAAGCATGAATGGGGGTTTAATTTTTGTGTGACCTATGAACAGCCTTTTAAACCAACTTCAAAAAAGGAGGAGGTTATCCGTTCGATCCTATGTATTTTTTATGTATGTACATTGATTATTCCGTGATGATATGACCAATTTGGAAATTTTCAGGGAATAACGGAATGAGGCCATTTTGAACTGTTTATTTTTTCGATGTTACATTGAACAATATATCCATTCACTATTGCGTTTACCATTCTGTTGGGACGGAAAAGTATGTATGTTGCCATTGTATTTTGTATAATAAGACATGTTATTACACAATAGTATTACATAATATGCAGTGGAAAATACGGTTCCAGTGTGATTTTCATGGCAGTAAATAATACTTCCCCGATTCAAGTGCAAAGAGAAATACGGTATCTATTAATCTAGTGAGTTTTTTATTTTGTTTTGTTGTTAAGTAAACAACTACTGTCAAAAATGAGAAGTGAATAAAAAACATGTTAAACACATTTTTTGCAAAAGTTATTTCTCATCGTGTATAGCTGAATTTGTGCAAAAAGTACAGAATTCATAGGAAGATGCATGAGTAAAACACGTTGATTTTATTTGTCCCGTGGGTCAGTTGGAACGTGGATTAAATTACTTCCTTCATGGTCAATTGGTAATGATCACAGTACGTGAAGGTAGATAGATATTGATGTTACATGGTCTCGTCTAGTTGACTGATAAATCAGAAAGTCGCAAAACTTCAAGAGGTGGTGACAAGTCAAGGTAACAAGTATAACTGGTGAATGTGTTGAGTGTATAGCCCTCAGTTATCTGAAAGATTTCCTGATAACGAATAGAATTTTGCCAAATAAGAATCCTCTCAGTCATCTGGCAACTTCTTATATTTGATAAACAAGGTTTGACGTAAACATTTTTTGATTGTACATACTAGGTATTTCTATGTATATAATTCTTACATAATTCAGGATAGCGGAACAAAATGGCGACCAAATAAAATGTTTATATCCGTGAAAAAAAATCACTCTCTCAGGTTTTACATATCTTCACGTTTTAGCGTCCTAGATGCCAAAAAATATGTTTTATCAATCCTGCTGGTCCGTCTGTCGGTTTGTCTGTCTCTCTGTCAGTTCGCAGTATAGCTTAAAAACTACTTATCAGATGACTTCAAATTTTAGTCAAAATTTACGTGTTATATGTAGATGACTTGGTAATATTTTGGTAAAAATCCAATATGCCGGAACAAGATGAAAAAACTGATTATTAGATTATGTTTAAATTTCGTGCAAGCATTAAATGTGGTATCAATTCAATATTCTAGTTATTATAATAAAATAATTTATATAATAAAAATAGATATATCATGTTATTATTTTTGTTTTCAAAGACAAAGGTAATAATAAATATTGTTACGGACCAAAATCGCTTCTTCTTATTTCTTTTATGAAGAGGAAGAGGATATAATAATAATATAATCTAAAAATTAATGGTACACTGTTTGGTAGTCTTTTGATTAAAATCCCACCTTTTTATATCATTTATTTTGTAAAAAATGCTTCGGTGAAAATAAGTTTAGAAGGCATTCTTTCTAGTTCTGTTTGTTGTCGAATTAACCACGTCGTAGAGCTGAAACTGTTTTGTAAATATTTTAACAAAACAGTGATCTAGTACCGGCCAGGTGATTAATACGTTTTATTTACTAATTTAAAACATTTTAATTATTTTGCATCTGGGAATTTGCCTAGCGTGGATTTTGCTCTCGGTACAGCTTTTTAGCGAGAACTGTGAAAGTTGGAAGCATTTCTCAGAAACTAAGTATTTAAAACACTTTCAGATAGGCAGTAGGTATTTAAAATATTGTTCTGAACCAAATAGCAGCACATGTTTCTAAGAAACGGCTTCTATGATACAAACTGAGTTCTCGATCTCAAAGCAAAAGCAAGTGTCTTTCATAACTGGCAAACGTTGGAACAGAAGACATCATTTCGAATGAAATAAGCTAGTAGTTAGTCTCATGTGCCTTCACAATTTTTTCAGCCGAGCAAATAAGTTCCCAGAAATCCTTTGTTGTAAACTTTCAGTAGCAGTAGTAAGTAATCAGATCTGCAAGAACCTTGGCGAGAAAATTTAAACCATATAATTTTGACTTCCTTATATCAAAATTGTTTGAATTTATTTTTACTTGTAGACTTCTTCTAACGACCAGATTCGACTCTAACTTACCGAAACCGGCAAAAAGGTATTTATGTTTTTAGAGTGCTTTTACTTATTGTTTCAACATTTTTACTTACACATGAGTAAAAGTTTTGTGAAGGAGAGAAAATATATTGTGTTGGCGGCCGCTTTAATATCTTTTGCTCCTACTAGGTATTCTCCTTTTTGCATATTTGAATTGCTCGAAAAACTTAAACACTCCGTAAAAAGTTTACGTATTAAGTCTGTATAACGCGGCTCAATAAAATATGGTTTTCCTTTTAGTTTTAGTATATCCTATAACACGTTGAACTAACTTTTGTATATTATCATAGTTCTAATTTTGTACCTATTCCAACATCGGAATAAATTCATTTCTTGTCGTTAAGATAGTCTCGATTTCAGTCTCAGTCTCATTGTCAGACCTAGACTGAGACAAATTCGATGCTAATCTAGGGTCTCACGAACTCTTAGTCTGATGGTGGTTTTAAAGCGCTGATATACAATATTTTACAATTTCAAAGAGTCCTTTTTTATTTCTTTATATAATATCTAGGATTCTAATTGGTAAGTAAAAGTCAGAAGTATTAGTATTGTCTGTGCATTTCATTTAAATATCTATAAAGCAAATAAAATATCAGATAGTAACATAAAATATATATATTTTTAAATTTATTACATATATGTGAGGTAATAAGATATATAATCTGACAAAAATATTGTAAGTAGAAAAGTACGCAAAAATTATTTATAGCCAACAACAAATAACATAACAATTAATTCTTAAAATTGGTAAAGCGTGTTATAAAATATCACAGTCGCAAATAAATATGTCAATATTAACCGTCGACTTTAAAAAACTAATTATAAGTCTAATTTAACAACTACACAAAAAATCCATGAAACTAATGTTTTTCCTATATGACATAATCCTAAAATACACTTAAGTATGACATATACAAATTTATAATGTGTAAAAATAAGTTTAATTTTTTAAAATTAAAAGTTTAATTTGTATCATGCCCTAACTATTTAAAATTAAAATTTAGATTTATTTAATGTGAATTTTATTTGTCAATAAAATGAATAGTCGTTTTACCATTTTTACTGTCAAAGTTAGTACAATGGAAAGTATACAGCTTAACTTAAAATTTAATTAATTTAAATAAAGTCTGACAGACTTATGTGACGAGAATTTTGAAAAGAGTCTTTGTTCCGCATTAATCAAACGATATGGTTAGAAGTAAATACAAGAAATCTTCACTTCAGAGACCGAATAAAAGCATACCCCCCTCTCTAAAATGTGTGGCCACTCACGTTAATATCCTTCTCCCTTAAAATGATTAAAGGAAACATGTTAAAGATTTTAATTTAGTTATATAGTTGTTACCTTTTTATTGTCTGTATTTTCATTTGTCAAATTTTTGAAAATTGAAAAAGTTAACTTGTCCCCTCTGTGTTCGATCCAGAAACTTAAGTCCAGTGACCTCGACTCAGATAATTAATTTCGATATTAAAAATCATCAGCAGTGGCGTGCCAAAAGAGCAGAGCTCGCGGCGCAGGGGGGCCCGACAACTAGATGCCCCCAAATTAAACAGGGTATTTTAATAAAATGTTTTTTCCATAGTTAAAAAAAGGCTCAGATTTCGAAATTTTTTAAACCATCAGATACATTGTAAATGGTAATAATAAGATAATATGTAAACCCTATGGAACATTGTGACAGTACTTAATGCGTATTTAGATGTAATAATAAGTCAGCTAGATAAAAAAGTAGTAATATAAACATAATATTTTTTTAAGTATTTGTTATCCTGCTACTTCCTTGCCAGATTCGTCGTTTACAAAATAGGGAGGATACATCTTAGGCAAAATTACTTGCGACATACCTTTACAAAAGAAAAAATTCCCGTAGAGACACAAGTGGGGAAAAAGCATTGGAGAAAGTTTATTAGCCTTTTAAACCCAAAGAATACCCCCAAGAATTAAAACTAGTTCTAAGAAAACAAAATTGTTCTGTGTTGAATGCCCAAATAAGATTAACTAAGAAAAACCCACTTCTTATTTCATTCTTTCTTGCTGGCGAACATTTCACGCTTTTATTTGCTAAAATTTAGTTTGTTTCCGATCAACGTCGCGATGTTCAATAACAGAAACGTGACAAAGCAATGCTGCTGAAGAAAATATACTTTCCACATTAGAAATAAATCATCGAATTAAATTACATTTGACAACGTGAAAAGTCTCGTTATTTGTTACGTCTCTAAAGGTATTTGATTATTTAAAGTTTTCCTATAATAGCTATTTATCGTGCAGCTTCACTGCAACTTAAACAACAATTTTTAAAAAATTCTGACCAAACGTCTATCTTGATTTTTTAAAAATGGTTGTTGCTTATTTGTGCGATATTTTTTAAAGGGACGAGGTCAGTAATGCTCGTAACATAAGGATATCATAGAATATATGTGTTCGATTACAACCAAGTGGCACCAAACATTTCTTCCTTTAAGCACAATTAGTACAGGTAGTAAGAAAAAATTATAAGTGCAATTTAAGTGGCAAGAAAGTTTGGAATAAATAAATAATATTGCGAATGCAGCTAAAAAATATCTACTGCTTACCAAGTCTGTGCATTTTCTCCAAAAATCATCCTAGCGTATTTCGGGAGCTATCTTTGCGATTATAAATACTCATAAATTCAGTGTTCCGATTGGCTAAAGTTTGTAAACTGAGGGTTCATCTACGTGAAGCAGTAGAGAAAAGCCTCTATCATAACTAACTTAAAGATTATTTGGACAGTTGACGCTTGAATCTCTACTAGAAATGTAATTTAGATTATTGTAAAAGAGAAATTAGTTAGAGAATTAGTTACGTTATCGACAACATGCAGTGAGGCTGCTAAAATACATCTTTTTGAAACTTGAAGATAACAAAATCAAGAAATCGGCCGTTTGTAACTCTGCCAGGTGATTTAGAAAATATTAACCTAATGCAGGTTATCATAACATATATGACATTTCAACAAAAAAATGCTTGTGTGGTGTTGTGTGGAAGCTCCTAGTTGAGATATCGGATCAACTTTAGTTTAGCCGAAATGTGATATATTCACAAAATATTTTTTGGTTTCTATAGAGCCCCCCTAATGTGATAATAAAAGAAATTTCATGCGGCAATCCCCAATTTTTATTTTATTTATTCTTTTTTACATTTTTTTTAGGCGAAATATGATATATTAATAAAATATTTTTTTGATTTCTATAAAACCCCCTGAATATCATTTTTTTGCGGAAATCCCAATTTTTATTTTATTTATTTGTTTATTTTTCAACTTTCGCTTAGCCGAAATGTGATATAACCAAAAATTTACTTTTTTTAGGTTCTATAGAATCTACTAATTTATTTTAATTAAAATTTATTTCAGTTTTGCAGAAAAACTATATTAGATTGACCAGTTTGACATTAGATCTTTAGTACCTTATATCTACTAAATTAGTAATGTTTATTAATATTTACTTGCGTAATATCTAAGATAGGTACTTGTCTATATACCCTTCCATTTTGTAAGAAGGAATCTTTAGGTGTAACTGCCTTTACATAATATGACTTACACAGCCTATAACTATTAGTGTTAGTTTAAGAATTATTATAAAAATACCTTGAATTTAATACGAATTTGTTGTTATAAATAAAAAATATAATAAGAAATTAATCAGCCATTAGAAGATAATATAACTTTATATTAACAAAAACTAAACGCTGTCGTAAAGTAAGTAAATCCAATTAATATTAGTAGTAGTCTAAAATTGATTAATGAAGTGCCTTTCATTTCATGTGAAAAACTTTATTAAGAAGTAATATAATTATTAATTAAAACTAAACACTGTCCAAAAAAGCTAAATCCAGGGCTAATGAATAAAACTTGAATTCAATAAACTTTCAAAATGTGCCCCTTGGTCTTCTTCGCAAACAAAAATTCGATTCACAAATTTTTCTCTCACATTTTGGAAAAGCTGAGGAGTTATTCCATTACATACGGTCATGATTCTACGACGAAGCTCAGCTATGGACTCTAGTTGTGTAAATAACAGATAGACAATAGACAGACCGCGACGGCCCACCCAACGATCAGGATAACCATCCTCTAAGTAATTTCTAACATTCCGAAAATAATGTGGCAGGGCACCATCTTGTTGAAGAAACAATATCTTCATTAAATTCATTGGGATTTCGCTGGACCACTTCAGCAATTAAAGGTTGGATGGTATTTTGGAGCATATTAAGATAAAGTGGATCGTTTAAATTTTCCTCGAAAAATAGTGGGCCTGTAATATGGTTTCCCATAATCCCAGCCTACACATTAATTTTCTGGGTATTCAATTTACCCTTTAGGAAAAATGAGCTTTCATCGCTATAGCAGATATGCGTTATATAATCAGGTTTTATTGTAATTTTTCAAAAATAATTTCGCAAAACTGCATTCTTTTATTTATATCATCCTCCTGTGGTTGGTGTACAATTTTCATTTTATATGCATATGTATCATATATATATATATATATATATATATATATATATATATATATATATATATATATATATATATATATATATATATATATATATATATATATATATATATATATATATAGAGTAAGATTCCCAAAAATAACAAATAGAAAATTTTAATTACCTTTTAAATTTAAATGGTGTATCGTAAGACCCCTATTTCATTTAAAAAAATATTGTCTTTATGTAAAAAGTAGTATTTTACGCCTTGTACACTCTCGCCAGAGGCGGACTTCCTGTCCTTGATATAACTAGCCGCCATTTTGAAGTTAATCCACAAAAAACCTAAAACTGGGGTATTGAATAAAGAAGTTCAAGCCCTATCAAATGATGTATCATAAGACCTCCCCCATTCCATTAAAAAAAATATTTTCAAAAAGTCGCCATTTTGAAACTTTGTCATTTCTGTTTTGGATCAAAAAACAGTATTTTACGCCTTGTACACTCCCTCCAAAAATTTTATTTCGAGATTCCGAACAGTTCGGAAAATAAGAGGTCCGCCCCCCGACTTTTGGTCATCATGTGTATTCCATTTCAGCTAAAAAATTGTTGAAAAAAAATCAATAAAATAGAAATTGGGTATTTCCCCAATTTTTGATTATCACACAATATATCACAATTTGGCTAAAAAAAAAGTTTAAAAATAAGTAAATAAATAAAAAAGAAATTGTGGATTTCTCCAGGATTTTTTTATCATATTCTTATTTGGGAGGCTTTATAGAAGTCAAAAAAATATTTTCTGATTATAGCACATATCGGCTAAACTAAAGTAATAAGTAAATAATAAATAAAAATCAAATTGGAATGAATTTTTTTTAATATCATATTCGGGAGGCTTTAGAGAAGTTAAAAAAAACCTTTAAAAATGAAAATTCATTAAGGAATTTTGAAGTGGCAAAAAACAGTAATAATGTGCTTGGGTTGACTATTTCTAGTTCTAGCAGTTCTGTTATAAATGTTAATTATCCTTAACTTGTGAATGACTGATTGTAAACTTTTTTCCGAATATATTCCATTTTAAAGCTTTCATAATTATTTTTTTGGCCATGTCACATGAGTAGGAGTAAACTTTATCATAAACAGCTCTTTAAAAACTAATCGTACATGAAATAAAGAAGTATAAGGATGTTAAATTATACGACTATTTAATAATTTGCATTAATAACTCGTACAGTATAGTTCGGCGCTGCAAAATGGTATTTACAATTCTCTGCTTGTACTTTGATAAGTGATATTATTCTCATTTAAGCAGAATGTCGCAGCGAAACGCGTGACAGTCCATAGCAGCAAAATTTGAATTGCCTAGGGCGCTTAGGCTCGTGGCCATTGCTATGAATACTCTGCCCTGTCCGTTGACAGACAAGTGGGAATCGTGAAGCATTAAACGCAAGCAACTTGTTTATTGCACAATACCAAGTTTATGCTAAATCAAACAAATATAAACAAGGAAAAAATGACACTCATTTTGCTTGTTAATGAGTTAAATAAGCTTCGACATGAAATTGGCCGAAAATTGGAATTGATCGAAATTGAAAACCTGTTATTCCTCTATACTTCAAATAAATGCAAAAAATTATTTTTTAAGTGATTTATCCCATTTTATACCTTCTTAAAATAATTGTAAAGAATGTTAATTAATGAGTTAAGTAAGCTTTTCGACATGAAGGAAATAAATTGACCGAAAATTGGAAAAAAAATAATGAAAAAGATACATTCTTATGGCAGTTACTTGTTATACGTCTACTCATCCTTACAACAAAAAATGAGGTTATTGTTGCTACCAAATGCTTGTGTGGTTGGAATAGCTACATAAAAATGCTGCTACATGTTGCGCCGAGCCGTGCTGCTCGATGCGGCTTGAGTGGGGTTCGGCTTTAAAAGGGACGTATTATAAACGTAAAAAAGACACCCTTGCAATTTTTTAAAAACTTCAGCTTTCAGGACCCCTAAATGCCGAAAAACATCCATTTCCGTCTGTTCTCCGTATACCTAAAAAACTATTTAGCGGTGTAACGTAAAAAATACTGATAGGGGTTATATGATAATATTTTGATAAAAATCCAATTTGGATAACAGATTTGCGTACTAATAAAATGTTTACAAAATCAATATCAAAAAACTACTTATAGAAATGATTTCAAATTTTGCAGAAAAATAAAGATGTATTATGAATGAACTGCCAACATATTTCTGCAGATCGAATATGGCAAAACAAAATGTCAACCTAGTAATTAATTAAAAGCTACTTATTTAATTGACATCACATTTTGTATATATACTAAGCATAATATAGAGATGAACGTAAGATCTAAGTGAAAATCCAATATGGCGAAGCCAAATGTATTGAAAGAATCAGTTTCAAAAACTACTTACTCAATTTACTTAACATTGTGAACAAAAGTGTGACATGGGGATATTGGTAAAATTTTGGTATTATGATTCTTTCCTTTTATTAGAAATAGTGAAGTGTGATCCAATTTAGTTTAGTACATAGTCATTTAGTAACACATATATACTGTCTTTTCAAAAAATTTTATTAAGCGCCCTTTACCAGTTTCTTTCTACCTAAGCCAGATTTGATTTTTGGCCATAAATTAAAACCAGGTCATTCCCATATAACCCTTAATTTTTGACTAAAATTTAAGTCTGATGGGTAATTTTTATTGCCGTGACTTGACAGACAGACAAACCGACTGACGGACCGACGGAATATTTTTTGGTATCTACGGACGCAAAAACCTGAAAATATATAACCTGAGAGATTGATTTTTTCACGATTACAAACATTTTATTTGGCTTCCATTTTGTTTTTTTCAGGTTGAATTTTTAAATATTTTATTAAGCAACCATTTTAAATTCGGGCCAAAATTTTACCAGTTGATTTCTACATAATCCTTGATTTTATATACAAAATTTGATATACATTGAGGTTATAGTAATATTTTTTTTACATTTCTGTAAGCCGCTATTTTGTTTCGCCATATTAGATCTTTACCAAAATATTACGTGGTCATCCCTACATGACCCTTCATTTTTGACTAAAATTTGAAGTCAATCTGATGATGCCGCTAACAGATAGACCGACAGACAGGCCGATGGAATTGAGAAAATATATTTTTCGGCATCTAAGGACTCTGAAACGTAAAGATCTAAAAAAATCTCGGAGGGTAATTTTTTCACGATTACAATACTTACCTCTTATGAGGGAAGTAAAAATCAATACTAGTAATTATCACTGAAACCACCTTATTATATATATATATATATATATATATATATATATATATATATATATATATATATATATATTTATTTAACTTCACTGGTTATAAATCGTCTCACTTTTCTGGATAAAAAAGCGACTTATTACTAGGGAAAATCTGGTTAATTATTTTTAATAATGGAAATTTAGGGCAAATTTTTTACAGATTTTTAGTGATCAGATTGTAGTTAACTTGGCTTAAAATGTATTATTATATTCTAAAGCTGTCTTAATATGTTGTAATTGTATAAAAAATAAATCGGTTGTCATTTGAAATAAAAAAATTGAAAAAAAACATACATTAAGAAGTACTTTCAACTTTAGGTATGTTTCAAATCGATCGTTGTCATTGAATAATTGATTTATAGCACACTAAACACCCACAGTTGTAGCGCTGTAAATCCGCATTTTGATTTGGCAGTGTTTTTAGTAATTTAGCATTTTTATTTTATCCCAATTATTTAAAAAGTAGTTCTTCTCTATCTTTTGCATATACCTAGAAAATAAGTATTTTTGATTTAATGGCATAACGGTAAAACCTCCTCCAGAAAGATTTGTTTTAAAATTTACGCAGGTGTATCTATCAGAACGGATATTGATTATACCTTCAACCGTCAGATCCGGTGTGATGTTGATACAAAGTCCAGACCCCAAGTCAAGAGATTCGAAAATCAGGTTTATTTTTCTGAAATAAAAAGATGAGGACTATAGAATCCATAATAAAATGTAATATTAAAAGGTGTTTTTCCGGCCATAACTCATTTCCTCTTTGTCATAAGATTTTTTAGTATATTTTATTATTTATATGTCTAGAAAAAAATTCTACGCAACCTTCGTTCTTTTAGTTGTGGCAATTACCTAAAACTGTGTAGTGTACAAAGGCATTCTCCTAAACAAAAAAATATCAGCCTATACACGGCATCTAGAAGATTACCTATTTTTCTTAAATTTTAACATATTATGTTCTGAAAAGCAAAAAGCAAGAAAAGTTTTAACGTTTTATGTGAACTTCCAGGATTTGCTAAAAAATAATCCAGTTACAATTTTAAAGTAAAAATACTTCTTATTACGAGGGAAGTAAAAAAATGAGTATCAACTTTGTTATTTTCAATGCTACTCAGTTTGTTTTATTAAATAGACATCTTTTTGATGATTATGAACATACCAGGTTTGGTACCTGTATCTTTAAAAACAACCAGGAAAATTGACTACTACCATGTAATAAGAACACATGTTAGAAAGAGAAAACATTCTAACTAAACGTAGGAATATGAACACATTATGGCAGATTTTACATTTCTGTAAGTTAAACCTAGTATACTAATATTCTGCAGGAACATACCCACTTAACGAAAGGATTTTATACAAGGATTTCCATTTAAAATAACAAAGTTGAAGCAATTGTAATTTGTGTATTTTTAGCAAATCCAGGTTCACATTGAAACAAGTATATATTTTTCATCTCCACAATTTTTTTTGTCCAGCACACATGCATACATATGTACGTACAAACATTAATTTACAACTATACCTGCTTAAATAAATAACTGCTTGGATAGACCTGTATACCCTTTTTAACTTCCCTCGTAAAATTTAAGTATTGCAGTCATGAAAAAATCTCCCTCCGAGATTTTTTCACATCTTCACGTTTGAGGGTGCCTAGATGCTGAAGCACGAGTTTTCTTAATTCCGTCTATTCTTCGAAGCATAGCTAAAAACCACTCACCCGACTGTCTTCAAATTTTGGTCAAAAATGAAAGGTCATATGGGGCTGACCTGGTAACATTTTAGCACAAATCCTCTATGGCGAAATAAAACGGCGGCCCAGTGAAATGTTAAAAAAAAATAATTTTTAAAAAACTGCTTATCCAATTTATCTCAAATATTTCATAATAATCAATTATTACGTAGGAATAGACTAATAAAATTTTCGTACGAATCCAAGATGGCGAAACAAAAAGGCGGCTTAATCAAATATTTAAAAAATTATCCTGAGAAAACTACTTACTAGATTGATTTTTACTTTTGTGCAAGAATTAAATGTGAAATAGAGATGAACTGGCAAAATTCTGACACTAATTCAAAATGACCGAACAAAATAGCGGCTAAATAAAATTTTTGTAACCGTGAAAAAACCATTCTCCCAGGTTTCTACAGATCTTTGCGTATTAGGGTCCTCAAATGTCAAAAATCTGTTTTCTCAATGCCGTCGTTCTGTATATCTGTCAGTCCACATCATAGCTAAAAAATTACTTATCCGATTGACTGCCAATTATGAACAAAAGTTAAGAGTTATAAGGGGATAGCCTGGTAAAATTTTGGCAAAAATTCAGTATGGCGGAAGAAAGTTACTAAATATTCAATTTACCTCAAAATTTGCAAAAATCGAGTGTTACATAGGAATTAACTAGTAGTATTTTAGTACCAATCCAAGGTGACAAAACAAAATGGCGGCTTAAAAAATTAGCCTTATAAAAATACTTATTAGATTGATTTCAAATTATATGAAGGAATTAAATGAGATCTAGAAATAAGCTAATAAAATTTTGATACGAGTTCAACAAAATGGTGGTCTAATAAATTGCTTAAAAATTCTTTGTAAAAACTACTTATGTGATTCATTTTAAATTATGCCCAAAGTTTAGGTGTGGCATACGTAGCAACTAATTAAATATTGTTAAATATTAAAACTAAAAAAATATTAAAATATTGGTAGGAAAGGCAGTGTATATGTATTACTAAATGACTATGTGCGGAACTAAATTGGGTCACACTTCATTATTCCTAACAAAAGGAAAGATTCATAACCAGGGCAGTTCGTAAAAGGTATTGAAAATTACCGATTTTTTAAATTTTGTTCTTATTTGTTGTTAATTAGCTTTTATTATCATTATTATTAATAATATTGTTTTTATATTTATTTACATATTCTATAAAAATTCAGTTATAACATTTAATTTTTTCCTCCATTAAATAAGTTTTTCTATTCTAGGAAATGGAATTTTACCCACTATTTAAACATTTAATTAAGCCTCCATTTTATTTTGCCATATCTGATTGTCAAAATTTTACTAGTTCATTCCTGTTTCATACTTGATTTCTGTGAAAAAATTGAAATCAATTAGAAAAGTAGTTTTTTAATACTGATATATATTAGTTAAAAACAGCACAGGACTAAAATTTTCTTTTTTGCTTTTATGATATAATAATTATTTTTTATAGTTGTTTTCTCTTTACAATGCACAAATGTTAAATCATGTTTACAATAGCGCCTTGTATTCGTTTTTGCAATGTAAATATTAGTGTTGAGGCGTATGTCACTGACATGTAAGTAGGTAATAAGAAAAATTATATATAGCTGGTTACACGTTTTGGAGAGATCTAACCTAATCCAATCTACTCTGATCTAATTTATTCTATCTGATTATATATATCTCATCTTCTTTATGTTACACATTTATTATATCGTTCTTCCTCAGTCGACGATAAGACAACGCTGTTTTCTCCATTTGCGGGCTTTTTGTTCACTTGGTATTAATTTTTAATATTCATCATAAAAGCGAACTCTGAAGTCACGTAATAGTCTAAACTCAAAACGTAAATAAAGCCGGTTTAGATAAAGTCAACATTATTAGTTAAACTCCAAAATAAGCACAAAAACCACATTTTGTTGGACATTAGCTTACTTGTAATAATAGCGAGTTTAACCAGATAATTGTATGACTTTGGTCTTAAGCCATAACATATCGTTAGAATTTTGATTGGGTAAATAAGAACAATTACGGGATATTAGTAACGGCCACACTTTTCGGTAAAAGCCAATATTTATATACTGATCCTTTAAAGATGATGACCTATATAAACTCAAACAAAGACGCAAAACACTTTTGCGTCTAGGTAAGTATAAGGAATACAGATACATTGAAATATTTTCAGTTATCAGTTTCTTTTGTTCGTGGGATTCATTTGTTTGTGGGATTTGTTATTCGAAGGGTGCAAGCTAGTTTTAGAAATTTGTTCCAACTTGCTATCTTATGAATACAATTGAATGAGATGCTTAACGATACGCATTTTGAGTTTGAGCAAGTGAAAGTAATAATAATTATATCAAACTTACTCTAAATTTCCATTCGTGAAAATAAATCTATGCACTTAGTTAAACAAGTATTATGAACTATTTTATGTCTACCGCCTGACAAAGAGAAAATGAGTTAATAAGCTGTGGCCCACTTTAATTCGCTGTTTTTCTCATTTTTAGGGAGATTTATATTTTTAACATTTATTTGTGGCGTTCAAGCCTAAGCTTTCCAATAAACTTAATCTTTAATTTTCTTTATTAAACTTACCACTTAAGTTCATTACTATATAAAACAATTGCTACATTCACTAGTCTACCTAACTACCTACATCTACAAAGCTATCTACTCAAGACTCCTAAGAGATATTTCTAAAGGCGATAGTCTAGTTTCTGCAGTAATAGGGGGTGGAATGCAGGATGCACGAGGAATAGTACTACTGCTCAATCTCGGTCTCACCTTGGCTGTATTCCTTCTCGCCCGTATATTGAAGATTCCGTACACGACTGGATTTGCGCAGGAATTTGTGCAGGCGAAAAGGAAAAGGCCCCTCTGTATCCGTTGGTCGACGTGCAGGGCGGAGTTCCTGTCGTACCAGTACCTAGAAATACAAATTAAAGTTGAAATATATGTACAAATTTACCAAAAATATTTAAATTTCATTTTAGACAAATTTATTAAAATTGAAAAAGTAAAGGAAACAGAAATTCGTTCACGATTGATTCGCACTGAGATCTATAAATCTATTATCCGACAGCATTGTCGATATGACAATTTCAGAAGCTCTAAATAATATTAAGCCAGACTAGTTTTTAAATTGTTGCTCTTTCAGAGGGTATATTTTGTGTTTTTGTTTCCAATTTACAAATCGATTTAATGTTAAAATACAGAAAATTAAAAAGCAACAATTTAAAATATAGTTAAGATAATTAAAATTTTCAATAGAAAACTGAGATGTTAACCGCAGGTAAACAATCTTTCATTAGGGTGCAGACTTCAATAAAAAGTTTTAAAAAAATATTGTTTTTGAAATAATTATATTTAAATTTTACGAGTAACAATGAAAAATATATCTTCTTCGAAAAAAGGATAACCTTTTAAATATAAAGATTAGAAGTAAAACATTATTTTTTTTAAATAATTCCTTTTTTCGTCATAATCATAAATAATATGAAAATCTATGAAATATTCTATGAAAAAGGACACAAACTCCTATGCTTTGGTATTGGCAGTAACGTAAATATGGCTGATACCATTCACTCTCAACACAGAGCGTTGCTTACAATATTTCTAGCATAAAAAGCAATTTCGGTATAAAAAATATAAGTATAATATTGGAAATAATATGTATAGTCCTAACACTGGAATCTGTGGTGAAAGATAGATTAAAACACAAGAGTTCTAACCACACTACACCACAACTTGTTACGTTCTGGACGCGCATTTCGCTAACCAAGTTAGCATTATCAGCAGATGATATAAATGTTTATATAATCTGCTGATGATGCTAACTTGGTTAGCGAAATACGCGTCCAGAACGTAACAAGTTGTGGTGTAGTGTGGTTAGAACCCTTGTATTTTGAAATAATATGTATGTCAAAAAGTGTTTTTATTACAAAATTGTATTCTCTTTACTAAAAAAATGTTCATATTTTTTATTAAATGATTAGCAGTTTGGTATGAAATTTTACTTGTCTATTTTAACAAAAGAATTCCGTGTGTGCTTTGAATTAATTACACCAGGTATTTTTACAAAACTTCGAATGTTATAGGACTGATGTGCGAAAATTAAATAACACTTTTCTTATAGAGAATTTTATAAACTTTTACATTTTATAGAACCATATTTTTCGAATGATAACTACAAAACGAGTCTTTTAGTTATATTTATTTTGCAGATTTTTCTATGTTATTAGTAGTCCAAGTAAAATTTATCTTTTTAAATAAAAGATACTACTTACTCATACTTAAGGAAATTATTTCTAAACATTAGAAGAATATAAAACGAAGTTGACGATTTCAAATGACTTTTAACTATAATTTCGGATAGGTAACTTACCGTAAATAACCCTAAGTAAAATAAATACCACATTTTTAAAAGAAATTTTGCAATGTCTATGAATATAACATACAATGTGTTCAAGTGAAAAAAATTGTTTTGTCTGGAAAGACAGATAAAAAAGTGTGAATTATTTTTTATGAGTCAGAAAAGCCGCTGATTTATCTAGATAAATATACTGGTCAGACACGTCGTATATGGTTTCAAACTAACGATGTCTTTGCAGAAAAAAACATACCTCAAGTCTAGTAACGAAGCCACTCTGCTGTCAAGCGTCAAGGGATGCTTGATTTCCGTGTAATAGAAAATACGAAATAATGACGAAAAATATATTGCCTGGCGACATGGACCCTTTTAAGGGCATCTGCTAACTAGCTTAGGAGGGTGTGGAAGATAATATTTTAGAAAGAGGAAAATACGTAATTACTTGTATGCTTTTCGAAAATCTGCACATTTTCGGCTGTTTATGCCTATGTCGGAGATGTTAAATAGCTTATTAGCTTGTTGAAAAGTATATTGAACATATAATGTAAATGAGAGCGCAAACAACGTTTTTGACAAAGTGGTAATATTATGGAGGGTAGCGCATAAATTACCTCATTGCTGTTGAGTCCGATTCTGTCTGCTTTAATAAAGATTGGTAATAAATTATGTAGACTACCTTAAAAGGATAAATATTTATTTTAACATAACCTTCGACATACAGCGTGTTTTAAAAATTAATGCTTTTATGTATTTACAATTTGGCCGATGCGTTTTAACCATTTTAAATACTTGCTTTTATAGAGGAGGTGGTATCTGTATCACAATATTTATTTACATTTAAATTGATCAGATATTTACCTTTATGCATATTAGCCTTTTTTGCTAGTCACATACTACCCTCTATTTTACTTAATATAGATTTACGAAAACATCAAAACGATCAAAAGTTAAGCGCAATGTTTAAATTTACTTATACTACTAATAGGAGCAAACAACTTAACAAGAATAAACAAGTATCAACGTTTTACTGTCAGATGCAGGGGTATGAAATGTGATTGCGTAAGCAGAGGGGGTAAAAATTTTGCAATATAAATAGTGTGGAGATATTATATTTTAAGTTAGTCAGTTACCTCGCTTTAAAAAGATTATGAGTGTATACATACAATAAATAGCTATAAAATGAATGATCAAATAAATATTTTGATTTCAGTGAGCAAGTGAAGATATGAAATTTTAAACTTAGTGATATATACATTAATTCGAAATATCAGATTTCTCAGTTGAAAGCATTTAAAACCATGTATGATAGAAGAACATTATATTCTAGCTAAAAAGAAAACCTGTTGTCTGCGCGTTTTAAAATATTAACAATTAATTTTATTAGTTAGTTAACTATTATAAAAAGCTACTCCTTGTTTACAGATGTATGAATAATAAACGGTCCTATTTTTTGTTAAATAATAGTATAATTGTAGTCCCTAAGACAAAGTTTCATAAAGACCTAACCGCCACATCCTTTTTTTCTTATTGCCGAGTTTTCAATAATTTTTCGGTTGTTTCTAAAATGTATTAACAGTCTGTGTAGATGGCGGTTTTAAATTTTTATGTTATTTAATAATAAACTAGACAAACTAATTCATGACCAATTTCTGTCGAGTTTTAAGGCAACCAAAATTTAAACATTTTCTCTAAAATGATTTAAAATATTTTCAATGCAATTTTGTATAAGCTAACCTGTGACTATTAATTAATTAATTTGTTTATCTATTACTTTTATGCTAGTCAGGTAGCGTTTTAAGTAAAAATTCAATTGAATTTCTGGTGCTTTTCCGGCTTTGGTGAATTTCCTAAATCAAATAACAAAAAACTTTTCATTTAGGGGTTATGGTTTTCGAAATTGTGTACGAAGCAAAATTAAAAATCACTACAAATCAGAAAAGAAGAACCATTCATGACACCTTAATACAGCGTCCTGCCCGAATAAGGAACGAGATGAAAAATTAAAATATTTAGAGACATTTCACAAAATCCGTGGCATTTGTTTCGCTTCGTTTTTAACCTGCTAGATATTTTGCATAATTTTCACTGATATGACTTACATTTATTTTTTATAAAAGAATCGTCTTACTACACCAAAGGATAAATTACTATATCAGGTTCTATTTACGAGATCTCCGTTTCAAATTACTAAAATAAACACAGGCAAATGTTTCGTTAAATAAAATTAAATACGCGTTTGCGTTTTTATGGTGTTATCTGTAGAAAAAAGACACACTTACAAAAATTCAACGGTGCAATAGTTAGGCAAGCTGACTTGTTATATAGACATAAAAATATATAATTTGCAAAAATCAATTCACCGGCTAAATAACTTTGATGTCTCTAATGAATCCTTTATACTGTTACGAATTTAGTTTTATTTATAGGTTTGTAAAGTTTTATATCAATTTATTTTAAGGA
The DNA here is from genome assembly GCA_030620095.1 of Kuschelorhynchus macadamiae. NCBI lineage: Eukaryota > Metazoa > Arthropoda > Insecta > Coleoptera > Curculionidae > Kuschelorhynchus > Kuschelorhynchus macadamiae. The sequence goes on from JAUTXW010001478.1 coordinate 199,206, forward strand.
AATAGAATTTAGAGAAAAATACTATTATAGTGTAAAAATCCTTGAATGTCCTATTAGGCTTAATTTTTTTAACCTTGTAGTATTTAGATTATTTTAGAAATATACCTAATAACATTTACCCAGTACTTAAACAAGAGAGGACTTATTGTGTTACCGCCTGCCACCAAACATGTCTAGCCAGTGGCGGATCATGATGGTAGTAAGAAGAAAATTAACTAAAATTTATTGAATTGAATCCAATGTATGGGACGTTTTATTCGGATCATCAAGCTAAATTTTACATACAAATCTTGATAATAAAAAACTACACTATGACTACGAATATACATATTACAAAGTATAAAATCTTAGACAGGTAATCGGTAGCAATATTTTCTCTCATATCATTTTTGAACACACCTGAAAATTTTTTAGTTCTGTGCATAATATGTAAACTTTAAAAACACAACTATTTTTACAAACACTTCCACTTTATTTGTTTAGCAACACATGACATGTTTCGCTACACAGTAGCTTCTTCGGATGTTAGATCTGTAATGAACAAACTTAAGGAGTAAAGGAATATTTATATTATATAGTTCATCTGTTCTTCATTCTATTCTTTTTGCTGAAGAACTCAACAAGAACCTCTAATGGTATGCAATTTCCCATACCTCCTTCACGGCTTTCTGCCCTCACTATTAACCTCTTATACGCAGCAGTAAACTGACGACAAGTGTGGTTGTTATTCCAACCACCTTTACTTCGTATGGAGAAAAAAAAATTCCAAATGATCTTGGCTTACTTTCTATAAGCGAAAATAAACTTTTTTTCTATGTAAACCATTCCATTACATATCAGCAATGCACTTTTTAAAGAAACAATAAAGTCAATAAATCCCGTTTTTCGGTTAGAGTTTATAACTAATTTACCATTCATACATTTTAAATTTGAAATATATTCTATAGCCTGCATTATAAAATTTTGTCATTTCAAAAAGAGCTTTTTTGTACCCAGGGGCAACAAGTGAACGGCTATTTAAAATATCAAAGATATTGTTCATCATTTTACTAAAATAAACAGTTCCATAACACTCTTTAAATTTAGTCAGACCTAACTCCTCATCACAATAACTTAATGCATCAGCTACAGATTTGCTGAATAGTTGAACTGTTAAACGCCCTTTCATTTTTTGTTTAAAAAAGTTAATATGAGCTTTTTTAAGCTTATTTCCTAAATGCAACCCTTCAGAACTTTGCAATTTTTCTAATTTTTCAATATATTCCCACTTAATACAATTTCCATCCCCATCCACTAAATCCTTTCTCTCCCCAAAAGCGTTTCTAATTAATTTCAACATATGACATGGGTCATAAAAGATATATACATTTTTAATAGCAACTAAAAAAAAGGGCTTCATAGTAGGGTATTGTGTTGAGCAACCTAATATATGTGCCATAGTAATATTCGATGGAACACCACCAAAAGTTAGAGAAATTAAATGTGCATCTGTTTCCAAAATTAAATTGATACATTGGCTCACAATTGCACTTTTTTGTTTTGAACAAATTCTTTCATTTGGTGTAGGAGTCCAATCTGCAATCTTCATTTGATGAACCCAAAGATTTCTTTTTTCTATATTTGTTGGAAATCTGAAATAACATTATATGTAAAAACCCTTCATTAACGTTACATTAAATTGATGTGAATAACAATCTGAATTAAGTCATTATAAACTAAATACTAACGAACGTCACTGGAAAAAAGGTCACCTCTAGGTAATTCTATTTGATTTATTGGTTAGTCATCAATGAAAAATAGGATAAATTCTGTTCGGTTAGCAAGAAACACTTGCTACGATATATACCTCGCATCATATAAAAAGAATAGCACTCATTATTTGCTATACACTAAATAATAATCAAAATAGTAGGCATGCAGAAACTAATTGTGGCATTATTTACCTGTAAAATGTAATTTCGCGTTCTTTTCTCTCACTGCGAGTGTTACAGTTATAAGCTGAATAATTAACCATTGTAAAATAATTACAATCAAAGTCTTTAACGCACTTTTAATACTGTGAAACAAATAAACAAACTTTGGATCCAACTTCTTTATTTGCCACCAAAACAATAGCGTCGATAGGTTTTTAGTCACACTTCTGCGACTGCTCACAAGTCAGCGTTACCAGTCCTCTCTATTTCCTTGTCTAAGACCCAGTACAACATAAGTGCAGTTAACTAATTCCTATTTTTTTTTTCGGTTTAACGATAAGTGGTATAAATGTGATAATAGTTTGGCTATGCGTTATCCTTTCTAATCTTTTTAAACAAAAATTTTTATGAACTATCAGAGGTTAACTATATAGTAACCGTACATTTGCCGCCTTTATATAGAGCCATCTTCAAAGAGTTGACTTTAGTGGACTGAAAATGAAATTGTTAGATGATAATACAAAACTAAAAATAATTCCATTGCTTAACAATCCATTTTTTTTCGGCTCTAAACCAATTTATTGTAGCAAATAAAATATTAATTCTTTGGCAACTAAACGTGGTAACATTGACTTTAGTCTTTTTCAACCTCTTGACAAAACTATGTGAATTGAATTTGGTTGGTGTTAAACGTTTGTTGTGTGCGTGCTCCCGATTGTAAAACTACATATTTTAATAATTTTTTTATTTGAATGGAGTGTATTTTATGTTACATTCAGTTACTTGTAATTTTTTAAAAATAAATTATTTGAAACATTTTTTATTCTATAAAATAAAACACATTTCGTAAGTTACAGAAAGGCCTTAAGATACCGTAAGGCAAAAGCCGGCTCTGATTTTTTGTTAACATATATATGTACTACATAAAACGAAAGCTTCCACATTTTGAACACATTCAGTGTTCCGATCTCGTGAAGTAAAGATTCCTGCCTCGTGCATTCGAAAGCGAAACTTCGGAGTGATTCCATTTTGACACGGTCCCAAGAACTATGATTTCTATATATATTTACTAAAAGCGCAAGATATATATATTTATTGGGTAGGATGGAAACAAGGTCTGAGTTAATAATTTGACTAAAAATTCAGTTTGACAGCTGTCAATTCTAAATATAAAAATGTGTATTAAAAATAGTATGTAGTACGCAAAATCTTACAAAAGCTAAAGATCCCACCTAATAAGAATAACCCAAATCGATATATAAAAAAATATATAATAAAATGTTTGTCCTTTAGTGTCTTAAGACTATTACTATTTTGTGAAATAAAAAATATCTTCACTTTTAAAGAACTGTTTTACTTTCTAGGATCACAAAAGTCGAATAAAAAATTTATAACGAAACCTGTTTTATAATCTGAAGTTTTTTACCCCATAAAATAAAATCTAAAATTTTAATTTTGTTCTTAGGGAGCTGTTTCACCCGCTAAGGTAAACCGTCCATACAAAAAATTTTTTGCGTTTGCAAAAAAAATGTCTCATTTTACCGTTTTTTTAAACTAAGCTTTATTAATATAAATAAGCTTAAAATTCCGAGCAAATGAAATTATAATGGGTATAACATTCCTGTCTTTATAAGGTAACACCTATAATAACTTGAAGAGTTCCGTTTCTTTGGTTAAATATCACACCAGTGAAAGCTTCTTGAGGGGCTACATTTTATTCTACATTGGGTTCCCTCCATACTAAGATGCGACGTTCATGGTAAATAAGATTTATTCGAGTTTCATCTACAAATAGGAATAATATTATATATTCCAAACAAAAATCTTTTTCTTGCTTCTTCGCAACTGAATAAAAATATTTAACTTTAAATTGATTTAAAGTTAGATATTTTGATTCAGTTGTGAAAAAGCCAAAAAAAGATTTTTGTTTGTTAATCTAAACGCAACAAAAAACCTGAACACTTTTAAAAATGATATATTCCAGTCGCGATAGTTCTGTGCCCAGATTCTATGGGCTACACGATGAAAATATTTGAATAGAACACATTAGTCTGACGACTCAGGATTAAATTATTATTCGAATTAAAAAAATAAATCTCGTGGCCGCATCTTCAGATATTAATATTTACTTACCTTAAATTATTTTTATGAACTGACCTCCGAATAGTCCAATTCGAAACAATAAAGTATTGTAATTATACACATTTTTTTAATAGGAACATTAAAATCAGGTCAAATATTTCAAAAACCTCTAGGAATCTGTGCCCAATAAATAAATTGATAACACCGAATATAAGTTATAAAACGGGTTAACTTTCAATTTATAAGTTGTTGCCAGTTATTTGTATAACATCCTGTATCTTCGAAAAATGATTTTTTCAAAATCTTTGTTTCAAGTGAGCTTCAACAAATTAATTTCATTTATATTTATCCAAGTAATTGAATATGGAATTTGACTGCATAATTTAGTGTAATTTAATTATTAAAATACAAAAAACCTGACTCTGGAAATCATACTAAACTAATACTAACTAAAGAGAAAAAAACAAGAATACGTCTTTAACATTCTATCTAAATTTTAAATTCTAAAAATATTTTCATGAAAGGTAACTTGTTTTACTTCAGCGTTGATGATGACAGACGGTAACTAAAAAAACATTTTAATAAAATGGGCATAATCTTTAAAATGTATGTCTTAGTAGCAATGTAATAGTGTAATGTAGCAAAGGAGTAACGATTAAACATGTTTTGAAAAACAGATCTTAAAACAATTATCAAATGTGAAAATGCAAAAAACTGACAGGCACAAGTACATAATTAGGCAAACACTGACATGTGCGTGACAGTGTCCTACATTTTCACATTTATAACTGTTTTTAGATCTGTTAATGCCTTTTTGTTTGGCCAGACAGGTGTAATGGTTACTCCTTTGCTTCATTGCGCTCTTTAAATGAGACTGAGATACCGTTTGCCTTCCTCAGAATTTATAAACCAGGTCTCTCAAAGATAATAGTGGGACTTGCTTTATCATTTATAAGAAAATTGTAATTTTATGTTATTATAATAAACATGCAACCTTGTTTTCTTCTATGCTAAGCGGTCGGAGTTTTGTTTTTTATTCTTTTTTTTTTCATGTAAGAACAAGGATCTTCGGCATTTGTGGTCTGGTCAAAACCAAGAAAAATTGCTTAGAGTCAGACATAAATATCAAGAGAGTTACCTCCCAATTTTGTAGGTATAAATTTTCTACCTACATGTTATCAAAATCTAATATCCGTCACGTCACTCTCAAGCACGTTGTATCGAAAGAGATTGCGGACATCTTCGCCAAAACTATAGTGATAGAAAACTAATTAAAAACCAATATCGTTGCTTTTTCGTCCGAACTCCCGCTGTGAACGGACGTGTGTTGTTGTGAAAGGAAATTTAAACCTTTTCGCTATGTTATTAAAACATACAAGAACAAGGATTTAAGAGAGTCTGCAAAAGAAATTAGGAAGGCGTAAGTTTAGATTATAAAGAATACTACAGTATAATGTAAGTTGAGCTTACAGAAAATATTATATGGAATGTTTGGCTTGAAAAATTTGATGTTTTTAAGAAAAATTTTACTCAAGATTACTAAAATCTAAAATACAAAGATCCATATTTTACCTGAATTTGGTATTTTTAAACTATATGTTTTAAGAACTAAATTTATAGTTAGAAAAGGAAGTAGTAACGTGAAAATTATGACCAGAAATGTAGAGTTTATTATGAGAACCTTGAAAACCAAGTCTGGTAGGTGGTCTTGCTTATATCGGAAAAATTATTGTTTATATGATTTTTAGTGAAATCATTTGCCAGAAACTAATTTTAATTAGACCGGTGGTGAAAAATGCCGATAGAAGATTTATGACTCTTGCCACACCAACATTTATTAGTGACATTTAAAAAAAAAATCTTTTAACATTGTCATCAGTAGATAGTTGTAGTATAATGCCTTGAGTTTTTAAACAGTTAAATTACGTTTTAGGGTTCTTAATTAAGACTGTGTTCAGAACGTGAATTAATTTTTGGAATATAAACCATTATGCGCGAACGTTACTCATACAACTACGCAAGCAGGCTAAGCCTATGCGCAGTCTCCATGACACCGAAAATCGCTGTTCGGCTGTTCTATCGATTGCTAATATTGGCGTTTGGTCGCTTGATGTTAGTTTGTAATTAGATTTTGCATCCTATGTGAGTACCTACGTCGAGCATTTTTCTTGTATTGTACCATAGAAAATATAGCTATATGTAGATACTGTACTTGCATATATAGTGTGATAATCGGTTAAAAGTATTACAAGGTAATTGTGGTGGTTTTATGTTTACAATATTTTACCATTAATCAAAAAATAAAAAAATAGAAGTAGGAAAGCATTTAAATATAGGAATATAGGTTTTATTTATGTATACTTATTTATTTCATATTTAGTTTAGTTTAGAAATGAGATTTTATATTGTAAGTTAACTAGTTCACTACTTTTATATATTTTTTTTAGTTCCAGTTGTTTTTTAAGTTGCTATTAAGACTACGGATTAGCAAAATTTGTAAGTGTTGGTATTTATTTTTCGCATTTTGTGCTGATTTAAATAATAAAATTCTGTATTTCCTCTCTCTATCTGCGAGATAGAGTTTTAATATTCCTTCTTCTGTTACAATTAATTCAATAAAATCGTAATAGTAGAACTGCAGTATATATTGATAAATAAACAATATTATACATGTTTTATCGTGTGTGACACCTAATTACATATTTTGACATTTCAACAGTTTATGCGAATTCTCCCTTTCCGGCTACCAAGCTTTTATTATTCGGGATATATATAAATGGAATTTTTCAAGTTTAGTCGTCCCCCCCCAAGAAGGTCCTGTAAGACGCCCTTGATCAAAATAATACTTCTCAAATTAACTTTGGACTGATTTTGGACAAACATCAAGATGAATTAATAATATTTAGGTGCGAACTCTGTCAATAGGGGCCTAAAAAAGGTTTAAATGTCGGTAACATTTTAGTGAAATAAAATCGTCTGGGTTGTATTGAAAGAGCCCGGAGTAGCTACAACATCATTTAGAATGTAAATATGGATGCAACTTTTTTATACATTTGTTTTGTTAACTATATTTAAATTTTTGGTTTTTACATCTTCAAATACAAAGTCGAAATCAAAACTCCGCTTAATGACAGTAATAAAGTGGATGTTCTATTAAAAAATATAGGTCGTGTCTATATTTCTCCTTTTTAATGGATTTAAAAAAATATATAGTTTTTTAATTTAAGCTATATGTCAAAATATAGATAAAAGCGCTATATATATATATATATATATATATATATATATATATATATATATATATATAGGGTATCCGGATAAGGCTATTATCCTATTATCAAATCGGTTGAACGGTTCAGGCGATGTTAAAATGCAAATATTGACAGACTCTTTGGCTCCCTCCTCCCTTATTATGATAGGCACGAAAAAATATAAAGCAAAATGGTGCGGTATTTCCCAAGCTGTCTAATGATGTTTTGAAAGTTATAGCTCATCGTCTAACTTTCCAGATAGCGTGAATTATATATATATATATATATATATATATATATATATATATATTAAATTTGAGATATTTATACTTACCATACACACATAACATGGTACGGAGTCCAACATACGAAGAACACAAACACTATTACTATTGTCATCTTGAGTGTCCTTATTTTCGCTTTACCGAGAAATGCCAGGCTAGACCTCGTTATACTATCAGCTGCAAGAGAAAAAACCGAATTAATTTGGTGGTTAAAAATTTTTTTTTAATAAATACTGAATTGCTGACATACGGATAGCCATTGATGGGTCAACCATAAAATAATTATTTAAACGTGAATACAAAGTAACCATCTTGCGAATTCCTAGAAAAATATTGTTGAGAGAAACCACAAATCACCTTAGGAAAAATAATCAACTTATATTCACCCTTATTTTTTGGCCATACGTAGTTGGGTCCTTTGGAGCAGGTTTATAAGAATTATCCTGTAGCATACCCTGCATTTATTGTCTGTAGTGTTGGGTATCCATAACTATAGTTGCGTTTACTTTATCTGCTGGAAGGATTGTGATATCTTTATTTTTTTCGAAGATTTGTTAGGGCCCTCTGTTCAATGCCATTTAGGTTTTGTTCCGGTTTTGTTTGCTTGATCTAAAAATTCTTGCCACTTCTTGTCCAATTTCCTCTGCTTTCGTTTTTTAAGAGGAGTCAAGGACAGCTTCCACTCCAGCTATTATTTCTGCTTTGGGGTTTTTTTTAGGAAATATCTCAAAATTAAAACCCTTACTTAATATGGATTTTTCACTTTCTGAGAGATTGTAGTTCGATATATGGTACCCTAATTGATTCATGTCTGCGGATGATACTTGTGGCTAAATCGACTTTTTTAGGAGATTGTCATACGTTTTTAGAAAGTTTATCAGTTTTAATATTCTTATTTGATTCTGTTCGCCAAAAAACCTGTTTCTGTGCGATTCGACAATAAAGGGTGAATGCTGTTGCTTAACTTAAGGTGTAACTTTAAAAGGTTTTTTTGTGTATCGTACAGTGTTGTTTTATGGATTTGTTCTCTAAGTGAAGCCTTATTAGCATTTCGAAGTATAGAATTAGTTTTTTTAGTTTTAGTATGATAAGACAACGGTGTAAAAGTACGAAGTAAATCGCTGTCACGACACTTAATTTCAAAGGTCATATCACATAAAATATTAGTTTTTTACCTCTCAGTTTCTCATATTCGCAGTGCATATAAAAAACTAAATATTTTATGTGGTATACATTGATAGTACGTACAAAGAAGCTTTCTTTAAGAATGTCCGAATTTAGAGCTGCAAAATATTTTCTTAGTGTAAATTTTACTGTTAAAAATATAGATTTCAGATTTTCCAATAAAACCATTAACCTATCATATTTTACTTTCCCATATAACAGCTCATATATTGTAATATTAATGTAATTATTTAGATGTAGCATAGTATATATATATAAATATATATATATATATATATATATATATATATATATATATATATATATATATATATATATATATATATATATATATATATATATATAAACCGGGTTTCTTTTAGAATCCTAAGGAAATGTAAAACATATCTATATATATATATATATATATATATATATATATATATATATATATTGACCGGGTTTCTTTTATTTGAAAAACTATAATGCCTGTATAAATCTGTCTATGTGCACACAAAACTTGAGAACAGTTAAATTAATTCGTCTTAAATAGCCTGGATGAAATTCTGACAGAATTTTGAAAGTAATGTACGTAGATCTAATATTTTTAAAAGATATAACAACGTACAAAGTATATATTTTGAGAACGCACAAACCGAAAACAGTCACATTAGAAAAATTCATGGAAGTCAATGACGTAGATACTGCATTTTTTCCGTTTACCTATATTTTAAAAAACACATAATATTTCGAAAAAAGGGCGAAATACTTCCATTTTTTAAAATTTTTTGTACATAATTTTTTTTTATTACACAAAATTATTAAAATCATGAGGCAGCCCCCTGGAAACAAACACAAATATTCAATTACAATTACAAAAACATTTTTTCAAATATACAGTGTAGTCCTAGGAGGCTACCTGAAAATAAAAAAAATATACACTGTTATTATAAATTGCCAATGTTTTAATTTATTCTTATATTTTACCACTGCTTATTAAACGGCTAATGCAATCTCCCTGAATATGGTTTAAAATGCTCACGAGTGTGTGATACACCACGTGTAAACTAATTTTAATTATATTAAATTTGCCAACTTGCTAATATGCTTTTTCCTGGTGAAAGGTTTGATATATAGCAATCTCTGGTTATTCGGAGCAAGGTTCGGGGTTATGTTAATCCATTTTCATCTTGTTAGTTCGGGTTAACGATAATCCTTTTCAGTATTCTCGTTAGAGTTTCCTAACAATTTTCGTTACTTTTTATAATTTATTTGATATTCAATCTCAATTAACTGAATGCTACTTATACAATGTGTAAAAAATAAAATGTCCTATTATTTTATCTTGGTAATTGTGAGAGTTAGAGTAAAATTATAAATACAATTTTTGTTTGTCTGAATCTGCTTTTTATTTAACAGTTGTTAACACAGGTGTTTTTTTGTTTCTTTTTTATCTCAAATGTCTGTAACTAAACCTATTTTTTAGATGTTTAAATTCCAGATCAACTTTCTTAAAGATATCAGTCTTTAGGAAAGTTTATATCAGGGGTGGCCAGACAGGCTTTAAGGTCAATCGGAGAAAGAACATATTGTAAAAATGGTTTCTAAATTATTCTATAATTTCGCCTAGGCTTATTACATATGTTCGTTTTAAGAACTGTTAAAATATTGTGTTTTGCTATTAGTAGAGAAGTGAAAGGCCTGTAAGAATAATTATTGTAGATTTTAAAGGATAGGATATTTTCTTATGTAACAGTTCTTATAGGTTTACATACTTATATTAAATTTTGTAAACGGCTTTTATGGGAAATATATTTACAGTTATTTGTTCGAGTATAGGAACCTCTTTGCAAAATGCCCCACAAGAATGGAATATTAAAAAAACTGTAAAAAGAGTTAAAACTAGCAAATTTATGTGAATATGAATTATATTATAGTCTCTGTAAATCTCAGTCTGAATTTTATTATTTTTCCCGTAAAAAACTAAATCGACAAAAGGTAAATATTAGATTCCTCCTCCAAAATATATAAACCTTGCGATTGTAATGTAAAGATAGTTCCGAGTCACTATCATTCGAAAGGATGCAAAAATCTTCCATGTATTTATAACTTCAGTGGTCAGAGAGTAAAACTGCTTAAGTCAGTTTTTGCAAAAATCGGAATATAACAGAAAGCGTTGTTAGCTTACAAATTTCAGACATATCGACTTTGGATATAACTACCTAACTTCGATTTGATGGGGTTTATAAATTCTTAATTACAGTTAAAATAATTCAGGGGAGACATTTATCTGAGGAAATTTGTATAAAAATAAGTATTAATAAGACATTTTTGTCGTTAAAAAATATCCCTATTCGTTATGAGAAAAACAGCCTATGTCAACATAATTAGTTCTACCCCACACTTGCACAAGAAACTATCGGCATAAATTAACTTACGCTGTTTTACCCCAAACCAAACCTGATGATATAAAGACCTAAGTCGAGTTACTTATTTGTACCCGAATAAAGGTTAGGTTTTAGTTGTTTGAACGCAGTGCCAAAAGAGTGCAAATGCGAAATCTAGGTTGACTCATTTTATTGTTGTTAATAACTTTGTTAGTACCAATTGTGTTCAATATGTATTCAAGAGCCCAACAAATGGTTGCGATGGCTAGTAGTACTGAAATGAGTTCTGCGAAAGGTAGGAAATTAATTTTAAAATGCTCTTGTAAATTTAAGGTTATGTTGTTAATTTATACATTTAAGTAAACTCAAAATGTATTCACTTGTTAATAGCAACTAACTTAATACTGTGCTTTATAATCAGTGTTATAAAGAATAAAATTGTTTAGGGTAATCCCTTTAACTTTAATTTTAAGTTATATTAGTAGCTGCGAAGCTATAGGTTTTAAACCAAACTTAAGACGCAGTATCTTCTTTTTTTGTTTAGAGGTTTTGGTATATATCATACGGGTTGTCCAATTTTCAGAAATTACGCAAGGAGGGGTGATAAATATTTAAAGCTTGATGCAGTATCCAATAAGCAGAGAAAAATCTATTGATACTACTCTTCTTTGTAGATCCTTAGAAGATTGTGGTACGTAAAACTTTTATTCTGAGTAGAGTTTGGGCTATATATACATAGCGTTGTAAGGGAATTGAGTGGGAAAATATCTCAAGGATATTTATGAAATATTTAGCTTTTGTTTTGTGTTTATTCATCTTTACGTTTTATTTTTGAATAATGCTTTAGAAAGTAACTACAAGTTTTGCTTTGTTCTTTGATCATAAATGACAATAATATTGTTACTACGAAGTAGTAAATATAAAGTCCATTTAAAAAAGCTTTCTTTTATTAGTGCATTGCATTAAATTTTAATAACAACGTTAAATTCACATAATATTTTTGATATTTGTATTATACGGGTTGTCCAGTTTTCAGAATCGATGGAAGAAGGGGTGATAAATGGAAAAGCTGAATATTTAAAGCTTGATATAGTACCTAACGAGCAGATACAAAAAATATTGATACTGCTCTGGAATTTACTACCTTAGAAAATTGTGGTACATAAAAATAATATTCTTAGTAGTTATTACAAAACCATTTCAATTTTTATTTTTAGGAATATTAAAATTTTCTGCAGCAAAAGTTTTAAGAGAAATGTCGGGAACTACTGTTAATATAACAGATGATAAAAATAGTTACGTGGAACATAGTATCCCAGAGGTATATGGTGAATATGTAAAAAGCATACCAGACACTTTTAATAATATATCTAACTGAAACATTACACTAAATTTATTTTCAAATGTAATTTTGGTTACCTAAAAAAGTATACTTAGTAAAAGATATATAAATACAAATAGTTTAAGGAATTGTGTATCTCAATATGTAGATTAACTCAGTTAAGTTCGTCTAAAACTATCGTATACAGGTTGGTCTATATGTTGAGATACACAATTTCTTAAACTAGTTTTCATTTGAAGCATTCTTTTTTTACACGATATCCGTTTATAATGTAACCATTTATGGTGGAGCAGAAGGTATAGCAAATAATTGTCTATGGGACGAAAACATCGCTCTTCGAGGAGCAAATCGAATTGGTTCTCGCTTATATAAATATTTAACAACCCTGCCTGCACAAGTTACTCACGCGGTCATGTACTCAGGTACATGTACAGAGCAAAACCGAAATTCACACCTAGCAGCAATGTGCTTTTCAGTCCTGCAGCACAATCTAGCGATTAAAGTGACTGACCAAAAGTTTATGGTGATTGGTCACATGGAATGTGATGTAGCATATGCCATGATAGAAAAGAAGAAGAAAATATCAGGCATGAGAATTCACCATCCTCGTGATTGGGTACAATTGATTCGTTCTGTTGGAAAGAAGGACACGTTTCTAGTTACAGAGATGAAACAAGAAGACTTTCTCGATTTTATATCTTTATACAATCAAAAGCTCCAACTTAAAACTAAAAATTCTAATAACGATAAGTTTATGTGGCATGATGTTCAGTGGGTAAGATTTACCAGAGATCAGTTTGGAATAAACAATATAAAACTCCCATTAGCAGTCCCGAACCATTTAAAGTCACATCCTTTCTACAAAGACGCCAGGAAAACCCCACTCTAGAAATTCCACGTTAATATTTAGCTTTGCTTCCAATCTCGAATGAGAAAAAGAAAATTTTAATAAGTGTTTTGCATCTCGTAAATCCTCTATTTCATGAATATTATAGAAATCTTTCAACTTATTCAGCAGCAAACAATGAATATGGCAGTGCTGAAGAGAGCGATTAATATTTTCATTTTTTTAAATTTAAGACAAGCTTAAAATTCGGTTACGGAACTGAGTTTACGTCTTTCTAAAATAGGAGCCTTTTGGCATGAGTTTATTAATATTCAAACCAAGTCAGAAGAGTTAAATCTTTCACAAACTCTAGAGCGCTAGCAGTTTGAAGACAATTATTTCCTAGCTTGTGCTAAAGCTAAAACATTAAGTGTCCCTTTAAATTAAAATCACAGACTTTTCAGATAGTAAACATTAAGTTTATTCCGAGTCCAAACGTTACTCCAGCTTTACCTATAATGTACCTATATTTTCAAGGTCATACAAAAGTTCGATTCCTTTCTTTCGAATATACGAATCTGTAATATACAATAGGACTGATTTGACAGAAATTCAAAAATTCTTTTATTTGCAGTCGTATTTACGGGGCGACGCAGCTCAGTTATTACATTCACTCGAATTAACTGAAGCTAATTATGACGTCGCTATCGATTTGCTTAAAGAACACTACGAGTATAAGAAAATATTAGTATATAACTACATAAAAAATATTTGTGAGCTACTCTCAGTTACCTGCGACTCTCATGTAGGTTTAAGAAAATTAATTGACGTCATGCAGCAAAACATAAGTGCGTTAAAAAATTTAGGCCAATCAATCGATACATGGGACATCATAATCATATATTTAATAGCGGTAAAGTTAGATTTAAGAACACGAAAAGAATGCGAGGCTTCCACCTCTAAAATTCAGCATCCTAAACTAGCCGATGTATTAAATTTTTTAAAGAACATATGTCATTTATTAGAGGCAGTAGACACAAAATGTTTTAATAAATTCTCAGAAAACAAACATACACGAGTACATGTTTCCACAGAAAAAAATCCACCTTATTCATTCCAAGGATAAGGTAAGTTTTACAAATTTAAATGTATATTCGGTAAACAAAACTCACATCTTTTAAATATCGCACGTTGCTTACTCTTCCAATAAAAACTCGTTATTCTGTAATGAAAAGGTAAAAAATTAACACAAATTATTTACAGAATGGTCATAAAGTAGATGTTTGCAACGCTAGAACTTGTCAAATTTGTCATAAAAAGCCTAATACAATGTTATATGACAACAATCAACAAAATTGTTTATTACACTACAACAAGCACACACAAATATTAATCTAGCCTCTAAATCAAACGGGAATTATTTCGACGTTTAAATCTCCCGGTGAATGGCGTATGCGTACCAATTTCGGTTATCAATCAAACCGCGGGCTACGTATCGTGTAAAACCGACACAGAGATTCGTTCCTGCATAGGTGGTAGCGGCACCAGGTGTTATGGCGAGGTGTTGCCACGGTTAGTAATCGAAAATATAACTACTAATATTCCACAATATTTCTTAAATTCAAAATATTAATGAATCACACGTAAAATTATCGAACAAGTAGCTCGGGCGCGAAAAATATTTTCGCCATAACACCCAAAAAAATTCGGATGGTAAATATACTGTAAAATTGCCCCTTAAGGCAAATTACGTAAATTTAGGAGAATCTTTACCAGCGACTAAGCATTTCCAAACACTTGAGAAACGTCTCTCAAAAAATTCAGAAAAAAAAAGGTCAATATGTAGAGTTATTAAGGGAATACAAAAAAATGGGTAATATGACCCATTTATCAAGAGACGAAATAGATAAAGCGCCTATCAGCTATTGTCTACCGTATCAAGCTGTATTTAAAGAAAAATTTCTACCACTCGAATTCGTGTCGTATGATGCTTCATATACAACCACTTTTCTTCTTCTTCTTCATTCCTGTTTAGCCTGTTACATAACAGGACTTATTGGCTTTGCTACGAGGCAGTCGCCAGATTGCCCTCCGTCCGGGGCTCAGAGTCGTTAAATCGGCGACCCTCGAAGTCGACCCTGCACCTTGGTCCAGTTTGGAGGCGTTATCGGTAGGATATCCGGATGGCGAGCTCTAGGCTCCCGAATACCCCGAATCTTTCAAATACTTTAATAATTCCTCTTTAAATTTTTGAAATGCATCTAGGCTTCCACTAGGTGCCCCTTGAGAGTACTACTGATATCACGAGATGACCCTTTCTTTCAAGCTATCCCCTTACCCCTCCCACTCCCGCCACGTAGCGGCCGTTACGCTAATATTCTATGTAGAACTGCGGCAGACGAACGGGATAGAATGCAGGAACAACTAGGCCTCACACGTTCACAGCGTATGCTCCCTTTCTAGCGGGGTCGTAAGTTTCCACCTGAGCGGTTGAGTCTCCCGTTTCCCCCCGAAATAAAGCAGCAAAACCGAACACGTGGCACCACTTATGTTAACAACACAGAGGTCTGCATTCGACGAGACGAACCGGAAGACTGACAACCACTTTTGGTTTAAGTTTAAACGATGTTTTGAGGTTAGGGCCGAAGTTACAAAGTGATTTGTTCGATATCGTGGTTCGAATGCGTACGCATTCTGTACTTGTAAAAGCGGACGTTGAAAAGATGTATCGTTTGATTAAAGTGCAGGAATAAGACAGGCCTCTGCAGCGAATAGTTTGGCTCGAAGATCCGTCAAATGAAATTTCACATTTTAACTTAAATACAGTTACATACGGTGTAAAACCTCCCTGGGTTTCTTGATCATCTGAATCAACAACATGCAAATATAAAATGTACAATGGAAATTGAATCAGAAGGCACGATTCCCTTTCTACAATCTGCTATATCTGAACACCAACATTCCACTGGACATAACATAAAAGTAAAAGAAACCAAAGTTCTTGCATCGGTTTCGGGATTTTATAAACGGAAAATTAGAGAATCCATTGAAATTCATAAGAGTCCTAATAATTTTAATGGAGATACGTGCTTCAGTCTCCATCATACGTGGAAACCGATCGATACACCGAGTCACGGTTTGGTAGACACAGGTCGACTATAAATCGTTGGTTTGGTCTCTCCGAGCTCATTCAGTGTTCCGATCTCGTAAGTATATAGTAAATAACACTGAAAATGCTGAAACATATTTTTTGGCATCTAGGAATGCTAAAACGCGAATATATGTGAAAAGAGGGTGATTTTTTCAGATTACAACAATTTTATTTGGCCGCCATTTTGTTCCGTCATCCATCTTGAATTAGTAACACAGTTTTACGAATTCATCTCTATACTACAATTAGTGTCTCAGGCTGGATGTTTAAATATTGTATTAAGCCGCCATTTTGCTCCGCCCTCTTGCATTCGTACCAAAATTGCATCAGTTGATTCTAATATAAATAATACTTGATTTTTGTGCAAAATTTGAGATAAATTAGATAATTAGTTTTTTTAGTAATAATTTTTTAACGTTTCACTAGCTCGCCATCTTTCCCGGCATATTGGATTTTTACTAAAATATTACCAGGTTATCCTCATATGAACCTTAATTTTTGACTAAGATTTAAAATTAATTTGATGAGTAGTTTTCAAGCTTTCAGCGAACTGGCAGACAGACAAACAGACAAACCGATAGACGGACCGACAGACAGATAAAACATATTTTTTGGCATCTAGGGACGCAAAACCGCGAAAAAATGTAAAACCTGAGAGGGTGCTTTTGTCAGATTACAAAAATTATATTTGGCCGCCATCTTGAATTAGTACTACACTTTTGCTAGTTCATCTCTATACTACAATAAGTTATGGCCCATATTTTGAAATCAGTTTATTAAGTAGTTTTGCAGGCTGAATTTTTAAATGTTTTGTTAAGCCGCAATTTTCTTCCACCATATTGGATTCATACCAAAGTGTTATCAGTTGATTCCTACATAATACTTGATTTTTGTGCGAAATTTCAGATAAATTGGATAAGCACTTTCTTAGTAATAATTTTTTAACACTTCATTAGAACGCCATTTTGTTTTGCCATATTCGATTTTTACCAAAATGTTACCAAGTCATCTTCATATGACCAAAATTTAAAGACACTTGGGTAAGTGTTTTTTAGCTATGCCACGAAGAGAAAAACCGACAGACCGACGGAATCGAGAAAACAAGATCTGAAAATCTCGGAGGCTGATTTTTTCTCGATTACAATACTTCCCTTTTACGAGAGAAATAATACATAGGACCTTAATACAAAAGGTAATAAAAAATAAATATGATACAAATAGTCAGTAATAAATTTTGTTTTATTATATTAATGAGTTAGATGAACATTCGTATTCAGATTCCATTAGCATTGGTTTAAGAACTTAAAGGTGCCAAATGCCTTTGCTAGCACCGAATTGATCTGCGAGTTCGTATGTACAAGTAAGTATTTTTTTTTTAGTAATAAAAAGACTTATAAACTCAAGAGATAATTAAGTGTTGTAATAATTGACGACTTCGAATGAGGCGGAACTAATAGATTTCTGCCAGGGACAGTGTAAACGGTCAGTTCTCGGGACAACTCACTAAGGATGGCTTACCATAAAGCAGATTTATTGTCTATGGAACAGACAAAACGGGCATCTTGGAGACGATCTAAAAATGCTGAAATATAAGGAATTGGGTATGAATTTTTCTTAGTATTTTCATTAAGCCGACAGAAATCGAAATTGCTAGCGGTCGTTCTTCTTTCTGACTAAAAACACTGGCCTTTACTATGAACCCTTTGAAGATTTTATGACAACCAGTTTTAGCATTTTGTCCACTACTTTGTCAATAATGCTCTGCTTGTATAGCAAAATACGTAATATCGTTGGTTGATAGATCTATTACCGAATCCGAGTTCGACAACATGCTCGCAAATTTACAACAGCTGAGGTCGGAACGCATCCACGAGATTTTCTCTTTAACCAAGGCACCCAGAGCAGCTTTGTCATCTAGGAACAGTGTACTGCCATCAACTAAAATTTTTAAAGAACCTGGATCACTTGCAAAGTGTCAAACATCTTGTTTCAAATCTGCGACCGTCTTGATAGTCTTCCAAAAATCAATACTCAAAATTAGTTTGTACCTTTTTCCATAGCATGGGGCGGACGACAGATTTTTGTCTGGTGAGCACTGTGGGATCGGCGTTAAATAAATAAATGGCAATATTAGATTTAATGTTAATATTAGACTTGCTATTTTTACCTAATTCGAAACAAACCTAAAACTTAAAAATTACTAATCAAACCAGTTTAATAGAAAAATTAATTAAAGAGCGCTACGCTGTTTTTTGCATTGACTAAGCAAAAAGCAAAAGCACTAAGCGAAATAATTATAAGACTCTATAGTCGACTAGAGATCAAAACTTTCAAATTTCTCGTATCATTAATTAATTTTAAGTGGTTGAAAGATAAAATATTAATTTAAACAACGAGCCTAATACATCAAAACTTATAGTCTCAAACAACGCTTCGTTAAACGATGAAAAATTAATAATATAAAAAAATATATTATCTAGCCTGAGTAAATGCTTCCAGAAACATCTCAAAACAGAAAAACAAACACATTTTCCTGAAGAAATAGCATTTCAACAATACTAAATCAAATAAGGAAGTCCAGACAGGACCACTGATTACGTTTATCGTATCTAAAAAAACAGGGATTCCATAACTTATGATACGGTAGTATATGTCAGAACTTTTTTTAGCTTTTAAGCAAAACAGCCGGCTAATCCATACGAAAAAACATAGTTTGAAATTACCAAAAGCTGATTAATTTGGAGATTATATCCGATTTTTCTTGATTAACATGAAAAAGTTTAACATACCTGGACTCGTTGGAATCATGGTAGAAAGGGATTATGATATTTGACCAACCGAGAGAAAAAAAAGCGGAATTGGTAAGTCAAAAGACTTGTGAAAATAAACGGCAAATTGAATGTTTTCATAAAACTTAAGAAAAATATAAAAGTTAGTTTGGCAACATCGAATCATTCAGGTCGATCAGCAGAAACGTTGTGACGATGAAATATCAAATTTTAATAAAACCTGGCTATTCAAAGAAAAATCATCCTTGTTCCGGTTTCTGTGAAGAATAAGAAACATTTAATTACTTGTCAAATTGCAAATAAATTAAATAAACTTAAAATTTTTATTATAAAATAGATTATTTAAGTCGCACCTTGAGAACAATTTAAGAACAATTTGACGCATGAAAAATAAAATGCCACAAGTTAGTGCGACAGTTCAAGGATAACCAAAATATCAATCATGCCTATTTTATCTAACAAGATTACAGGGGTTTGAACAAACCCACTACTGGAAAAACTATTATAATTAGCTACAGTGCATCTAGTTTCCAGTGTGACAAGTTTTTAAACCAAATTCTGCAAAATTTTATAATCGGATTGACCAACAATTGTGAGAGATGCCCCCGAGTCTAATAACTTTATGAAAGGATGTGCTAAGACTGAAATTCCAAATATGGACCTTCTACACCATGGGCGTCAGAAATAATGAAATCGAGAAGATGCCGATTTAGGAAATTGTCATTGGTCGATGTGATATTAGACATTAGAGACAGACCTATCGACTCTCCTGGGAACCGTTTCGCAAAATAAGAAACTAAAGTGGATGTTGAAGTTCAAGAATCAGATGCAATATATGCAAGTGAACTAGAGAAAGATGTGGCATCAGAGACTATGGAAGCAAAATGGTTTACTCGATATTTCTTTTCTTTAAGTTTAAGACATTCTTCGTGAAGTTCTTCTAAAGAGTTCACTACAGGAAGTCGGTGCAATTTAAAAAGAGGATTACGAGAAATTATATCTAACTGAACATCTGGTGTTATACTATCGTACCGCCGCCATATACCAGAGCACTCATGCTAGCCAAATAATTAACTATGCCTTTACATTGATTTTATCCTTTCTAGGATCTTTTTTAAACAAACTAGAGCGATAATTTGGGGAGTTCAAAATGCCTACAAGGTGAATTTGATAGAGTGAAATAATAGAAAAGCATTGATTTTGAGTTAAATAATATATTAAATTAAAAACTTTAGGTACTATTTAATGTTTGGTAATTAGGCATGAACTGGAATCTATTAGGATCAACTCGAAACTGGAATCATAAATACAATCAATACTATAATTTTCATAACGATTTCGATGGGATATTACTGTACTAAATCACAAATATACCAAATTTAGTCTACAATACATATTGTTCAGTGAATGCTCCAGAACTAAAAAAATCCCAAAAATATTACAGAAATATAAGAAAATAAAATAAAATACGAAGTAATTAATATTAAAATTACAGCCATCAATTAATGAAATAACAAAAGTAGTTAATAATAAAATTAACAGGTTATGCATGAATATTTCAGTAAGTAGCGGCGTTAAACAAGAATCCAAGGCTCTTTCTGTTTAAAAACGTGTTAAATTAAAAAAAGTTTTGTTCCAGTACTGCAAAAAGTAACAATGGAATATTGTGTACGAAAGATATGTTTGGTTGCATGTCGGACATTAGTTTCTTCGATATTCTCGAATAATTCGAGAAAAAGGGCTACTAGAAGCAACGACGAACATCATTAAGCAAGATCGTCAACAAATAACAGAGACAACCAACAAAATATAGTAGTAGATAGATAGATGTAGTTTTGTAAAACAGAGGAGTCTTTGGGTTCATTGTGTACAATTTAGATTTACAAGACCCGGAATATTCTCAAGAAGTCAAGGTTATATACAAAGAATTTTTTAGTTTTTTTGCTAAATGGGCTTTAAGTGGCCCAAAGTTATAATTTTGAGGCGTCGTTATTTCGAAAACAGTCGAATTTTAGATATGGGACAAGTACTTGAAATGTGTTTGATAGTGTTCACTGATATCATAAAATATTAATATACCGGATGTTGCATTAAAAGAACTGTATATGATGTGATAATTTTTACGATCAAATAGGAATTGTCAAAAGATCCGGAGTTGAAAAAATGAATATGACGCGTAAAACAATTTTTCCAAATTATGAATGGCTTCTAAGTTAAATAATTTATTCTAGTTAAATGATCCATCCAGTATATTGTTCTAAATTGAAATTTTACACACTAAACAAAAGTGAAAGGGAAAAGCATGAAATATCAGTTTTCCGAGCAGGTGTCACTAAACAAATCTGCATAGAAAAACAAGAACAGAATAAGAATCAAATGTAACTATAATTAAAAAAAAATACAAAGTTAGACGAAATTTTGGTCAGCACCGTTGAACCTCACACTACCAGCGCACTTTGAAAAACTAAAAGGAGTAATCAAAACTCCTTTTGTAAGAAAATGGGTAACTAAAGGTAGTTAAAATACTTTTAGAAGTAATTTAATTGCAAACAGTAGTTAAACAGCATAAAGTAATTAAATAACTTTTTAAGTGCTTAAGTTAATAAAAGAACTTAAAATATTTTGAAAAGTAGGTACAGTATAAAAAATAGTTAAACTACAAAAAGTAGTTGACTACTTTTTTAACCACTTTTGAAAAAAAAAATAAAAATGTGTTTGAATACAACTACTACATAATAAAAAGTATTTTGAGCACAATATAGTCCAACTACTGTTATGATAAGTGCGCCCAGCATTGCCCACAGTGTACTTCTGAAGGTCCCAACATTCATGCCGTTTTTGAGGAAAACTGTTTTTGATTGCGAATTTTGCCGCTATTATGTCCAAGTTTACTGTTTAGCCCAAGTGATATGACCCCTGATTTATGTGACTATCATACCGGTTGCTATGGCCCGGTTTTTGTCATCAACTTTTTCTACGGAAATAGCGGCATTTTAGTAAGATTTTTTCAGTTGTTCAAACTTTAATCCAGACATTTGACATCTATTCCCGAAATTTAAAATTCAAAGAACAAAACTATAAATATTAGCCTATTTTTCAAAGCAAAAAAAAGTCTACACTAATATTATTTAATGCTTGATAGTGGTCCTTTACTTTTTCCTTCAACCAAATTCTTCGTGCTAACCTCCCCGACTGGGGAAACTGTACTTCAAAGAAACGTACTTTGGTAGGTGTGAAAAAATGCAACCAGCCACCTTTTATTTGCTGGTTATGAACTTCTTCCTTCATTCCGCCTGAACGGTGGCGTGTGGGCCTATGTTCGCAGTAATATATGCTGTGGCTCAAAATAGTCCTTAGAACTTTCACTGAAATTATTTATTGTATCTAGGGCTTTCCCTTAGACAATTCCTTCAACGAGCTCTTCGACTTTCTTTGTGCTAAAATGTATTTCCTAATCTTTGAATTTCTTGGAGATTTTAACGTTCATAATAACAAATGGTTAGGATCTACTAAAACCGATCCCCAAAGTAGAACAACAAAGGTCGCTGTAATCAGCCAATCTCTTACCAACCTCATTACTTACTTTCCATGCATCATTACACATAGCCAAAAACATTGAACCTCTTGCTCACCACTCACCCCGAGCCTAATTAGTCTTCTATTTCCACTACACTGTGTTTCTTTGACCACAGTATAATTATTGGTTCCTGTCTCATGCAACAGAAATTTTGTAGAATTCATGCCACTCTTATTATTTGGCACTATAATTCCGCTGTATGGGATTTCTATTCCACCTTCCCTTGGAATGATGTTTGTTCCTCTACAAACCATCTTTTCGAAATTTGTTCATAAATTTCGAATGTAATACAATTAGGTATATAAACTTTTATACCACATTCTATTAAGATTTCAAAACCTCTCGACAATAAACCTTGGTTTTCAAAATCCTGCGACAAGAGACTAGACAAAATCAATACTCATAAGAATTTCCTTAAACTTCAAAAAATATAGATGTTAAAAACGAGACACGAAACCATTAGAATCGCATAATTTTCTACGCCAAAAATGCCTTCAACACATAGACAAAAGACAAAGTTCTTTCTTCTACCTTCGTAACCCACAAGTGCAACAAGTCCATTGAATTTCACGGAGAAGCCCAAATTATTTCTCTCGACATATCCAAAGCATTTGATCAAGTCTGGCATGGCGCACTTCTTAATAAACTTCCTACCCAAGGTCTTCCTCCAAAACATTGTACTTGGATTACCAGTTTTCTTTCCAACAGAAGTATTTCTGTAGTGGTTGACAGCTCTTCATCTAATTTTCACCAAATCAAGGCGTCCTACTACTGGGTGTAGTGTTGGTACCTACCCTATTCCTCCCGTACATCAATGATCTGATTTTTTCTATCAGAAATCCTATTCACAGTTATGCTGATGTCAGAACACTCCACTTTAACATACATTTTCCCAAACCTCTTTCCAAGGCTGACATTAAAATCGTAGAATGGGGAGCATGTTTAATTTAACGCCACTAAGCAACAATCATGTTTACTGTCTTACACATTATCTCCCGAAACCCACATAATTGGCATAATTTTTCAGAAAGATCTTTGCTGGCATAATCACATTACCTCAATTGCCACTGCAGCCGCGAAGAAATTGGGTTTTCTTTTCCGAGCACGAAAATATAATTCTTCTGCCAACTTGCATGTCTATTACCCTTCGCAAATCACTATCTTTAATCCATAATATCCTAGATGTTGTCCAAAAAAAGAGCTATTCGCCTGATTAGTTATTCCTGACAAGGACACACGAACTTCGACCCACATACATCCCTTCATTGTCCAACCGCAAAGGCCAAGGACGGTCCTTTATTCCTAGAGTGTCCGGATTATGGAATATGTTAGTGCCTTTCCCTCTTCTCCTAATCTGTAAGTCTTTAAATCGCGCATCAATAAACGTTCCCTGTCTTTACTTAAAGCAACCACGGTACCTAGTACTTAGGCCTTCAGACTTCGTGGTATACTCATAGATAAAAACAAACCATATTTTTTCCTTAAATAAGGTCTTTCCACTACATGCTGATAAGTGAATTTTAAGTAGTATTTAGTAAATCAAAAAATCGTAAATTTCATTTACCCGGAACTTCCGCCGTTATAAGTCTTTCCTTTTATTAGGAATAGTGATGTCTGAACCAGTTTAGTTCCGCACATGCTCATTTAGTAACACGTATACATACAATGTATTTTCAAACATTTTTATTGAGCGCTGTTGTTGTTAGATTCGTCCCAGTTTCTACCTACGCCACACTTGATTTTTGAGCATGATTTAAAATAAATTAAATAAGTAGTTTTTACACTAATTTGTTTGGCATCATTTTGATCGGTCTTGTTGAATTCATACTAGTTTATTCCTATATCACATTTAATTTAACCTATTTTAAAGTTATTGTTAGTTTTTGCATAAAAAAACATTATGATTTCGAGTTTGTTTTGATTAATATAATAATAAATTTGTATTTTAAAACTTCTTTAATAAAAACAAACTGAAATCGTCAAAGAATTAGAATTCTTAGAGTTATTTCTCTACTTAGTACAGTACACAATTTTGTAAATTTAACAAGAATGAACTTTTTCTTCGTTATTCCAACTGCTCAAGTTTTCTTATTTAATTTTAAAATATGGTTTAGTAAACTTCTGATAGGATTGTAAGTATCGAATTATTTTATAAAACCATCATATCAATGCCACTAAATCAGCAATACCCTGATAAACATGTAAGTAGAAAGTATGTATTAGAGTTATTGGCGAAATTTGCGGTATAAACCATCTGAAATAGTAGTTTTGAATCATATTATCGTTGATCTAACATTAAATAATATTGTGAAGTATGTAGCAATATTAGGGAGAACTCGAAGTAACATTCACTTTCATCAAAAACTGATTATACTCCGAAAAGCTAGGTATTTACATATTCGCCACATTCAATCGCTTGTGTTACCGTTTTGTAATAATAAAACTCACACAAGTTATTTACTTGCTTTAAAGGGGCAAATAGGAATGCAAGGTAATAGCATAAAGCAAACACATTTAGTTAGCAGGTCTGGCGGCCGCGCGTCGCGAACTGGCAACTTTGACCGTTAATTTACGCAGAAATCTCTCGATGGATCTCAACTATTTTGAATACTTTTACTTTTTATTTGTTTGGTTGTCTATAATCTATAATTGATAAAATCGATTTTGGACTCAAAATAACAAAATGACTACGGCATATGATTGCAATTCTGTGGAGTTGTTAGAAAAATAATAATGCTTCCTTGGTGGAAAGGTGAATTATTACAACTGTCGATTCTGATAAGCGATGAAATTAATCCAAGAATTACTAAAATTAATTTAAAATTATGGACTTTATTTTAAAAATCGGTTCGTATTTTAGCAAGGTAGAGCTCCTCTGCAGGGGGACTACTTAGTAGTCCGTCCGATCGATGGATTTGTACTGGACGGCTTTCTGGACATCGAAATTTAAAATTTATGGCACTGAGTCCTACTCATTTAATACGTGACAATAACAAATTTTAGATCATTGCTTCAACTTACAACATAATCTTAATTATTTTATAGAAGTTAGTGACTTTAATAAATGAATGCTTGATTTTATTATTTTATTTATTACGTTTAAAATACCATATTTAGATAAATAGTAAACCAAATATAATAAACTTTGTGTCACTGAGAAGACAATTTAATACGCTTTAAAACGGGATACTACACGGTTCCTCTTTCCACTTAAAATTGCAGGGACCAATCTTATCCTCGGTTAGAGGTTAATGTGACAGGGTGGAAGATATGCCTGAATTATTTTCCCATCGAAAACAAAATTGTCTGGCGAGCAGCCGCTATAGTATGGTTAAAATTAATGATTTTTGAATAGCGATTTTTTAGCAAATACGTAAATTCGAAGAAAACGAGTTAAATTCAAATAGGGATCAGTTATGATTTGAATATAAGTCGATTTTGTTGATATTACAGATCCTAAACAAAAGTGTATATTCAGTTTTTTGCCAATTTTGCTAAGATATCTTTTCATTAAAGCTCACGGTGAGAATTTAAAATGTCAATGCCAGTGAGTTGTCAATTTGTCCAAACTACTAAAATTAAATGTGGCTTATTATGAATGTTTACTATTTGTTTGAAACATGACTTATTATGAGTGTTTACTATTTGTTTGAAACATGAAACCATTTTTTTATTTAAAAAGTTTTAAATTCGTTCATTAATTCATTGATCGGTATCTTTGTGAGACAATGTATGCATTTTTTGATTCATTACATATGTTTATTAGATTCGGGCAAACTAGTACTAGTAAAAGCAGCAGGCTCTAGAATAGGCGTTCTCTTTAATTAGTTTTTACCAGAAACGTCATTTGGTATATCTTGTATAAAAATTTAAGATGTCCCTGTTCTTACTGGCCTTATAGAATAGAATCGATCATTCATCGTTGAAAAGTTTGTTGGTAGATCATTGTATTGTATTTAAAATTATGTGCTTCTTTAGTATCTTTCTATCCTTCACGGTTTTGAATTTATGAATATTCAAAGGAAAGTATAAAAGATTCGTATATTAATTTTAATAAAAACTTTTTAACTAGATCTGTAGACAACTAAAATTTCAGTTCTTAGTGCCTGTAGAAATAAGGTTCTCATATTGATATAAAGTAATTAATATACAGAGTGTTAACAAACTGTGAATTACTACAAGAGTATTTCAGAAACCATTCGTTACTACAAAACTATATTAAATAAGTAAAGTTAATTTATAAAAAAATACACAATATTTGTTTTTCCAACATTGAGGATTTATCATATCAAAAATCAAATCTACAAAATTATGACCTGAAAAGCCAGCTAATTTCCTTTTAATGCATAGGACTGATCCTGGCCTTGAGCGTCTGGTGTAGTGGTACGAATTCAAGATGGCGAAACAAAATGGCGGCCTAAATGTCTAAAAAATCAACGTTAAAAATGTTCTTAATCAATTGGCATCAAATCTTGCAGCAAAATTGAATGTGACATAGGGATTAACTACTACAAATTCAACATGACGGTACAAAATAGCGGTCTTAAAAATTATATTATTATTATTTATTATCTTTATTTAAATCATGGTTACACTTTACTATTCCTAATAATAGGAAAGATTCTTAACGAGGGAAGTTCCAGATAAAGGAAATTTGCCGATTTTTTAATAAAGTTGTCCTAAATTTCCACCCTTCCTCATTTGCAGAAAAGGATTAAAAAATCCTTATTTTTTAACATAGTTTTTTCAAAGCTTTCAAAATGTATCAAATATTTTGTCGTTTTTTTACACTAGTAGATTCAAAAATTGTTTGTCGACAATAATGTAATAATAACTATATAATGATAATAATATAATAATATTAATAATAATTATTATATTCCCATTTTTGTTACGCGTTAGCTCTTCGAGCAAGCAAGCGAAATGTTTAATTTAGGGCCTTAAGGTATCCAAGGAAGCTAGTGCGATCAGCAATACGCCTCAACCGCCTAATATTACTTTGAAGTTTACCACTTTAGTACTCACTAAAAGCTAAGCCGACCTAAGTGGCCAAACCGCTGAATCAAGTCGACTGAAGCAGCACAACGCTATACCCGCTGGGCTATCCGTCAACACAGTTCTTAGACGAAAGAAAGAAAGAAATGAGATTTTCTCATATCTTCACGTTTCAGGGTCCCTAGATGACGAAAAACATGTTTTCTCAATTCCGTCGTTCTGTCTGCCTGTTCGCGGCATATCTAAAAAACTACTTACCCGTTGACTTTAAATGTTGGTCAAAAATTGAGGGTCATATGAGTATGACCTGGTAACATTTTGGTAAAAATCCAATACAAAATGGCAGCCTAGTGAAATTTAAAAAAAACTATTTATATCATGTATCTCAAATTTTGCAAAAACATCATCATTATATTAGAATCAATATAATACTTGATGTTTCTAACATTTTGATACGAATCCAATATGGCGGAACAAAACGGCGGCTTAATAAAATATTTAAAAATTCAGCCTTAAAAAACTGTTTAATGGTTAGATTTCGAATTGTGTGCCATAACTAATTGTGGTATAGGGATCAACTAGTAAAATTGTGGTACTAATACAAGATGGCTGAACAAAATGGCGTCCAAATAAAATATTTGTAATCGTGAAAAAGTCACCCTCTCAGGTTTTATACATCTTTGCGTCCCTAGATGCCAACAAAGTTTTATCAATTCCGTCGGTCCGTCTGTTGTTCTGTTTATTTTACACAAACATAAAAATATTATGTTGGAATCAACTGGTAAAATTTTGGTACGAATTCAAGATGGCGGAAGAAAATGGCGGCTTAATACAATATTTAAAACTTCAGTCTGAAAAACTACTTAATGGATTGATTTTAAATTGTGTGATATAGTTAATTGTGGTATAAGCATCAACTGCAAAACTGAGGTACTTATTCAAGATGGGCGAATAAAATGGCGGTCAAATAAAATGTTTGAAAAATTAAAGTAAAAAAATCTTCTTATTTAACTGACTGTAAATGATAGAGAAAAATTAAATATCATTGATATAAGGATAAACTGGTACGAATTCAACATGACGGTTGAAAGGACAGTATATAAGTGTTTCTAAAAAAATCACCCTCTCAGGTTTTACATGTCTTCACGTTTTAAAGTCTCTAGATGCCAAAAAAACATGTTTTATCAATTCCGTCGGTCCGTCTAACGGTCTGTCTGTCTGTTTCTCAGATCGCAACATAGCTTATAGCTTAGATACTATTTACCCAATTGACTTCAAATTTTGACCCAAGATTAAGGGTCATATGGGGATGACCTGGTAATATTTTGGTAAAAATCCAATATGGCGGAATAGTATTTAAAGAATGTTGTTAGAATGGTGTATTATTTAGGGTTAAATTGTCGACGTTTCGCAACTTCATTGTTGCATGCTCAGGAACATATATAAATCCTATATCCTGCATGAAACCCATATTATCAGTCTTTACCTAATCCGATGGTCCGTATATTATTTCCAGATATTAAGTTTCTAAATGGTTTTCGTTAACAATCCTCTTGTTTTATGTTAGAAAGGCGTATTATCTGGGGTTAGAATCCATAAAAAAAAACAAAATTTTTAAATAGTCCACGTTTTGAAACTTTATAATTGCATCGCCAGGACACATAGATACTATATTCTGCATAAAACCCATACTATCAGTCTTTACCTACTCCATTGGTCCGCAGATATTTTCTAGATATTAATTTTTTAAATGATTTTCTTTAACGATCCTTTTGTTGTTATGTTAAAGTAATATATTATTTGCAGTTAGGAGCCAGAAGAAAAACAAAAGACTTTTTAAATTGTCGACAATTCGCAACTTTATTGTTGCATCCTCAGGACACATTTAGAGATTCTATATCCTGCATGAAACCCATATTATCAGTCTTTACCTATTCTCTTGGACCACAGATATTTCCCAGATATTAAATTTCTAAAATGGTTTTCGATCCTCTTGTTTTTATATTAGAGTGGTGTATTATTATGTAATTTCTAAATTGTCGACGTTTCGCAACTTTAAGATCATTAACGAAAACCATTTAGAGACTTAATATCTGGGAAATATCTGCGGACCAACCGACTAGGTAAAGACTGATAATAGGGATTTCATGCAGCATATAAAATCTAAATATGTCCTGAGGATGCAACAATAAAATTGCAAAACGTCACCAATTTAAAAAAAAAACTTTTGTTTTTTTACTGGATCCTAACCCCAAATAATACACCATTCTAACATAACAAGAAGATGTTAACGAAAACCATTTAGAAATATTTGCAGACTAACGGAGTAGGTAAAGACTGATAATATGGATTTTAATTTAAGATCGTGAAATAAAATGACGGCTAAATAAAATTTTTTAAAAATCAACGTGAAAAATGTTGTTCAATTGACTTTAAATTTCTCAGAAAAATTAAATGTGAAAGTGGGATAAACTGGTAGGATTCAACATGATGTAACAAAATGACGGTATGTGTCAATACAAAAACTCATTGTTGAATTTATTTTAAATTATGCCCAAAAGTCAAGTGTGGTATAGGTAGAAAGAAAATGGTAAACTAATGGAAATACCAATATGATGGAACAAAATAGCACCCAGTAATAATGAAAATACAGTATAGTATTTAACACATATATACTGTAACTATGTACTGAAGTAAATTGGTTTACACTTCAATATTCCTAACAAATAGAAAAAAATCATAACGAGGGAACTTCCGGGTAAAAGAAATTTACCGATTTTTTTTTATTGTAAAAATGTTATTCTCATATGTATTATTATAATGTACATTTTTTCACGTATTTTCCTAAAAATTGGCTTTTATTTATAGTACATCTAATTAGATATTTAAACGATAAACTGAATGTATAAACGCTTTTTCTTAATATTTCCGCTAGGGTATTGAGTAGTTTTTCATTAAGTAACAATAAAATTCCTCGAAAGCAGCAATTCATTATCAATTAAAAAAAAACTAATTTAATTTCTCGGGCCCTGAAATAGATTGCTGGTTGTTACGTGTTCAAATAAATTAAATATTTCGATAATGATAGTAAATAAAAAAAAATGTTCACGAACAGAATAAGTTATAGGTTTTTATACGACTTTACTTCTTCAATCCATTAAAAATAAACATTCTTCGAATAAATAAATATGGAAGCCTTTTAATTATGTCCACTGACTAATAATTTATTTAAAATGACATCGGAGTAACGTAAAAACGTCTTATTATGAGCCCGTCGTCGGGTTCTTTAAAACCACACAATATTATTGTTGTCGGTTATTTTAAAATTAAAACTCATACGGCTCTATGCGCCGGTGCTTTGGACCACATCGAGCCAATTCACAGATAGTCACGCTCCCATTGAATAAGTAACCAGTGTTTAATAGCGATTTGCGGTCTCTCGGACCCAATACGTCCATGCACATAAGTTTTTTTCAGGAATTTGGTAATATTTTCTTTTCATATTTTTTTTCAGAAGCACGTACTCGTATGAAAATGAATTATAATGGTTAAAGAAGCTTTCCGAAGTGGTCCTGATAAACGAAAAACAATTTTCGCACTCGGATGACTCTGTAAACAATCGGCAAGATGACGAACTAAGTGATCATTCCTCCGACAGGAAACGGGAAATAGCGGAAAACAAGTTATTTGTAAATGTACCTATTCAGCCAAGGGTTGATTGTCGGAAAAATTTATATTAAGAAGGAAAAGACGGTATGAAGTGGAAAAAAACAAAGCATTATATTGAGACTCCCTAGAGAAATTTGTGCGGCAAAAGATGCGTCAATTGTAGTTGCATGTTTGCAGTTATTTTTTGATGACTGTTATGCAAAAAATAGGAGATATCAAAGTTGCCTACAAAAATATAAGAACTTAACATGCAAACTGAATAAAAACCACTTTATGTTTCAAAGTAAAGAGAAATTAAAAAGAAAGACGTCGTTGAAATTATTGAAGATGTTTTTATTAGGTTCGAAACGTTTTAATGCGATTAAACTAATATTGTAATATGATGCAATAAGCACTGCGGGTACAAAAATGCAACAAAAATAGAGGTTGGTATTAAAACAACGATCGAATGATTGACGCCAGCATACGAAATGTCGAAATTAAAATCTGAGGTAATAATTTTATAGATGATAAAAAGTTGAAATTAAAATGTATGAGTTATTCTAATTTATTATTTCAAATGAGGACAGAAAAAAATAAAAACTTAATTCTAATCTTTCACTGCTATTCCAATGAGCCTTTATTTGTACGACTTTGCTCCTATTTAATCGATTTTGTATCTTCTACCGTTTTCGAAACATCAATACTCGCACTTCAAATCTGTAACATCCTGTAAATAATTCGGATCACAATGTAATAATTTATTTATTATATGTGTACAAGTCAGGCGAAATTGCATTAATGTTGAATTTCACCTCAAATTTTCTACAAAAATCGAGTGATACATAGGAATGAACTGGTAATATTTTGGTACGAATCCAAGATGATCAAACTAAATAGCGGCCTCATTTGAGAATGAAATGGTAACAGTTTGGTAAAACTTCAACTTAGTGGAACAAAATGGCAGCGTGATGTTAAAAATTATTACTTAAAACTACTTATTCAATTTACCTTAAATTTTACACAAAAATTAATGATAAAAAATCAAGTATTACGTAAAAATAAACTGGTTAAATTTTGGTACAAATCCAAGAAGAGAAAGCTACTAATTAGTTGATTTCAAATTTTTTGCAAGAATTGATTGTGATAAGAGACGAACTGGTAATATGGTGGTACGAATTCGAGAAATATCTACGAAATAAAATGTTCTGGTGAAAAAAATCACCCTTCAGGATTTTATATATCTACACGCTACGCCAAAAAACAAATTTTTGTCTATTCCGGCGGTATGCCTGTTCGTCTGTCTGAGTGTATATTTGCCTAAAAACTACTACTACTACTGTGATATAGAGATTAACAGGTAAAATTATGGTACGAATTCAAGATGGCGGATCATAATGGACGTCAAATAAGATGTTTAAAAAATCAATTTAAAAAAATCTTTTGTTATTCAAATGACATAAAATTTTGTATAATGAGATGTGATATATTATAAAATTTTGATACGAATTTTTCAAAAATCAGTGTACATGACCGCTTATTTAATTTATTTTAAATTATGTGCAAAAATCAAGTGTGGCATAGGTAAAATAATGGTACGGATCCAATACGGTTAAAGAAAATAGCGCCCAATTGATAAAGTCCGGAACTAATTTGGGTCACACTTCACTATTCCTAATGAATGGAAATTTACCGATTTTGTCAGGTCTCTGAATATCGGGTCCAAATTCAGGTCAGTTGGCAACCGTAGCCGAAGAGTTCTAGTTATTCATCGTTCGTGGGGAGATCTGACATCATTAATAATTTTATTATCATATAATATTTACGTTACATTTCTTACACCTTTAATTATGCTTAATACAATTGTTTTAACACGTATTTTTTATGGGATATCCTGGTATTTTTATTATTAGGCGTGCTTTCCAGAAAAACTCTGTATCCACTATTGAACTCTATACGAAAACTTTACAGATGGCCTTTTTTATAAGTTGCAGAAAATCAAGGTATAAGGAGTACCTAAAATTAATTTTTTTTTTCAGTTATCCCCTCTATTTTAAATACGGCGAGTACTATGAAAATATTGTTTACGGCATCATAAATACTAGAAAAAAACAGTGCTGTGAAAATTTCGAAATTAATTTTAGGAAAGACATTTAGTGAACATAATATATGTTAAGAATAATTCTAAATACATTTTTGAAATTTTGGGGGTACTCTAGTTTTTGCGCAATTTGTCATCATGTCAGTTCTTTCCTCTGTACTGCAAACACATAACATCTAAACCGAGACAAATTTAAAACCTAGTTAAAATTTTCTCTTAGAGAATTTTTTTTTTTGCAATCAGATTGAGATTAACAAAGTTATACACAGATAAGAGGTCAAAAAGCAAATGCCTCATCACCTTGAGGGTGGACCAGTATAATTAAAAAAATCACTAAACTTCCCTTACCCGGAACTTCCCTCTTTATGAATCTTTTTTATTAGGAATAGTGAAGTGCGGCTCAATTTAGTTTCACACAAACTCGTTTAGTAACATATATAATGTCTTTCATACTAAATATTTTACTATTTTAATATTTACCAATATTTTACTTGTTTCTCTCAATGCCACATTTGATATTTGGGCATGATTTACAATAAATCGAATAAGTAGGTATTTCAGGCTGATTTTTATGAACTGGTAATATTTTGGTACGAATCCAAGATGATCAAACTAAATAGCGGCCTCATTTGAGAATGAAATGGTAACAGTTTGGTAAAACTTCAACTAAGTGGAACAAAATGGCAGCGTGATGTTAAAAATTATTACTTAAAACTACTTATTCAATTTACCTTAAATTTTACACAAAAATTAATGATAAAAAATCAAGTATTACGTAAAAATAAACTGGTTAAATTTTGGTACAAATCCAAGAAGAGAAAGCTACTAATTAGTTGATTTCAAATTTTTTGCAAGAATTGATTGTGATAAGAGACGAACTGGTAATATGGTGGTACGAATTCGAGAAATATCTACGAAATAAAATGTTCTGGTGAAAAAAATCACCCTTCAGGATTTTATATATCTACACGCTACGCCAAAAAACAAATTTTTGTCTATTCCGGCGGTATGCCTGTTCGTCTGTCTGAGTGTATATTTGCCTAAAAACTACTACTACTACTGTGATATAGAGATTAACAGGTAAAATTATGGTACGAATTCAAGATGGCGGATCATAATGGACGTCAAATAAGATGTTTAAAAAATCAATTTAAAAAAATCTTTTGTTATTCAAATGACATAAAATTTTGTATAATGAGATGTGATATATTATAAAATTTTGATACGAATTTTTCAAAAATCAGTGTACATGACCGCTTATTTAATTTATTTTAAATTATGTGCAAAAATCAAGTGTGGCATAGGTAAAATAATGGTACGGATCCAATACGGTTAAAGAAAATAGCGCCCAATTGATAAAGTCCGGAACTAATTTGGGTCACACTTCACTATTCCTAATGAATGGAAATTTACCGATTTTGTCAGGTCTCTGAATATCGGGTCCAAATTCAGGTCAGTTGGCAACCGTAGCCGAAGAGTTCTAGTTATTCATCGTTCGTGGGGAGATCTGACATCATTAATAATTTTATTATCATATAATATTTACGTTACATTTCTTACACCTTTAATTATGCTTAATACAATTGTTTTAACACGTATTTTTTATGGGATATCCTGGTATTTTTATTATTAGGCGTGCTTTCCAGAAAAACTCTGTATCCACTATTGAACTCTATACGAAAACTTTACAGATGGCCTTTTTTATAAGTTGCAGAAAATCAAGGTATAAGGAGTACCTAAAATTAATTTTTTTTTTCAGTTATCCCCTCTATTTTAAATACGGCGAGTACTATGAAAATATTGTTTACGGCATCATAAATACTAGAAAAAAACAGTGCTGTGAAAATTTCGAAATTAATTTTAGGAAAGACATTTAGTGAACATAATATATGTTAAGAATAATTCTAAATACATTTTTGAAATTTTGGGGGTACTCTAGTTTTTGCGCAATTTGTCATCATGTCAGTTCTTTCCTCTGTACTGCAAACACATAACATCTAAACCGAGACAAATTTAAAACCTAGTTAAAATTTTCTCTTAGAGAATTTTTTTTTTTGCAATCAGATTGAGATTAACAAAGTTATACACAGATAAGAGGTCAAAAAGCAAATGCCTCATCACCTTGAGGGTGGACCAGTATAATTAAAAAAATCACTAAACTTCCCTTACCCGGAACTTCCCTCTTTATGAATCTTTTTTATTAGGAATAGTGAAGTGCGGCTCAATTTAGTTTCACACAAACTCGTTTAGTAACATATATAATGTCTTTCATACTAAATATTTTACTATTTTAATATTTACCAATATTTTACTTGTTTCTCTCAATGCCACATTTGATATTTGGGCATGATTTACAATAAATCGAATAAGTAGGTATTTCAGGCTGATTTTTAAATATTTTGTTAGGATACCATTTTGTTTTGCCTTCTTGGTTTTGTACCAAGATATTACCAATCTTTTGCAACAATTGATTTTTGTGCAAAATTTGAAGTAAATTGGATATTCAGTTTTTAGTAATATTTTTTCAACATTTCACTAGGCCGCCATTTTGTTCCGCCATATTGAATTTTTTCCAAAATGATTCCAAATTGTTCTCGTCTAATCCCTAATTTTTTAGCATAATTTGAAGTAAGGGTAAGTAGTTTTTAAGCTAGGTCGCGAAAAAACAGTCAGATAGATAGACAGACAGACAGAGGAAGTCGACAAAACATGTTTTTCAGCATCTAGGGACCCCGAAACGTGAAGATCTTAAAAAATCAAGCTATCTTCGACGACATACAAACTAATTTTTAGCAAATAAAATGAAACAAATACAAATAAAGAACACGTAATATTTTAGTACGTTTGATAAAACAAAAACTTGAGAGACATGACATTTTTTATTCTAGCAAACAAGGATTATTATT
Source organism: Kuschelorhynchus macadamiae (assembly GCA_030620095.1). Taxonomy (NCBI): domain Eukaryota; kingdom Metazoa; phylum Arthropoda; class Insecta; order Coleoptera; family Curculionidae; genus Kuschelorhynchus; species Kuschelorhynchus macadamiae. The sequence goes on from JAUTXW010001478.1 coordinate 235,622, forward strand.
CTCGCTAATTATGTTCCAAATTAAAATTTCATAATAATATTAACATTAATAGTTATCAAGTATCAGCTAGTATATGGAAGATTACTTACTAGCTATAAAAATATCGAAAAAATGCGAAATAAGTTATGTAAATTCTGAGATATCTTCAATGGGGTGATGGAAGTATCTAAAACAAACATCTAAAAGGTTGCATAAAAAAATAAGAAAATTAAATGCAGGAATAAGATTTAAAAAAAAATTGTTAGACCACCATTCTGTCCCGTCATGTTGAATTCGTAGAAACATTTTACCAGCATCAATATATAAGCTCTAGATCACATTTAATTCTTGCATAGAATTTGATCAATCAAATCAAACTAATAAATAGTTTTCAGGGTAATTTTTTAAATATTTTATTAGACGGATATTTTGTTTTGCTATCTTAAACTACCACCAAGATATTACCAGTTCATTTCTATGTAATACTTGATTTTTGTGCAAAATTTGAGGTAAATTGAATATTTAGCTTTTAAGTAATATTTTTTTAACATTTCACTAGGCGCCAATTTGTTCAGTCATATTGGATTTTTACCAAAATGTTATCAGATTATCCTCACAGAACCCTTAATTTTTGACCATGTCAATCGCACAAGTAATTTTTTTAGCTAAGGTGCAAAATGACAAAGGGACCGACAGACAGATTGACAGAATTGAGAAGATATATTTTTTGGCATCTAGAAACACAAGAACACGAAGATCTGTAAAAACCTGAGAGGGTGATTTTTTCACAATTACAAGCATTTTATTTCGCCGCTATTTTGTCCGCCATCTTGAATCGGTATCAAAACTTGTCGGTTTGTCCCTATGTCACATTTAATACTTGCAAAAAAAATTGAAATCAATATAATATGTAATTTTTTCAGGCTGATTTTTTAAATATTTTATTATGCCGCTATTTTGTTTCGCCATCTTTAATTCGTACAAAGATTTTACCAGTTTTATTCCTACGTAATACTTCATTTTTGTGCAAAACTTGAGGTAAATCACATAAGTAGTTTTTTAGCTATGCTGAGGAACAGACTATCTGTCTGACAGGCCTACGAAATTAAGAAAACATGTTTTCCAGCAACTAGGTATCATGGAACGTGCAGATCTGAAAAATATCTTGGAGGGTGATTTTTTTTCACTATTCCAATACTTTCGAGTACTAGTTTCAAGGTATGTTACATTATTTATATATATATATATATATATATATATATATATATATATATATATATATATATATATATATATATATATATATATATATATATATATATATATATATATATATATATATATATATATATATATATATATATATATATATATATATATATATATATATATATATATATATATATATATATATATATATAATATAGTACCTAGATCATTATGCAGAAGAAAAAGCTGATCTCTAATAATAGGAACCTTTATTATTCAGCTTATCATCAACGAATATGAGGCCTAAACCTCGACAGAAATGGTAAAAAATACTTATGCCTTTTTTCATGGTCATCAAAAATGCAAGATTCAACTAGCTGCAGTTAAGATTCTGACAAAATAGCTTAGTTACAATGTCGAGCTAATAAGAGCAACTGTCATAAATAGGAATAATTAGTAAAAAAAAGGGATTGTAAAAAATATTAAGGCATTATGGAAACCATAGTAAAGTTTGAATTTGCAATGGGTTCAGTGGCGTAGCTTCATGGTGTACACCCTCTTTTCCTATGTTCGGCGATAATCTCGCCCCCTTTTTCGGTAAGCAATGCTCCGCTTTCAATAAATACAGCGTAATGATTTTTTGTTATCATTTGTACTAAGGGTTATTTTGTAGGGCGCCAAAATGACGTAATATACATTTAGTCATCCAAAGGCTTAACTACTTTAAGTATTTAGATATACTTAAGTACTTATTAGAAGTATTTAAAGCATGCCCTGTTACTTATACTTATATTTTTATTTGTAAATAAACTACTGGTTACTTTCAGTACTTTTACTAAATACTGGTATTTAATACAGAAAGTATGTTTACAGAATTGACTTACTTAATATTGGTTACTTTAAATATTTTTTGTGAGTACTTATCTCAGCTTTGATCTTATCAAAAGTAATATATTAAAAGACGAAATAAATATTTTTCGTACGTTTTGAATCCGAAGAATAAAAAGACCGGCATATCGGGAATCAATATTTATTTAGTTTGAATTGTAAATAATCTGCCACTAGAGAAAATACATATATATTTATAAATATTAATGCTGTCAACTCCTGTTATAGTTACACAATTCACGCGAAAAATCAAATTTGTTTCTGTCCAGAATTTGATATATTTGCAGTATTTTTTATGTAAATTGAGATAAAGAAAAAATATTTCCAATATAATAAATATTCTTTTCTTTTTCTCCATTCCAGCTAAAGTTTTCAAATGAATCCTTAAACGTAATAGTGAGTTTTTATACGGAAAATTGAGATCTTATATCACATCCTTTTTTTCAGATAATTGCTGCCCTTAGGGAACAACTAAAGGAATTATGGAACGAGAATTACGAAGAAAGTAAAATTGGATAATGGGATTTTTATTATATTGAGAAACTGAATTAGAAAAGGTAATCTTTATTTTATTTGCCGAAAGATGGAAGATTCCAATTTTTTTTTTTCATAAATTTGGTTTCATTTTGCGACTGTTATTAAAAACCAGGAATTGGTTTTTTTAACTCAGATTTTTCAGTTGTGGTTGTAGATTTTTTTATAGTTTAAACTGTTTTATGAATATTATAGAAGTTAAAGTGTAGTTTGAAAATTTTATTGAAACTAAAATAAAGCATGAGGCTTCAGACTAAACAAATTAGGTTTTTACTTTAACGGTGAAAATAAACAAAGCAAGTTTGTGCCGGTTGCTAGGGGAGTTACCTTCAAAATTGAAAAAATCTCCCAATCTCCTTATCATTATTTTTTCTCTTATACAGAAAATAATTAGATAAAATGTATTGAAAACAAATTTATAAGTATATTAGATGTAATTACAAGTTAGTAAAACTAAATAAACTAAAATCATGATAAATTATTGCAAACTCCTAGCTATTCTTTTGTTCTATGTCAAAAAGTGTAGTAAATTAGCAATTGCTTAATGGTTCATGAGATTAGACCGTGCCAAAATGGAATCACATTTAAAATGGAATCACTTTCCGGAAAAAGATTTCATTTTGACACGATCTAATCCCGAGAACCATGATTTCTTAATTGACCACAGCCTTAAAATTTTTGGTTATGTTGCTTAATAAATACTATGCTGATACTCTGACATTAGTTACTATCCACCGGAGGAGATTCTTATTTCGATATCTCTGACGGTTCTGATGTCAAACATTTTTCGTCCAGGAAGACTATGGGGTTATTTAAGGCTGCATATGCGCTAACTAGTCATGTTTCATATAACATCTGTAAAAGTTACATATTAAAAATCACCTATCAACTGTTAAATTTTTTTAGGTGGGATCGATGTAGAATGATATAAGTATTTTTAAAAAATGCGGCAATGGATTGTGCCGTTCCTGAGATATAGTTTTTCGCCGTAAGGCCTTAGCGACTTAGCGAAGTAACATAAAATGCCGCGATTCAGGAGAGAAGTAGATCTTAACGCCCTCTATCAACCTGTAAAAAAATGCAAAAACATGTAAGTCGCTGTAGGAACTGAAAACATTTAAATTCGGAGACATCATAGGAAAAACCTTCAGGATTTTTTTCGTTATAACAGGGATTATTGTTAATATTGGGTTTTTAAGGTCTCGTCATATATTATATTATTTCTATGCGTCAGGGGACCAAGACCGGGGAGAAAAGCTCAAGGTGCTGCGCTACACACGCATCATTTAGCTAAAAGGTAATATTAGTTTTACGTAGGGCCCTAACAGCCTAAAACTTTATTAAGACGCAGGATGTATCAAGTGACGCATACCGCTTCCCCAACAACATTTTTAGAAAAATTATGATAAGTCCAAGGTGAGATAACCTTCAAATTAAATAAAACGTCATTTTTATAATAATTGTTTATTTAAGTTCAAAGTATACTTGCTTTTACTCACATTATATATAACATTAACAATAATTACATATAAGCTAAAGAAATACACATAATATCCGACTCGAATTCTATAGACTTAGTTGAATTCGTTTCAAGATGTCTCTACTAAGTAAGGTGTTTCCTCCTCGCCGATAGACATCCATTTCTAAAAAATACTATTTTGGAAACGAAGTCTTAACTTATACTTACAGAATTTAGAGACTAAATCAGAAAGCTTGACTTTGAAAACTGTTAAATAATAATTGTATTATTATGAAATCGATCATAATATAGTGCCATCAATGACAATTAGTGGAGTAATTACCAACTCTTAACTGTTAATTAATATTCGATATTTGTATAGGTTTATGAAGATAAAACACATTTTGCACAACTGCTAACATAGTTTCAACTTAACCAAATAATAGATATAGATAAAATGATCAGAAAATTATCTTTTCAATTCTTTTAAGCAAGATACACATCTGTCTTGCGAGATAGGAGATCCATCTACGTGGGTTGTCCATTCTAAACGATCATAATATATAAAATATGGCAGTCTTGTTCGTAAGTCAAAATTTTGCCTATATTCTACACGAATTTTACTCCAAATTAATAAATGCGTGAAACAGTCTACATAGTTTAAAAAAAATTAATAGGTAATTTGCTAAATTCGTCACTACTATAATCTTATATGTTTTCAGCTCCGGATAAGAATTCTTGTAATAAATCCGCCATCTTTGAAGACTATGCATTTATTAAAAATCATCATCATCGGGATTCATTTCACATTTTATGTCATAACTTATCACAACTTACAACAACATTTCGATAAGTTCTAATATATAATAATTGAATTCTAAAGTATTCAAATTACAATAGTTTTACATAAAACTATTATAATGTTCTATGAAATTTAACAATTTTGTAACAGGTTTAGTTTATAATATCGTATACCAAATTTCAAAAGGTTACTATCTTCATCACAAAATACGTCTAAACTTTTCAGTATTATTATTGTTTCATTCACGGACTGCCGAACCTTGAAATGTCGAAGTTACAGTCGTTTTTACGTCCTGCTTTGGAAATCAAGAATATCCGTAAATTCCACCTATTTACGTCTACAAAAGGACATCTATATATATATATATATATATATATATATATATATATATATATATATACACGTGGGTACTTTATATTCTTGGGTAAAGGTTATTTATACAAACACAAATTTTTCATATCAATTCAACTTTTCACTCAATGTGTTGAGCTTTTTCAAGATTTATTGTTGTTGTTGCGTTTCCTTTTTATCTAAAAATGTTTGTTTTTTTCAATAAAATTAGCCCTACCGTACACAAATAACCTATCAGAAAAACTAAAGTCAATTCTCTCAAAGCACAATATTACTGTTTGGCACAAAGCTCAAAATTTATTAAATTATTTTTACACTCCATTAAAGAGCAAAGTACCAAACAACAAGAAATCAAACTTGGCAATTCTATGCTTAAATTGTCCTAAAAAATATATCGGAATGACAATACAATATTTGGAAAACAGAATTAAAGGCCATAAATACACTAAAAATGCTTCTACAGCCCTACATAAACATGAACATACAACAAAACATGAATTTAATTTTAAGGAAACCAAGATTTTAGCACAAGACAAACATTATCATAGATTAAAATTTAAAGAAATGATAGAAATAAAAAAAGAGGTTTCAGCAGTTAATGACCAAAAAGATATTGTGGTCTGAGCCAAATTTATTTTAACTTAATTTAAATAAATAATAAAAAAATCGAAACTCAAAATCTCAACTCTTCTACTCCCCTGTATATATTTTTAAAATTCCCGTATATCCAATAGAAATAACAATATTTATTTTCGCAGGCACCAAACAAAAGATAAATGCTGCAGTTTTTATAAACAAAAAATTGTACAGTATTTAAAACCAATCAATCTAAAATCATTCCACAATGAAGATCGTTTCTATAAGGTACGTACCCGTAAATAAATTAAAAACTAAGGTGTATTATAGATAAAATTTTATTTAAATCGTTGTACCCAAATATGCTTTCTAGTCAAATCCAGATATTTTATTTTACCAAATCGCAAGTACTATTTTATGCTGTTTGTCACCAATAGTATATAAGATAATTTAAACGAAAAAAAATAGAACTAGGACCTTTTATGTATTTGATGCTTAATGTTTACGTTTATATGTATGTAATGTTCTATAATTTTATTGAAAAAAACAAACATTTTTAGATAAAAAGGAAACGCAACAACAACAATAAATCTTGAAAAAGCTCAACACAATGAGTGAAACGTTGAATTGATATGAAAAATTTGTTTTTGTATAAATAACCTTTACTCAAGAATATAAAGTACCCACGTATAAATATATGGTTAAAGATAATTCTGATTTATATATATATATATATATATATATATATATATATATATATATATATATATATATATATATATATATATATATATATATATATATATATATATATATATATATATATATATATATATATATATATATATATATATATATATATATATATGTCTCCAAGGTGCGTACTATGTATAATATTAATTTTGTTTTAAATGTAATGGTTTTTGACTGATGTTTTTTCAGTAATTTTTAAATTTCAGAAATTTATGAAAGCGAGTTTTGCTGCAAAGACTGTTACAAAGAAAGTCGCAAAAAGTTGTGAAATGTGTAAAAGATCATAGATGTCTTAAAAAAGTTATACAGTACTCCTAATACCAATTATGCCTTATGATGAGGAGGACCTTATTGTGGTTGATGTTTTTGGATCCCTACCTACATCTATAGGAGCTTCAAACATATTTCAGTAGTAGTACTAAAGGTCTTCACTAAATATGTTATACTCTACCCCATGAAACGCCAAACTGCCAGAACCGTAATAGCAAGATGACTGGCTTCTTCATGAAGATACGAAGGCCAATGCGAATTTTATCTGGCAATGACACACAATTCACAAGCAAACAATGGAAATATGCCATGGTTAAATGGGACGTAAGAGTAATAGACTGTAGTGTTCGCAACCCACAGGGAAACCCTTTAGAAAGAGTTACGAGGACGTTAGGAAGACTATAGAGACTTTTTTTGTCACAGGTCTCATGCAGAATGGGCAAAGCGCCTAACAGAAGTTGAAACATTGACTAAGTGCGTAACTCACGAGTCAACAGGGTGTCACCAATATGGTTGGAAGATGGAACAAACTAGAACAGTTTATTCAGAACACATTAAAATTTCCTGAAAACAAGAACGAGATTAACCAGGTAATTTTTGACTTCGATAGGTGACCTTGACAGATGATAAGTGACACGTAACTAGTTAGCGCATGCGCAGACGTAAATAACCCCACGTGAACGAAAATTCTGTGACGTCAGAGATATTCCCCTTACTCGGTATACAGTCTTTCAAGTTCTCTTGTCATCTTTTATTCAAATATACATATTAGTTTCTTGAAAATAGTATTACAAACATCATGTTCCTATAATTTTATACATATACAGCCTAAAGAAGTCTAAATTTAGACCTGCTGGCTTAACTTGATAGTTAATTTGTTTCAAACAGGTAAATACTGCTTGAAGTTTAAAACCTAATTTTAACATATTCAGTACATCCCTGTACTTTGTTTCTAAACCACTTAGGGAAAACCGCCAACGTTTGAATGCGAATACATTTTTCTTTTCGAGAAGTTTGTGACTTGTATAAGTATCCGGAATCTTCGCGTAGTATAACTGCATTCTTTCTCGGAGTATCTAAACGTACCAAGAAAAACGCATTTTTCTTGGTATTTCGACATAGCTAAAAAATGAAATTCCCGAATAATATGACTTCTGATATTGTACCAAATTGGTACAATATCAGAGGTCATAGGAGGATAAACTACTAATACCTAGTTTAAAAAAAAATAAGAAAACTCTTTGTCCATTTGATTTAAACTGCGAAGAAAACAATCCTGTTTTAGGATAAACCGGTAACATTTTGGTGCGAATCCATTATGGCAGAACACAATGGCGGCTTAATAAAATCGTTTTAAAAATTATTAAAACTTACCCCTCCTGTGATGTTAGCTTAATCATTTTACTCTTAGGTATATTTAAACGAAACCAGTATTTCAATAGAGTTTCTGTAAATTGGCTTAAATCTAAGAATTGCCTGCAAGACAGCGCTACGTGGGTGAAATAGAACATAATTCCTGGGATGTGATTAAACAGACACCTGCTCAGAAATGTCATTCATTTCCTAAATGAAAAATAGCTTGTATTTTTTAAATTCGAGTATAGCTCGGTTTTTCTCCAATCTCACAATTAATTGTTAATCTTAAAATTATTTTGTTGACGTTCATCAAAACAAACGTATCACAAAAAAGATTCTTGGCGTTCCTCTATTATTAAATATGTCATTATTCTGGGAAACATGATAAAACAAAAGTCAAGTAGCTGCAGCCTTTAAAGCTTGTGTGAAGATAGTCGTAATACACTGCGGTTTGATCTAGCAGAGAAGACAAAGGGGCATTGTTTGTATCAGCTGGTGATTGGTTAAATTATTTTTTCGTATACCTACTATGTTCATATAATCCAAACGATTAACATATTAACACTAATAACTATAATGTTTACAAGTGAGTCAGTGGAAAAAGATTAAAGTTTTAGTCGATCGAGGTCAGGTCAAGAAGAAGGAACAGGGGTACTTTTGCTTTCATTATCTGTATTGATTGGCCCAGCAGATCCCAAGTTTGTAGGCCTTCGATTTCTAATCATCTCGAAACTTGTATTTTGGTTTTATACATCTGCTGTTAAAAGTTCCTCTAATTTCCACCACCAATTCAAAGGCATTTGGATGTGTTATTCAATTTCGATATGTTCTGAATAAACTGTTCTAGTTTGTTCGATCTTCCAACCATACCGAGTGCTACGTGAGATAGCCAAACTCCTGGGTCTTACAGATGTGGCACGGGAGTGGAGTCTCACAGCAGTCAAGATCGACGGCCGTAAGCGAAGAGCTACATGCTTCCCGAGCTGACTCTGTTCACAACTGAAGACGTCGGATCTAGAGAAGGTAATCTCGAAAATCACCTGTCGAGGGACACTAAACACACACACACACATAAATACACCTCACACCTCCAGACCGGCACTGGGCTGGTTGGGCGGTTTGGAACCTCGTTGATGGTGAAGCTGCTCCTGTCTATGCCGATGCGAAGTGGTAGCGGTGGAAGAAAACTGGTATAGCACACCAGTGCCGTCGTATAGTACAGAGTCCCATCCTTGCTTAACCAGCGTAGGGGGCTGATCTCATCATGCGGCGAGAAATCTCGGATCATGCCTGACTGCCAGGTGGTGCCTGGATTAGGGCCGTCCCACATGGTTTGGGGGGCTACACTTGCGGCTGTCGCACTTCCTAGGCAGGAAAATAGCAACTTTTAACATCGGCTGGGTGCTTAAGATCTGTTCATGCTGTCGCATCTGGTAACATACATTACATTACACACACTCAATTCTCAACCATGGAAGGAAATAAAAGAGAAAAACGTAACGTGCTAAAGGAAGAAGAAGCGAAGCACCCTAGCTTCACAGAGGTAGACATGTCTACAGATACAGAGGTAGGATCAGTAAGGGAGGAGGAGCTTCTGAGTTCTCCCATGCAGCAGAAAGAGGCTGCTCAACAGTAACCTCAAAGCAGCGATGGAGAACAATCTGAGGTTCGAGAGGGCAAAGAAGAGGAAGACGGCGCTTCAACTTCTAAGAGCAGAAGATCCAGCATGGACCAGCTCGAATGGAAGCGAAGCAAGAACCTAAGGAAGAGAGCGCAAAGGAAAAGGAAGAAGGCTGAAAGAGCGGCTGCTATGAAAGAGCAATCGCCTAAGGCAGAAGAAGCTGACAGGCAGCAAGCTGTGTAACCACATGCACGGCACCAGCAGCCATCAACCTCTGGTATCTTTAAGCCAAGGGGACCCATGGGCAGAAGGTACACTCAGGGTGCTAAGAAGCAACCTGTAAAGCTGCCCTCGACATCTCAAGGAGGTAAAAGACCAAGGGCAGACATTAGAACACCACCAGAAGCGTCCCGTAGGAAACGCCCGAGAGAGGCTGCGGGGACCGGACGGTCTCCTCTGCTGCGAGGAGAGGAGGCTCAAAGACAAGCCGAACAACTCGCCTCGAGAGAGCATCAGGTGGTCATCCTCTCGAACCGTCCTAACGGAGACGTTACCATCGAGGAGGCCGAAGGAATTAGGCAGCATTTAGTGGACCAGATGCTGAAGTACATGGCTGGCCCTGCAAAAGATGCAGAAAGCCCGGAACTAAGGTTCCATAATTCAGGAAGAGTTGAGCCAAACTGGTTTCTAGTGACTGCACATGACGAGCAATCACTCAAATGGCTCCTCGAAGACGTTCAGCATAGGAGGAATCGAAATGAAAACAATTAAGGCAAGCGAAGCTCCATGGCCAGAGAAGGTTTACTTCTTTATGAGAAGCAAGGAAGTTGACCTATCCAGATTTCAGAGGGTACTATCCCTACAGAACCGCAATAGGCGGATTCCTCAATGGCGGCACATTGCCACCAGTGGGGGACCTGGGGACTGAAGGGTCACCTATCTGGTAGATCGAGAGGTAGTTCAGGAGCTTCATCGAGCTGGCTGGCTGCTCTACTATGAGTTGGTAACCTTGACTGTTTGGAGAGCGATGACTTATAGTGGAGCAGTCCGCGCGTCTCCTTCAGGTACGCCTTCGCTTTGAGGGTAAGTCAAATTAATCTTCAGCACAGCCATGATGCGACTGGCGAACTGGCCGCGTCATTGGCTGCTGTTGGAGACATTGTACTAATTCAAGAACGGTATATTTATAGGAACGCGATCAGGGGATTTGGAGGAAGCGGCTATAATATCATTGCCGGGAAAAAGGAAGATGGAGCAAGGACATGCATACTAGCATCCCAGGGATTGAGCATTGTGCCACTGCCGCAGCTGGGATCCAGGGATGCCACAGCAGCCTTGCTTGAATATGAGGAAAGTGGCATTAATCGTAAGATTGTAGTAGGTAGTATTTACCATGCCTTACGACGACCACGTCCTCCTCAGGGGAGGACTTGGATCATATTCGGGCATTTGCGAGTAGTACAGGTTTGCCGACATTGATCGGCTGCGACGCCAATGCTCATAACATTATTTGGGGGGCAGCACGAACACCAGTGCCAGAGGAGAATCTCTTCTAAAGTATTTGGCGTCGACAAACCTTGAGATATTGAATAGAGGAACCGAACCGACATTTGTTGATCGGATTCGGAAAGAAAGAATTGACATCACGTTGGTGACAAGATGTTTACTAGGAGAGGTATCAGGGTGGAGGGTCTCATCTGATATATCTATGTCTGACCATAGAATGAAAGACTTGAACTCAAGGCAGATCAATCGGCTCCGGTTTTTAAAAGAAATCCCAGATCAGTAGACTGGGCAAAATAAACTCAGTCGCTGCAAGAGCAATTTAGCGATCAACTGGAGCAGCTAAACTTAAAGGACGATGTAGAAAGGGAGGCAAAATCGATAGCATCGAAAATTGCTTCAGCTTTCGAGCAGTCTTGTCCCCACCAGAGAGTTCAAATGCGCAGAGTCAAATGGTGGAGCGTAAAACTCGCCAAACTAAGGGACTCAGCGCGAATGACTCAGGAGCGCCTTAAAAGGTGAACGACAACACGACGCAACGTGGAATGAGTACAAGGAATCAAGGAACGACTTTAAGAGGGAACTAAGGAGAAACAAGAGGAAGACATATAGAGGTTTCTGCGAGGAAATTGAGTTTTAGCCTGAGGCATCGAGGCTTTCAAAAATCCTCTGCGGTGATAATCGAGGTATGGTAGGCTCCTTGCGTAGAGCAGATGGCACCTGGACTTCGACAAGCGAGGAGTCAGTCCGACACCTGCTTGAAGTTCACTTTCCAGGAGCAGATAACGCTGACGCACAGACAGTGATGACAGAGCTGCCCCAGCCTAACTGGAATATGGCAACTACAGCAATCACTGATAGCGTAATCTAAACCATCAATGAATTCAGCCCTTACAAGGCCGCAGGGCCGGATAACATCTTCCCGGCCCTATTGCAAAGGGGCCTCAACATATTGAGGCCTTTAATTAAGGAACTCTACAAGGCAAGTATCGCCCTTGGGTACGTACCAGAGGTATGGCGGTCAGCTAGAGTCAAATTCAATCCGAAACCGGGAAGAGAGGACTATACGAACGCAGCCAGGAGCGTTAAAACGAATCTGGTGCGTTGTGTTAGAGGTGCACTGCAAGAGCGCGGCATCCAAGCGAGTCAGAGCGGGTACCAGATGATCATCGGGGTGCGAGGCGGATGCCCTAAAGGCAGCTGTCTCTCCCCGCACCTATGGTGTCTAATCATAAACGGTCTGCTCAACAGACCCGTGAAGGCCGGCTTCTATGCACAAGCTTATGCGGATGATGGATTGATTCTAATATCAGGCAAGTCCTTGGGTATCATCTGCGAGAAAATGCAGTTGGCCTGTAATATATTGGAGGCATGGTGTAATGAGGTAGGTCTCACGGTTAATCCGCGGAAGACTGAGATGATCCTCTTTACAAGAAGAAAAAATTTAGCAGATTTTCGACCCCCAAGATTGTATGGTCAACAACTGACCTTGGCAAAAGAGGTTAAATACCTGGGGGTCACAGTAGATGCAAAGCTGAGCTGGAAGACTCATGTCGATAGGCAGATAAGGAAGTCAATAGCGACCTTCTGGCAGCTCCGTAGAGCGGTAGGCACAACCTGGGGGCTAAGTCCTAGGGTCATGCACTGGCAGTACCAAGCAGTCATAAGACCCAGGATATCATACGGCTCAATAGTATGGTGGCCCTCGGTGGAGAGGAAAACCATTCGTTCCAGTCTTGCAAAAGTCCAGCTAGCCTAGCGATAACTGGAGCAATCAGGACGACGCTGTCAGCAGCATTGGATGTCTTGCTAGGGCTGCCATCATTGTCGACTTTTATTAAGAAAGACGCTATGGCAGCGCACTTGCGAATGAGAGACGCAAGAGCTTGGTATACCAAAGGAGAAGTTGTGGGTCACGCAAGGATCTCCCACATTGTGGAAAGAGAGATCCCTTTATCTACCTACAGAGTAGCGCGACCCTCAGGCAGACTAAGATGGCATAAGGGTTATAGTATCTCAATCCCCGAAAGAAAGGACTGGGAGAGAAACAGGCTGGAGTTCTCCAGAGAGGCAATTGTTTGCTATACGGATGGTTCACGTATGACACAGTTGCAATCCTCTGGTGCTGGAGTTTATATTGAGGCTACACAAACCGGGTTCAGCTTCCCGTTGGGGAAGTTTTCAACGGTGTTTCAGGCTGAGGTATATGCCATTCTAATGGCAATAACGATGAAGGAAGTCATAGAGGGGGCAGAGGGAGAGATTGTCATATGCTCAGATAGTCAAGCAACACTTAAGGCGCTCGACTCACCCATGGCGGGATTAGTTTTGGTTCAGGAATGCGGTAACAGGCTAGAGCAGTTGGCGCGACGTAAAAGAGTGAAGTTGGTTTGGGTGCCAGGACACTGTGGGATTGAGGGCAACGAGAGGGCAGATGAGTTTGCTAGACTCGGCGCCACCAGCCCGTATGTAGAACCAGAACCAGCTTTAGGCATCACTAGGTAGCAGATAAGGACAGCACTCGACGAATAGGCACAACATGAACTTCAACGTGAATGGGGCCAGTCCGGGGTCGGGAGGCAAGCTAAAGACTTCATTGTGAAACCCGATAAGGGCCGAACAGAGTGGTTACTAGCTCGAGACAGGAAAGCTCTAAATTCCATCGTAGGAATAGTAACGGGGCACTGTCGATTGAGGAGACACCTCTTTATGTTAGGCATTGAGGAAGATTCTATCTGCACGGAGTGTCAGGAAGAGGAGGAAACTCCGCTTCACTTCCTGTGCAGATGTGAAGCGCGAGCGAGACGGCGACGAGATATTTTCGGCACTACGGTCTTGCATAGTGACGAAGTTAGGGATCTTGCATGAAAGGATATGCAGACTTACATAGTAAGGACAGGCAGATTAAAGGATGTACACCTGGTGGCGGGTGGTGGTTGAGGGAGGAGCTGGGGTAGACTGAAAGGGCCTTATAGGCCTACCAGTCAGGTCTTTAGATATCCTTCTAACTACTACTACTACTACTACTACATAGACCTTTTTTTGATTTGTGGGTTGTTAAAAGCTTTTAATGGCTTCGCTGCTTAAGATGTGTCTCAGAAATCTAACTTCGTTACGGAAAAGTGGCACTTTTTTAGGTTTAAGGCCATGTTGCATTCTAGCACTATTTTAAATACTTCTTCTAAATGCTGTAGATATTCTTCTTGCGGTTTTCAAAAATTTTATCCACAAAGGCAGTGTTAAAATGTCTGCAATCCTTTTGCACAATGTCAATGCATTTTGTCATTCCAGCAACAGCAGTTGACAATACACGTCCTTCAAATTTAAATCCACAATATTCAGTATATGCCAATAGGTACTAGTTAGAGCTAAAGTTGTAAAGCATTAAGAGTTACTTTTTATGTACAGCATTTCTTCAGCTGGGAGTGGTTATTCGAGAACTATTCAAGCTCTGCGCATCCAGACAAATTTTCACAGATCCATCCTTTTTGATTACCCCTACAACAGAATTAATATTAATGTATATCTAATTTTTTAATGACGTTATCCTCTAAAATTTCATCTATTTTATTTCGTACTGCATCTCTGCATATGGTATTGGGTAATTTCTAGAGTGAAATGGTACGTTATACTTCAGTGATATACTGTGAACATAAACATTTATTAAATCTGGTTTTTCTGAAAAAAAAATTATCATATTTCTCCATTAATTATTGACAGTTCACTTGGCTCTACATCCACTTACTGTGATGGGATCATTTCTCTTTCAACAATAAGTTTTTCCTGGTCAAAATACGGTATCGCTTTATTTGATGACATCCAGTCCATACACAATATGCACTTATAGATTAAAGCCCCCCACTATCAGGCATACTATAGAAAAATTTGTATTTTCCAGTTTTTAAGTTACATATATTTGTTCTTTTATCTTTTTACTTTTATTTCCAGTAGGACCAACTATAGAAACATTGGACACTGGCAGTGTCAGTACTGATTTGTCTTTTTTGATTTGATCGTAGAATATTTTGGATAAACAACTAATTTGGCAACCAGAATCTACCAAAAGATTAGATTTTTAGTCCTTCAGTTTCAGCGTCAATTATAGGAGTGATATTTTTCTTCTTCTTCATCAGTTTTCTTATTCTCATAAAATACTGTGTTACATTGTAGTGATGTCTTAATATCTTCTGTGTCGTTGCTAATTTGTATATCTCTTCTGTTCGATTGTCTTCCAGTATCCACCTCCACTGATCCTATCTTACATTCCTGTCTTTTATTCGGTGATCTTTGTTCGAGCATTCTTTGACTAGGTCTTCTTTTGCTTGATTGTTGTCTTTTCTATTATCTTTGTGTTCGTACCAGTTTTATCTTCTGTCGTTATCTGATTCTCTACTGGTATGTCTGCCTATGCTGACTATTTTCTGTGTGACTTCTACCATATTGTCTAGATCTGTGAAAGAAGTTGTTATTTCTTTCCTGCTTAGGTGTTTCATAGTACCGCTCCCTGACATTGCGTTGTTCAAAAGTCGTGTTTTACAAATTGTGTAGGGTGCCTGTCAGTTCTACCTTCTCGATATTCATGCCTATGATTATTGTAGGCTATCTGATTTCTAATTTCCACCAAGTTAAATCTTTCGATCCTCATTTAATCTACTGTTTAAGTTTAAGGTTAAGTCAATGATTTATTCGGGAATAATACCGCGAGTGCTTAAAAATTATCTGGTTAATTTTTCAGCACGAATGGTATTTAGGAGGAATATTCTATGAATCAAATACAGGGAAACTAAGCTTTATTAACTGAATATTAAATACATACCTATTTCAAGTTCAGAAATTTGAATTTTGCAACAAATTGAACACAAATTGAATAATAATATACTAATAAAATTATTTGTCTAAATATTGAAAAGTACTTAATATAAATCTAAATATTCAATTTTAATTATTGATTGTATAATAAAAGGTACAGTTCTGATAATTATTAACCACATTGTTGTTTTGCGACGACGTAGAAGATGCCGTCAGACCACTACTTGTACTTGTGATGGGTGATGCTGTTACAGGGGCTGGATGCACGTGCTGTTGAGGTGGTTCTTTTCCAGGTTCCCTCATTTTTTCAACAATTTTTTTGTGGTGATCTGGATCCATTTGCAAATAACTTGATAGAGATTTCACATTCGAATGACCTG
This sequence comes from Kuschelorhynchus macadamiae, assembly GCA_030620095.1. Taxonomy (NCBI): domain Eukaryota; kingdom Metazoa; phylum Arthropoda; class Insecta; order Coleoptera; family Curculionidae; genus Kuschelorhynchus; species Kuschelorhynchus macadamiae. The sequence continues at coordinate 252,112 of JAUTXW010001478.1, forward strand.
TAATTTTTATCAAGTTTTGCTCCGACATTCCGCTTTTGGCCAGCTTGGACACGGCAGTAGCTCTGAGGGAATGGTTGGTAAATTTTTTTGTGGTATTGAGGCCTGATTTCTGTGCTTGTTTTTTGTCCAAGTTGAAATCTCGTTTTCTCCTACTGGGCTGTTTTTGAACCATTTTCCGGAAATTTTCCAATGGGGGTTTGGCGTCAAAAATAGTCGAGTGTTGGAGATACTTTTCCTTTTATCTTGTAATTCTTTATAAATTCTTACTGGGCAAAAGCTGGGACTTCTTTAGTTTTTCACCAACCACTTTGAATCGGCGAGTTTTCGACCACCACCTTGACATGTTTTAGAAAAAACAGGGTTGTATTGAATTCTACCTGTTTTTCCTCCGAAGTTGTCAGTTTCTTCTTTGAAAAAAGTTGTTTCGGCTCTTGCATCTTCTCCTCCTCTACAGGCTAATTTATAGAACAACAGAAAACAACACTTCTTTTGTAAACCCTCGGGAGTTGATTCATCACAAGCTTCGATTAGATTTTTTAATTCATTGTATGTTAAAAACGGCCGATTCTCTGCGTTTGCCTTCAATACCTTGCAAATGTCTCCTTTTGGCATTTTTTGCGTCTCGGGCCGATTTGAATTCGATCTGCTCGAAGGGATTTATTTTAATTTTGTATTCATTGTATTCATTCATCAATAATTTCGCCGTCACATTCTAAATAATTTTTACCGTCCCTTCTTTATATTCCTCCCCGTTCATTTTTCTCATATTGTAAGCCCAACTTTTCAAAATCATTGCTAGTTGGGATACTGGAGTATCTTGGTCAAACGTATAGTTTTTTTCATCGCAGAATGACATAAACTGTCTCTAGATGCTCTTCTTGGATTTAAGGGTGTTTCTTCGTTCGCTTCTAATTATATTTTCATCAATTTCCTCTTCTTGAACTAGCCCAAAGCGATTATTCATATTGAAAACTTTTCAAAAATGTTTGAAAGATACTTAAAAAAAAATCAGTTTCTAGGGACTCTAGCGTCTCTCAAAAGCAGGTTTCATATTGTCAAGATTTCATTTTTTGGTTAGGTATGTAACCACACCTAACCAGCTAAGTGGAAACACCATGTTTCCTAGACGACGTGGTATTTCCGCTATAATTTTTCGAAAACACCACCAGTCTTACGGGAAAATTTGTACATGAGTGGAATATTCATAGTGATAATTTTGCTGTTTTTAGCATTTTTAAAAAATATGGAGATATCTTATTTATATCTGCTCTGTTAAATATCCCCTTGTATAATTCTTGAACTATTTCGAGATGTCTTTCTCTACTCCAATATTTGATTGCGAGTTTCATTTGAAATTATTCCGACGATGTCACTCCATCACTGAAAATATCTGCCCACAATATGGCTTCACCACGTAGGTATCTGCGTATCCATTCTCTTCACCAGTTACTCGCTGATCTTCTAACACCACTATAACTTCTCCATAAAGTCTATAAGATTGTTGTTACTAGATCGACAGAATTGAGAAAACATGTTTTTTTTTTACATTTAAAGATCCTAAAACGAGAAGATTTGTAAAAACTTGAGAGGGTGATTTTTTTCACTATTACAATAATTTTATTTTACGAGGGAAGTAAAAAAATTAAAACATATTCCTTATTAATACATTTAATACCTTTTATGAATATAGTATGTGCATCTAGTAGAAAGGAAAAATTCTCGGGCTCCTGTTGTTATATGTTCACCGTCGTCAGAAAATGTTTACTTTTCTTACTAGATACACAATATACTATATAATTAAGGCTAACAGTAAACCTATTCAAGTGTACTACACGGAACAAAGTGGTGTTTTTATTTTAAAAATCTTTATTTATTAAACTAGACTAAAATAGGCAGATTTTCTATTTTACCACATTATTTTCGATGTTAATCTATCGGCATTTATATATAACCTATACAAGAAAACCGTTACGTTACAAAAAAAAAATATGTGTAATAAAAAAAGATTCCTCAAATTCCTTTATGGTTCCTATATTGTAGATATTGTGCAATTCTGCATTGTTGACCAAAATATGTGAATCTGCAGGGACAAAATGAATTACCTGATTTCAAAAACTAACTAACAATAACTAAATATTGGAACATTTTTCTTTATTATTTTATTCTGAGTAATTTTACGAAGGTAGAAATAAATGCCTACGTTTATTTAATATTCTCGTATGTTCACTGGAAATAACATAATGATAAAAATAATTGCCGTGCATTTAGTAAATCGGCCTTTTCTTCCCTAGTAACAAATTCCACTATAAATATTATATAAATTATAATATCTTAAATTGTCCTTGATAAAGAGAAAGTTTAGAGTACCTCTTGCAATGAGACTTCACATTTATTAAGACAAGTAAATATATACCGGGTTCGAACTTTCATATTGATGCAAAACTCCATGACTTGTCCAGGTTTTTCAGAATATATCTGTTACAATCCAGGTTTTCGATTTTACACAAAAAAAATATTTTGAAAAACAGTTAACACAGTTCTTAACTTGACTGCATGATTTATATGGCACCCTATCCATAATGTTACAAAGACGACGCAAAGGGTGACGATTTCATGAAAGAGCCCATAAATACAAAAGCAAACCATGAGTTATTTTAGTACCCATGACCGTACTTTAGTACCAAATATTTTGATATATTAAACTTTTTTGCAATTCCCTTTAACTTTTTTCTGGCTTTAAGCAATAAATACACATTTATTTTATTTCACATTGCGATCAGCCTTCCCTTGAAAATAGCATCATTTAGAGTCATTAACAGCGAATAAATATGATAAATCTTTGGTTTTAGGATCACGAAAGATCTCAGATAATTCAGTAAGAAATTCGTATCCGTAATCCTAAAAAAATAAGCTCGATCTATAAAAAAAAGCGTTGACAATGTTAAAGAAGTTTCTCCTCATTTTTGAAAAATCTTTTTTCAAAGATGTAGAAACCACTCTACTAAAGGAAGTCTAAAAAAAAAACAAAAAGAAAGTTCTTATGTTTTATGCAAAATGTAGTTTACTTGTAAATTTCAAAAAATGTATCACTGGCATTATAAAAAACACACTGAATATTCTTATGATATTTTGCATTTTCTCGAGAAACACATTGTTTTAAATCCCAATATAAATTTTAATTTTTGTGGTCCTGCAATTACAAATAAATATGAGTGGGGATCAAATTTCATATTAGAGACTAAATATTTTTTATTAATTTGATTTTTTGAGACACCCTCTACTAGAAAATTCAAATGTTCACATCTTTTTTATGAAGAGCATTTTTTTCTCATAAAACTAATATTAAAGAAGTGTTTTCTTTGAAACGGGAAAAAAATATAATGGGTAACCTGAAATCGCAACGACGTCCAAAAATCTTTCTTCAGAGTTCAGGAAGTGCCAAACACTGTATTAAAAATTAGTTATTTAGCTCTTATTCCACAAAATAAACGTTTTTCCCACAAACAAAAAATTCTAATCCCGCAATTTTTTTTTAACTAAAACATCAGAAGTTTAATAAAGTTGAATATCGGCTTTAGAAATTTACATAACCGGCCTTAATTTTTCAAAACTGGGCACAAAATAATATACATAGCCACAATCCCATACAAAATATTATCAAATATAAAGCACAAATCCATTTTCATAAATGGAGAAGAAAATGTATGATTTTCTGATAGTAATCACTCGGGATACCGCATTATGAGACGGCTCCGGTAGTAATCTATCATGCATATGGCAGTGTAAGTTGCATAACTTCACGAGAGCTTAAAGAAGTATACCAAATTTGTGCGTTTTGTAAATAATCTGTAAATATTAAGTACTTGATCAAAATGTTTACCACAGTCTTAGTAATTGACCATGAGAAGTTTTTATAGTTCTGACTCAAGTAACACCATCTTTCCCAGTACGAGTCTCTATAACTCTACCTAATTTCCACTTCGAAGGAGGCTTAACTAGGACTATCAACATATACTTGAGACCACCTCTTTCAAAATTCTGCGTGCAAACGTGGTATCAGTTGCCACCAAGTTAGTCTATTGATATATAAGTGACTTAAATCAGGGTCATGAATACATCTAACAAGTGGCTCCATGGTTAAAAATGCCTTGGACTCAAAGACTGTAAATCAGTGGGATCTGAGCTTAATACACACAGAGGTCGCGGGTTTAATATTGATTCGATCTGAGTCAGAGAAGTAGGTATAAAATTCTTCAAAGGATAAAATTTGGGAACCTATAGTGCATTACAAATGCGTCTTCATGGACTTCACGCTCACTTCGGTCAAACCATTAAAGTCAGAACTTTAAGGTAGATTAAAACTCCAAGTAATTTAAAATTGTTCGGCTGCAATAGAAGCATACCCCAGAAGCTGCCGACTAGCACTTCTGAAATTAGCGCCTTGGTTATGAGCTAGAAATTTTACGAGTTAAATGACAAGAGAAATATATCCTATTGGATCAAATATTTTACTAATTTTGAATAAAATAATTCGTTTACTACATTGGCGCTCTGTTGAGTTATAGGTGTATGAAAATGTCATATTTTTTAGTCCAAGAACCTTAATAAACGAAAATCCTTCTTAGTCAAAGCTAATGGATGTTTGAACATTAGAAGAAAGAATTTTCGTTAGAGTAGCAGTGGATTACTGGCCCATTTTCTGAACTCAAAACCTCCTTATTCATTAACTGTATAAGCTCTGCTTGAAGCTGAAAGGTGGTTTCAATGTCATTATTTCCACTGAGGGAAGCTTCAACATAAACATGTCCTCACACCAGGAGAAAACGAAGTTTCTCCTGATTAGTAAACTCTTGTATAATCCTAGGAACCAAAGGAGCGGATGACACACCATATGCTTAGTAGATAAATGGTACTCACTAATTGAATTATGAGGAGAAAAGCGCCAAAGAATTCTTTAAAAATCATGAAATAAAGACTGATTATAATTTTTCCTGTACATCTGTTTTATATCGCAAGTAAAGGCATATGGATAATATGGAAAACCTAACAGGATGTTAGAAATATCACGCTGTAGTTTAGGTTTAACAAACGAACTTTCATTAAGAAAGATGCGATAAGATCCTCGAAAATTGACATTAAATGGCATTCTAAACTTATGACTCGAGATCTCATTCTTTATGACATTATGAGGCATGTAATATGCTTTTGGTCAGACTTTGCAACAAGAAACATGTGTCTGCTATCCAGCTAATCCTACATGAAATCCGAGTATGACTGTTTGAATTCAAAATGTTTAGATAATTGCTTTTTTAGTGTGCAGAAAAAAACGACGGGCTTTGGAATATGTATCGCCAAATGTAGAGTTATTGCTCTTGAATACTAAGGGCATAAAAAAACATTCAGGAATTTCTCTGTAAGAGATGTAAATTTGTTCATACCTTTTGTCATCAGAAGACACTAAGGTTATTTTAATATCCCTAAAATGTTCCAAATTTTTTTGAGCTATAAATCAAAATTGGTATCTAAAGATGTATATCAATTCAACAAAGCTGTAAGAGATTTGGAGAGATCAGCACTATTTGGTCTTCTTTAAAGAATGTAGTCAAATGTGGTTTTACCGCAATAGGCTGACCAGGTTGACGCGATCAGAACCTAAAAGTAGTGGTACTAGTTCTGCCCCAATTAGCATATTGATTGGTCCGCAGATATGAAAATAACTATCTTCCAACTTTAGGGGTGAATATGTAGTCACTGTGAAGGACTGACATTAATTTTCGGCTAGTCTGAACAATTTTTGGCAAGATAATAAATAACATTAAAAAACTAGGATTCGCCTAGTCACAAGGCTTTATATGGCAATGGGTTGTTTCGCGGTTGAAATATATCGTTGTGTGGAATAAAATATCCATACCGGTAGTCCAAATCTATTCATAAATTTTTAAAGATAAAGTTGTCCATATTAGCAGTATCAAAAAGAATTCGTATTTTTGAAAATTTCTTCGACAATCCCTGACTTCTACAATAGCTGTAGAAAGGAGTTCAGTAGATTGAGTAGTAATTAGTGTACTCGTCATACGATCGTAGTATCAATGTTGTGTTAATATTTGACTCCATATTTATCTCACATTGTGAAGAAATTAACGACGTTGGATCTATTACGGATTGATTTGGAAGAAAAAATGTCTCCAAAATGTTGTCTACATGTAATAATGTATGATGAGTTGCTGCACAAACCCTACATTTATATAATAAAATGCATTTACAAACAGAATTTTGGGAAGCCAGAAAATGTGTACATACATTTTGTTGTTTCGAAAAATGAAATTTTTTTTTGGAGTTTTTGAAATAATTGCAAAACACTTCTATAAGCTGTGCGATAAAGAACACAATGCATTTTAAATTATTGTGATTAAGATTGTAATTGCGGTTAGTGACACTATTTTGATTGACTGAAGTCATAAATAACGGAAACAAATTTTTATTCGGAATGAATTGTTTCTAGAATCTAAGTGAAAATTATTTTGTTTATTATGTACCCTACAACCTGAACTATTGTTAGGAGCAGCCAACTGAACTGTGTAATGTTTCATATTTATTCTCTAAAAAATATTTTAGTTCGAAGTAAGTCGGAAAATCTGAAGTATTTTGTGTCGCGAAATCAGTTCTGGTAGCTCAAACATCTGATCAACTTCATGGCGCTTTGCCAAATGTATTCGTCTTGGAGGCAGTTTTATCGACGCTGCATCCCCAGTATTATGTCGATGTTGAACTATGGTGTTTTTTTTCCGCTGTCAGACAGAGAGAAAACGTTTCGATTTCTTCTCTAGAAGTTCCTTTAACTTGGTCACCTAAACTTTATTCAGTAAATGTTGTGACGATTTAACTAGGTCTTGGAGTATCTTAGGTAAAGTATTTGCAGGTTCTGAAGGTGGTAAGTATGTAAGTGGTTTTATTACTTACAATGAAAAGATAACGTCGGATTTTAAATCACTTTGCTTTCCAAATTTCTGCATCTAGAATCGTAGACTTTGGACTCCCAGTTCCATTTTTACTTTGAACCTTCTTCTCCATTTGTCCCATTTCCTCCTTTACATCTTCCTTGACAAATGTCAGTTCAAGCAACGTTTTTAGTTACATTCTTCTTCACGGTTCACTGGTATTTCTTCATGTCTTGTATTTCCTGTTTAACGTCTTCTTGGTGCCTTTTCATATCTTCTTTTATTTCTTTCCGAATGTATTCTTGTTTCGCTTCTTGTCTTCCTTAAGTTCTTTTCTTATGTCTTCTTTAAGTTCATTCTTCATGTCTCTTCGGTTTTCTTCATATCTTCTTGATTCTTTTTTATGTCTTCTTGATTCTTCCGCATATCTTCTGAAAGCTCTTCCTTCAGTTCTTGGTTTCTCTTCATGCCGTTTTTAAGTTCGTGCTTCATGTTTTCTTGGCTCTTTTTCACGTCTTCTTGGTTCTTTCTTTGGTCTTTCATGTCGTTGTACATTGTCATTACCACATTCATTAAGGAATCAAATGTTGCTTCCAAAATTATAGTAATTCCTGTATCTTATGTATTTAAATAAAAACAGTTTTTGCTTTTTCAGCTTACTTCTCATTTTGGACCCGTGGATCCTCATCCCACTTCCGGCACCAAATGTTCTGAATTGGTCGGTACAGAAACAAGTAGTTTCTGAATCCACTCCGTTTATTCAGAGCACAGCTTACAAGTATCAAATGTAAATACTGATTATACCTAACAATCGTAACTAAAGTAACTTTAAACTTGTCACTCTCAACTTGTTAACACTTCGAAATCCCAAACTAAACTGTATCAAAATTACTAGAAAATTCTAGAATAATCTAAATACCTAAGTCAGCCTAACAAAACATTCGAGAAGGATTCTGCATACTATCATAGTCGTTACATGGATACAAAATTAAAATATTAAATAAATTTACCTAAAACTTTACAAATTTATAACTTAAACTAAATTCTCAACAATATTTTATTAAGCCGCCATTTTGTTCCGCCATCTACGTACAAAATTTTACCTGTTGATTTCTACATAATACTGGATTTTTGTGCGAGATTTGAGGTAAATTGGATAGGTAGTTTTCTAATAATATATTTTTTTAATATTTCACTAGGCCTCCATTTTTGTTTTGCCATATTGGACTTACCAAAATTTTAACGGGTCATCCTCATTTGACTCTTAATTTTTGGCCAAAATTTGTAGTCAATCGGGTAAGAAGTTTTTAGCTATGCAGCACAAAGACAGACAGGCCGACAGACAAACAAAGAAACATGTTTTTCGGCCCTCAAATGTAATGATCTGAAAAAAATCTCCGAAAGGTAATTTTTTCATAATTACAATACTTCCCTTTTACGAGGGTAGTATAGATTTTAATGTGGTTTTGTCCCTTTTAGGTATACTTTGTATAATAAAAAGAAATGCTTTTATATATACAAACATGTAAAATAAAATTTAGAAGTTTTTTTATATATAACCGAAAAGAAAGCAAGTATCCAATCACTTAATGTCAAAACGTTTATCTCAATTATTTTTTTTAATTATACGGACATTGGTTTGCGCATTTTCAAAAAATGATTTTACTATTTTATTTTAATATCCCTTAAAAATATTAAAGAGATGACATCCAAAATCGGATCCCCGCGAGTCATTGACCTAAAGTATTTTTGGTGCAAATTTGAAGTCAATCGGTTTGATCATTCTCAAACTACCGTGCGCGCAAATTCTGTTTACATCCGCACGACATCAGAAGTTTATTTTTTTTAAATATGTGTTTCGTGTTCTAGAGACTATAAAACGTTAAAAAAAGCTTTTTGAAACTTTTCGCATTTACAATACTTCCCTATACAACCCATATACAGGGTGAGCCAATGAAAACGAAACAAGCCCGATTTCTCATGTCTCGCCTTTTAAAAAATCGCTCGAACCCGTCGATTTTGTTGAAAACAAACCTTTTTAAGTATATTTTCAACCCCCTCATTTCAATCCCCTTTCGGGGGTGAGGCTTACCTCTGAAAATTTAATTCGAATAAGGGGCCAAGTCATACTTCATTTTACAAGTAATAAAATTCTCTTTATAACCCTTCCTATTTTTTCAAATTTAGTTGATAAGTTTTCGAGAAAATGCTGTTTCAAGTTAATCTTGGGTAAATCTAACTTACTTTTTTCTTATTAAATGTTGTAAATGTTAACTTTCAGCTTCCATTCATACAGATTTTGTTCGTAAGATCTCGGATATTTTGTGTCCACCAGGTCCACCAAACATTTAATTTTAGGGGATTTTGGGTAGCATAACATTCATGGAATAAGTGTCGATTTTCGTCGACACAATACCGATAATTATGATGATTAACAATCGTATTCACAAGAAACGAACATTCAACCGAAAAACAAACATTAAAGAGAAAATTTGGATCATTAATTATCTGGTCACTCATAACTTCGCAAACTTCAAACGTCTATTATAGTCATCTATGTTTTTCTTGAACAAGTTGGATTTTATAGGAATGAAATTTACGGGCTTTTAAAATCTTTGTGATGCTGGTACCACTTATGCCAGAAACAACCTCTTACATACTGGTACTTAAATGATTCGAATCGCAACGATGCCCTTTCGATTTTTCACCCTTCTCGTCTCCTGAAACTTAGTTACCAGCTCAAAAACATGCTTTCGGTTCACATGCACATCGTTATTTTGTTCACTAAATAACCGAACTGTAATATTAGCGCATCTTTATGTTTTCACGATAAGGTTCAACTTCTAGATACTCTCCGGATTAGATTAAACTATTTTGAATTTGAAAAATGAACTGAAAATAATAACAGAAAAAATACGTTATTTATAAATATATCTTTATAAAAAAATTACTGAACCACATAACCAAAATAAGTTGGAACTAGAGAATCATCAAAACTAAACAGGACATAAAATTCATCTCAAACATTACATTCGCTTTTGAAAATAATCTAACTGCAAATATACAAAGTAGACAAGGCACAATAAAAACAACGAAAAAACAAAGCAAAAATTTACCTAAAATGAGGTATCACTTGACTCCTCATTCGATTTAAAATTTCATGGGGGAGTATTGTATAAGCAAAAAGTTTCCCCTTGAAAACAAAATTCACGAGTCCAAGCGATTTTTTAAACATTTCGAGACGTATGAGAAATTGGACTGGTGTCTTTTTCACCAAGCTATCCTGTATAACATGTCACACAGTGTTTAAAGTAAAATTCATTATCGAAAACAAAGGAGTCGAGGTAACATTTTCTGTAGTATTGGCTCCTAAGAGTTCTTGTGAAACAGAGGGCCCGATAAGGCCTTAGGGGGTCTGGAGCTATTAGTATTTAGGGCCTCTAAATCGCCCGAAGGTCTGTCAGGGTGCCCTTTAGGAAAAAAAGGTCATCAGTATTTAAGTATTTGAAAGGACTTTGCCCGCGCTTAAAAATAACTGCTGACTAAAAAAAGCCGCCCTTGTCTACCACACGGCCTGGAGCTATAGACCTCCACAGCCCTACTGTTTATCCAAGCCTGGTGAAACCAGTTCTTCATTCAATTTTGTCTTTTTGGTACTTTTATATCGAAAAATTAAGATTCATTTTATAAATATTTATCCGAAAAACGTTTAAAATATTGAATTGATAAAAAATCAGAAGCAGTGTTCCAATATTAGATTTAAAAAAATGCGTTTTGAAATAACACATTTATGATACAATCCGTTTGCCGTTGATAATGGAGTGTTTACAAACGCCATTTAGATAAAAAACTGCATATTCTACTTAAATAATCAAAACAAATGTAATCCAATTTACCGCCTTTTTACTTTTAAACTGCTAAATTGTTTTTTAACTAAATGAAACAAGAACTCTATCAAGCGGAAACCACATTTCATCACGTCGGTAAAAGGGAGATCTTCCATTAGCAAAGCTAATCCGTGTGTAAAAGTAAATAGGATTCTCCATTCAATCGTGAAGGTAGGAAGTAGAGTCCTATTAACTTCTCACTTATGATTTCCAACCACCGGTATAAAGAGCATTGTTCCTAATAGTGACTTAACAAATAAGTGGTATCCATTTATTCAAAAAAATCTAAACTATTTAATATAATAAGCGGTGATTTTTCAAGGAAACATTATAATTAATTATTTTTGCAACTAGGTTCTATATTAAATAATTACCTTAATAGATATCTAGGTAAAATCAATATTTTTTTAAAACAAGGGTTATTTCTATTTTTTTGTTTGCTACATCATAATCATTATTGTTGAAACTATAATAATTTTGTAACTTTTTAAATTAACTACTTTTATTCTTCCAGTTTTTGCAGATCTTCACGTTTCAGGGACGTTGAAACGTAAAGATGGGGAAAACATGTTTTCTGAAATTTGTCGGTTTGTCTGCACGGTTCAGCTAAAAAGCTACTTAATTGATTGACTTCAAACTTTGCTTAAAAAAAACTCATATGTCACAAAGGTCATAACTTATTACAGCAAAACTTTAGCACACTCAAATGTAAAACAATAAAAATAAAGAATCACACACAATATACACTACCCTAGTTTTTATATAGGTCAAATCTTCCAGTACATATAAACAGTTATCACAGACATTTAATTTTCAAGATACTTAAATACTTAAAACTGAACCAAATCAACAGTTTTTGGAAATTTTTGGACATATATTAAAAAAAATGAAAATAGTATCAATGACAAAACCGACATAAAAATAATTAAACAAAATATATAATAACCTATTTTCATAACATAATATTAAACCGTTTCTTTTGCGTTTCAAATTGAAAAAGCTGTATGTATTTTTGTAGGTTGTTTCTGCAACCTTTTTAATTATATTTTTACGGAAATAAAACAAAATTAAGTCACTTCATGTTTATTTAGCGCTTTGTTTTATTAAATCAAACAATTCAGATATTTTTTAGCCTTTTTCAATGATCTTTAGTACAAAAACTAGAAAATAAAAAATTTTAAAAAAAATAAGAAAGATAAATAACATTATTTACAATTAATATATCATTAACTAAAAATATAAATACCATTAATTAAAAAGAAAAAAACAGATAGAGTATACATTATTGTTATCACTTACTTCAATTCATCATTACCTGAAAGTTATTCGAGACTTTATCTGTATTATTATAGTAACTTTCATCGTTCTCAGGTAGGCAAGCCAACTTTGAACCAGGGGACATTCAACATCAGCGGTTTCCGTCGCCGACGTGCTTTTTGCTTGTGAACTATTTAGTTAATTTAGAATCAGATTTTGGTCTTTTGAGATTAATTTTTATAACAAAAATTTGTTTTTAAAAATGGGTACAGAATCTGATATTTAAGTGGCGCAGTCGGTAGAACTGGTTAAGGTACACAATGCCGGTTCATTTTAACGATTAAAAAACCAATCGAAAATTCGGACATTTTTGAATACCATCGCAGTGTATAAAAACTGTTTAAATTCGTGAAATCAGTGTCCAATTACGCGAAAGGGATAAGTAAACTAGTGAGAAGAGTTCCTGGAAGAAAATCAGTGCTTTTGGATTATTTTATGGAGATTTTGACGCTAAAACTATGAGTGCTCTTTATGTCTTATTTTGTAAACCAAACTTTTTTAAGCCAAATTAAAATAAAAATGGATTTTTCAAAAATCAGTAGCCAAACTTTACCATACTGAGGATATAAATAATTTTCAAAATGAGTAATTTCAAAAATCAAAGGCGAAGCTGTCTTTTATTTTTCTTCTTATGTCATACGAATTAGATGACCTAAAAACATCTCTTATTCGCGCATATGAGGATAAAAAAAATGTATTCACATTAGCTCTTGAATTATAAGCAACAACAAAACGAATCACCTTTCGAATTTTATTCAAGAATCCAATACTTAATTTACTTTGTTTCTATATTACAACAGACAGCGCAAACAATACTGTGTGATACTTAAGGGAGAACTGCACGCAAAAAGTGAAAAACCAGCGACAAGGTCTAGTCAAGTTCAAAGTGAGATGAAAAGGTACATACGTATTAGAGAAACCCTCCTGCACGTCCGACCTCAAAAAAATGTGTTATATATAGGCAATTTAAATTACATTTCGTTTAAAAATGGGTTCAAAAGTGTTCACGCGCTGCAGAAATACAAAGACATGAGAACGATTTACCATTTCAAATTTTGCAGTTACGTAGACAAAGGATCAATGCAAGGCGGTAAAGAGCCATTTTGTGGAAAAAAAATTATATGTGACGGTATTTGCGTCAAAAAGTGGTCAACAAATGGTCGAAAATGGACAAATCTACTTCTATTTTATAATTCTAGATTTGATTTTTTCATAAAAAATTCGCCTTTAGCTCCCAACTATATATAATTCCTTATTAAAATCACATTGAAGCTAATACATATCTCTTATAGCTTTAACATAATATTGCAGCGGCGGAGGGCTTGCAAATGATCCATAATACTGCGTGCAGTTCCCCCTTAAAGAATACCCTAATGCATTAGCTTTAAGAATATTACTTAAAGGCCTCAAAGATCCCACTGAATTCTTAATCAGAACCAAAAAATAATGATTTTCAATAAAATCATGTCAAAATAAATCACCAAACAAACCATCTACAATTTTGTGTGAAGGGATTATCCGTTTCAATTAGCTCATTTTAGCAATCAAGGAAATGTTGCTTGTTTCAATCGGAATAACCAAAAATTGTTTACAAGTCAAAATAATTTTAGTCCTAGACCAGCTTCAAGTGTATCTGGTAACAATCAAAATGTCTCGTGTGGAAACCAAAATAAAAATTTAAATTTACTTAAACCAACACCCATTTTCGGTAAACAAATTCAAGACTTAATTACGTGCCAGAAGAAGAATATATAATATCGAGAAGAATATTTCTAGGATGAAAATACTGAATTCTCAGATCAGTTTTTTGACCTATCAGCCTCGGAAACAAATATACCGAAAACAACGGAAACTGTGAAGAATTATAACCTCCAAAATTCGAATCAATGAACCCTTATTTAAACAAGAGTAAACTATCGTTTATCATTTTCTCAGAAAATAACTTAAAAGATTTAATCGATACGAGAAGTACAAAATCTTTTATACGACCTGAAATTGCTCAAAACTATTATAAAATTTAGCGCAGTTATACCTTGCTTAAACATTTTTGGAAAAAATAAAATGTTTAAAATTTTATCTACTTAATTTTCATAGCCAATGTGATTCTCTATTGGGAATAGATAATTTGAAATTATTAAATACTAATATTACCCATGAGAAAAATACGCTAATAATTCCTGATAGTCAGTAAAACATATTGTATTATGAAAGTAGGAACGTTACCTCTAATTGTATCTTATTACAACCTCGCTGTTAGCAAGTTGTTAAGATAAGAACAAATAACATTGAAATCGGTGATGTTATTATACCATATATGAAAACATGTGGGGTACAAATTCCGGTCTAAATAAATATAAGGTAATATATATAATTGAATGTAGGGACCAAATCAGTTCTAATTCAAATCAATATTACACGAAAAAGTTAGGTTCGATATTTCGAAAGTTTAGGAACATGAATTCTAAGGAACCTTTCGCTTAAATCTAGGTAAAGAATACTCTGATATTTTTTACATGGAGGGAAGTCAATTGACCTTTATTTACGAAGTCAAACATTCTATTAAGGCTAAAGACGAAATACCTGCGTACACAAAATCGTTCAGATACCCTTAAATACATAAAAAAGAAGTTCTTAAACAGATTCAGGATATATTGGACCAAAATATTATAAGATTTTCTCTCTCACCCTGGTCTTCACTGGTTTAGGTAGTTGATGCATCAGGAAACCGGAATGACGTATTGTGGTAGATTACCATAATTTGAATGATAAAACAATCGATAAATTAGCCAATATTTTTCACTTTGGACCTAGCATCAGGATTCCATCAAATCGAAATGGCCGAAGAAAACAAAAGACACACAATACTAAATAGGGCCATTATGAATATTTTGGCTTAAGAAAAGCACCAGCAACTTTCCAAAGAGCAATAAACAGCATCTTGAGAGGTGCCAAAAATGAAAAATATTTAGTGTATTTTGACGGCATTATAATAGTCTCTAGTACTGGTTTGGGTTTCCAGAGGCACTGACGGCATCATGTGTGTCTTGGTCTGTCTCACTTACAACGTTTCTATGGTTCACTAGCGTTTGTCCATCTTCAGTTAAATATCGGATCATGTATTAATTAGTCCTCTCTCGTCTTAATAGGGCGCTAGTTATACTTTCCGAGGGTATAACGCCGCTGCCATCACCTAGATCCCTGCGCCTGGGTTTCATTTTACTGTCCTCTTCCCCTGGGTCAGTTAGGGAGCTATCTGAATGGTCGCATCCCATTTTTCGTGTTGGCCTATCCGGATAAGCATCACAATACGAGAGGCATCTATCATTGTATTGGTTTCTATATTTCGCTGTCATTTTCCCCTCAAGCCTTACTCCAGTTGCGCTCGCTAGGCCTGGATCGTTCACTGGGATCCCTAGGACTACTGTTTCTGTATTTCCCGGGAGTGGCACACTCGGTGTGAGCGTGGCCTGGTCCATTATATTTAAATGGAATGCAAACCGCAGTTCTCGGTCTTTATCCTGGTGGGCCTTCCTTTCCTGAGAAACGTTGGATTTCCTTCCTTCTTTTGTTTATCGGCTTTCCCGATCCGGCTGTCTCGATTTAGGGGGTGGCACACCCATTTTCCCGGGAATTTTCCTCGGGATGGGTTTTTTTTGCGGTTTTTCCTATCTGTCAATTGGAATTTCTGAGATGTCAGATGCAGATCTTCTTCTAACGTCTTCTACAGATGCTCCTCTAAAATACTAACGACGGCGGCCCAGAGGTTCCGTTGGCTCCTCTCCTTCACAAAAACTTGTGTTTCCTCAGGATCTGTCTCATTGAACCCTCAGGCCAAGTCTTACTTACTCCTCAGTAAACCTTCCCTTTTGGAACACTTACTCCGTACTACGAAGGTGGCAGCCAGCTCTCATTAGGCGACAACCTACCTTTTAGCCTCAAGGCCGAATACCTATCTTATAGAGGATATTCGGCACCTCGATGGTTACTTTGCGTACTTACACTTACACCTAGAACGTGCAGTCGGCCCCCAGGTACCTCAGAAGAAATCAAATACAGTGGTAAACTTTCACTAATCACCCTGCTTTCTGTCTGATCTCCTCGATAACAACAACCTGATTTCAGCTTGAAATGAGACACCTAACTCCAGGTTCTTAAAATACACAATAGTAGCAATAATACTAATAACAATAGGACGACTCGCTTCCAGGTCCAAAATATTGATAATGATAATAGTAACAATAGGACTGCTCGCCCCCAGATCCAAAAAACTTTACTATTACACAGATAAAAATGACTTCTTATTATAAGATAATATATTATCTTGGTGGTTGATTATCTTCAATTAAGGACATATATTTAGTTAAAACTCATCTGTTCTTGTCAAAAGAGATTTTACGTTCTTCGCAATATTCCCTAATTATCTTGACGAATAAAGTCCTTGTTCTGAGGCAACCGTCTTTAGGAAATAGATTTTTTGTTTATCGGTTCTTGCTGAAAGAGTACGTCCTTATCCCAAACCCACATGCGCTTCGCGGTCAGCGTGTCCACGTTGTTCCCGGTCGGTTCCGAACATATCGATCGTGGTTTCGAGGTTTGGTCATTCGTGGTCAGTGGTCCCAGTAGTCGCTATCGGTTTGTAGTGCCGCTGTTGAAAAAATCATACCTACATGATTTAGCAAGTTTTTCATGGATATCGTCATGAGTGAAAATACTAAAGTAAGTGAAGTTCTTACTTTTCTTAACCAGTTCAATTTAGAACACTTGTGGCCTAAGTTTCAAGGTATGTCTGCATATATTTTTATTAATTTTGCCGGTATAATTATTATACAAAATAAGGTTATGGTTATATTCATAGGCATATAATACCGTGTTACCGCAAATATTTGCTTGACTTTATAGCTATTTTCATGTCAATGTAGGGGTGTTTTTATTATTAGTTTTTAAGCTTGATACTTTTAACTTTTTTGTAGAATGGTGTTGCTGCACACAGATTAAAATGGCGGATATTTGCATTCCTCTATAGTTAGTACTGATCTTCCTAAAAAGAACTATAATCTTAGCAAAAGAGATATTATTTCATTGTAAGATTAAATTCTTGAACGAAAGTTGATGTACCTCAAATAAGATAATTCTCTCGTTATATTTTTATACATCTTGGGATAAAGTGAATATCCTCAACATAAGATAATTTCGAGGAAAATTCTTTTGATTGTTGATTAGACATCTCAATACAGATTTACTTATTTTAATATTGTCAAAAAGTGCTTGCTCATGTTTTTCTCCTTTAGAATTGAATATATGTTAACGTATTTTTTGTTCCAGAACAGAACATTACGGATTTAGAAATTCTTTCTTACTTATCTGAACCGGAATTAGATATTTTAACAGAAAGCCGAATTGGGGACAAAATTAAACTCAAGCGATCAATTAAACGTATAAATAATGCTGTCAATATAGAGGTGAGTATAGATATTAAATAAGGAAGTAAGGGTAAAAGGGGGAGGGGGTGAAAATTAAAATGTATTTAAAAAATCAATTAAGTATGTATTTTTGTATGGGTTTCTGGGCGTGCAGATTCCAATTTTAATACCTGTTTGATGTTTTAGTGGAAAATAAGTAGTGAAGGCAAATAGGGAATGGGGTAAAAATTAAAACCTATATAAAAAAACATGTATTTAAAAAATCGAGTAATATGTCTTTTTATAGGTTTTTGGGATAGTCAATTATTTTGAGGGTTTAGTAGAAAATAAGTAGTGAAGGCAAATAGGGAATGGGGTAAAAATTAAAACCTATATAAAAAAACATGTATTTAAAAAATCGAGTAATATGTCTTTTTATAGGTTTTTGGGATAGATTTCAATTATGAGGGTTTGAGGGTTTAGTAGAAAATAATATTTCACTTGAAATTTGGTACATGATAATAGTTCGGATTGTTATACCAGTAAAATGGGTAGAGGGGAAGGGGGTGAAATGAGGGGTTAACTGGTAAAAATAACAATAAATTATTTATTTATAATTGAGTAATACGTATTTTCATGGGTTCTTGGGTACTTATGCAGATTTGAATTACAACCCCTGTTTGATATTTTTGTGGAAAATGAGGGGTAAGGGCAAAAGGTAAGAATGTTTTTAAAAAATCGAGTAATATGTCTTTTTATGGGTTTTTGGGAATGCAGATTTCAATAATAACACCTGGGGGGGGGGGGGGGTGAAAAATGTATTTAGAAAATCGAGTTCAGGTGCACCATTTATATATTTAAACCTTTACTTACTCTAACATTTTAAACAAATTTAAACAGTTATTTATTTGTAATTGTTTTACTGATTTGAAATTAGGTTAAATTTTTTATTTTTGCTATAAATACACGTAATTATTTTTTAGTATGAGCCAGCTCCAAAAAAGAAAAAAATAGAAGAAACCGAGGCAATTGGTGAGCAGACTATTTTACAATACCAAGGATCCACGGCAATCGTGGCAACTGGAGAGCAAACTATTGTACAAGATGGTCATAATGGCAGAATACCGTATAGAATAATAATTATAAACAATCATCAAGATGCCTTTGAAGAAAATGCAGAAAATAATGTGCCATCTGATGCGACAGCAACAGATACCACACTAACTCTGGCGACTTCATCAGGTTATGTTACAGGCTCCAGTTTGTCAATTGTGAGTTCAGAAGAAGAAAATTCATACTCTGCTTTGTTAGAATTTGATCTTATTGAGTTTTTGAAGTCAGATATTGTTGGACAAGCAATTTTGTTCAAATCAAACAAGCACTCTGCACTTTCAAACCTTGACAGGGATAGGCTTTCAGAACTTTTAATTAAACATTTGATTAACAAATACAAACGTTTATCAAAAGAAGACCTGAATATTTTGGCGAAGAAAATTGAAGATTCCATTCCCAATGAAAAACCTTCTACCTATTTTATTGCCCCTATTCCAAAAAGCAAATCCTTAAGAAATATATCCGAGAGGTCACGGGGTAAATTAGCTGATAAACAAAGAAACTTGCTATGGATTATCAGTAATCTAAAAAAAGAAAACCAAACCAAGGAAGAATCCTTTAATAATCCTGATGACACAGAAAAACTAAATGAAAAAGGTAAACTAATAGTCATAAGTAAAATAATGTTTTGCTCTGACATCGGTATATCATTAATAGCTTTTTTGGTTGGGCCGTTGAGACAATAATGTTTTTTTGTTTGTTTCAGAAACCATATCAGATGAAGCTAGAGACAGTCATGTATGGCTAAAGAAAAACGTTGAACCAACCTCAGAGGTCTTGCATCACTGGAAAAAATCATACAAAATTCGTAAATTGGAATCCGTGGATACAATTGAGACATTCCTGGATAAATGGCCGATTCTAAAGGGTCCCCTAGCGCCAGAACTGGTAAGTTATCTACAGTATTAGACAAAGATATATACAAGACACCCTAAAATTTTATAAAAAATTAATCCTGCACCAATTATCAAATACCTAATGGTGCATCTAAAGACTTCATTCAATTACTTAGTTGATATGTTTCGGTCACTTCAACAAATTTTATAGTGCTGTTTTGTCATATTTAAAAAAAAACTAAAGGAAAAAATATTTTCTAAATACGTAGTTCTAGATAAAAATAATTGGTATACCATTCAAAAGAACAGTAAAAATTATGTATCACCTAAAAATTGAACAAATATTAAACAAATGGTATTCTGACCACAAAATTTTCTAAAAATAACCATTTTTTCACGATTTCTACAAAAATTCATTATTTTTGTCAATATTAAAATTTGACATCTAGACTAGGTACCCTTTGCCTAATGGTTGTGTAATTTTTTAAAAAGTTCATAAAATTGTGAAAATTTTAGAGCGTATACAGGGTGGTAAATTTAACTTCAAACGGCTCGATGATTTACAAAACGTGAGATTGGAAAAAAGTTTAAATAAAAGTTGTCGGATAGTCTGAGAGAGAGAAAAAAATAAATGATACAATTAATATGTATATATGATTCTGCAATGAAAAATATACCCATATATTATTAAAAAAAAATTGTGAAGGTCAAAAATAAATGTCATTATTTTTCTTCTCTCAAAACACGCAACACATTTCATTTGATTTGGTTTAAAAAAACTCACCGTTTGTATAATAAAGACTATCTTTAATTAAATGGACCACCATGTATAATACAATTTTGACCATTAATATATATTATGTTTCCCATTATATTTATAAATATGTATAGTAATTACGTTTCTCTCACCTGATATATTTTTAGGTTAAGTGGGATTTTGAAAATACCCATCCCCAACATGAAAACTTTAACGTCGACACAGTTTTTCAAAATTTTTTTGAGACGGTTTTGGCAATAAGAAAATCGTCATTAACACCTACAGACAACACTCTGCTAGAACTTCTGAATGGGGAAATAACAAGCGGTATGTTTTACACATTTTTTCACTTGATTAAAGTTAGAAACGTTAATTAAAATTAATTGTCGCTTTTGTAAAAATGTTCACCTTACTTTTAGTTATAAGTAAAATTTAAATTAAATGATACTTTTCAGATCCCTTTAGAAATTTAATAATTAAATAAATTTTTTTGTTTTTTTTTTATTTACATTTGTATCATTTTTTATAAGGCAATATGTTTACAGACTCAGCGACCGCAATAAAGCTACACCTTCTCCCAGCCTTAGTTCCACCCAAGACTCGCACTCAAACAGGTAAAACAAATTGGAAGCCATCGGTAAGTGAAGCTCGAGATACTTTTTTGTTGCACGTAAACATACCGAGTGATGTAGACAAAGCCAAAAAGCAACGAAATGATTTCATGTTTAAAAAAATCTAACGGTTCAACCATACATTTTGATTGTTGGTTCAACTTTAAATAATATTACGGGTAGTTTTGTAATTGTTAACGACCGCCAATATAAATGTATTTCAGTTATCCATGCTTTAGATTTTTGCTTTAAGATGTATCAAGTCTTAGATGCTAAGTATCCCATTCCGTGTTCCCACATATGGTATTTGTTGCAATGGCGCATTTACAAATATTTTACAAAATATGATCCCAAAATTCCAAGTGTAAATGATTTGTTGTAAAATGATATTTTATATGTACCTACTATGATATTCATTTAAGACACTCCTTCTGCTTGAAGCTGCAAATAATTTCTTAAAACAATAAATACACTACGATAAAGCCATGCCAAGAATTTTTACTTGTTTTAAATGTAACAAAGGATTTTATGCAATTAAAACTCTACTTTTGCATTTAAAATGTTTTCATCCATATTTATCGAAGTACGAATGTAAGCAGTTTAAATGCGATCGATCCTACAGGGATATAAGTGGTTTAAGAAAACATTTGATGTCACACGAATTAAGTAAGTTAGGTAAAGTTGAAAAACCTGCTTTACTAGATGTTAATAATTTCACAGAAACATTTAAGACCCCTGATATAAACCCCCCGAAAAATGTATCAGAATCAGACTCTACCAACTTAAGGGAAGTAGATGATGATATCGAATCCATAATCAGTACTCTCATCACAAAACTTTATGCAAACCAGTCATTAAACACAGGAACTGTACATCAATTTTTGATGTACAGTCATGAACTTATCGATAATATTTTCTTATACATAAAAAAAACAGTTGAAAACAACACAGACTTGTCAGTAAAATTAGACAATGTTTTTAAGGAAGTAAGTGGTAAATTATTGAAATTTGGCACCGAATATCACAGAATGAAGTATTTGGAACAAAAAAAACTATTCATAAGACCAATAGATTTTACAATAGGAACCTCCGATAATTTAATGAAAACAAGCACACCCAATTGTCCTGAACTTTCTGTTAAGCAGGTTAAGGGAGAGAAGATTTCCATTAAAGATACTTTGCAAGCATTCTTAAAATTGCCCAATGTCTATGATGAGATGGTCTCATTTATTCAGTCTGAAGAAAATATTATTCCAGGGATCTACACAAGTGTTTTTCAAGGAAAGCTGTGGAAATCCATGAAAGAAAACTTTCAAAACAAGACCGTTTTCCCCATATTCTTCTTTTTTGACGATTTCGAACCATTAAATCCGTTAGGCTCAAGGGCTGGAGCCTACAAAATTGGCGCTCTCTATATGTCACTGGCTTGTGTGCCCCCCGAATATTCCTCGTTGCTTGAAAATATATTCTTAACCCAACTGATTTTTACCTCAGACAGAGCTTCTTTTGGTAATAGAACTGTTTTTCAAAATATTCTTGAAGAATTGAGCCTTCTTGAAACTCAGGGACTTTCTATAACAATTCATGGCGAAGAGAAAATCGTATATTTTGTTATGCTCTTAATGATCGGTGATAACTTGGGTTTAAATTCTGTTATGGGATTTACAGAAAGTTTTAATGCAGAAAACTTTTGTAGAATTTGCTTAGCACCTAAAAACATAACACAAAGAGAAACAAATGATTCGCATTTTGTTCTACGCACAAAAGAAAACTATGAAGCTGATTGTTTAGCTTTGTCACATGGTGTCAAAGAAAGTTGTGTATGGCATTATTTGCAAAACTTTCACGTACTGAAAACTTTTCATGTGATCTAATGCACGACTGCTTCGAAGGCATTTTAAGATACGACATGGCATGCATAATATCTGGTCTTTTAAATAAAAAATATTTTGATCTGGATCTTTTAAATACCAGGATTAAGTTTTTTAATTTCTCGAAAACTGATGCTGGAAATGCAATGCCTCAAGTTAAGTTACAGCATTTACAAAGAAAACAAATTATTATGAGTGCATCCGAAATGCTTTCCCTCACCGTCTATTTCGGTATACTTGTTGGAGACCTGGTCCCGGATGTAGAACCAATTTGGAATTTTTATATCCTACTCGTAAAAATTGTAGATATCTTACTCGAACGGTTATTCACCAAACAACTAATTGACTATCTTCAATTGTTGATAAGAGAACATCACAGCATGTATATGGATTTGTTTCAAGAAAATTTAAAACCAAAGTACCATTTTCTACTACATTATCCTATGGTTATAAGAAATATTGGGCCGCCCAGGTTTTACTGGTGTATGAGGTACGAAGCATTCCACAGACTACTAAAACAAACCGCTAATTCAGTTACATGCCGAAAAAACTTACTGCTTACTTTATCACTTAAACAGCAACTAAGATTATCAAACCGATTCTTGTGTAAAAAAGGATTTGAAAAAAAAATTGAATTTGGTCCCCGATACGAAATTCCTGAAAATATTTTAACAATATTCAAATTATCACAAAAAGTAGTTAGAGTGTCTTGGATAAATATCAATAACATTATATATAAGAAAGGTTTTCCTATACAAATTTGTGAGACACAATTTGCTGAAATAAAGTACATGTTTACAAATGAGGGAAAAATTTATTTTTTATTACTGCCTTTTGAAACTGTTGGATTTTCTGAACACGTCCAAGCTTTTCAAATTATAACTAATAAATGCACTGTATCAAATTTTAAAAATTCGTTACTTATTAAATCACTTGATGACATGACATATTCTAAACAAGTTCATAATATACATTTTACCGGTAATGGGTTTTGCTTTATTTCAGTTATTAAGTAGTACCTATACCTATATACAATGTATAAGTATTATAGGTATAATATATTAACATTTTCTGGTTGTGAAAATATTCTTAAGTTTGAATTAATAACTAAGTTAAGTACAAGTTTATAATTTTTTCATGGGAGTTGATTTTCTTGAAAAGCGTAAATAAATTGGAAACAATTATGTATGGATACTTCTTGTATGCTTAAATACTTTTTGAAAAGGGTACCAGAGGAAAAGTTTGCCTTGGCAGTAGTGCCAAGTATGAATGAATAAACCATTTTGTTTAATTTTTTTTATATAAGATACCTACTTGTTTTCAAAATAAAATTCTTTTTTCATAAAATCCTTTTCTATGATGAATCAACCTCCCTTACAAGATTTATGTTTTTGTTGATAAAATATCGTTGTTTAGTATGTTCTAAGATTATATATTTTATTTTTGAGACTGATTTAAGTTATTAATATATTATAAGTCTGTTTCATATGTATGTTACCAGAATATCTGGTTTGATTGATTCAAAAGCATTGTTTATATTCTTGCTTTGATGTTATTATTGGTCTAGAATATTTTTTCTTTTTGTGACTGATTTAGACCAATTTTTGTATTGTCTATTTAATATATAAGTTTGTTTCCTATGTCTTACCAGAGTATCTGTTTTTGTTGATGAAAATTAGTGTTTAGTCTTGCTTTGATGTTATTCTTGGTCTAGGAGATTTTTTCGTTAAATGTGACTGATTAATATATATTTATTTTCCATATATTGTTTTTTTTTCTTAAACCTTAACTGCGCCATTATCGAATACATAAAACAACAAGAACCCTTTATTAAAGGGGCCATCTTTTTTTTGCAGTGATCTTTTAAGCAATCAAAGCTACCTTTAAATAATAACAAATTTTCAACAGCCTGTTGAGTTTTTTTATTAAAAAAAAAATATACCCAGAATTTACCAAATATACCTAATTTTTGGAGTACGTGAAAGAACAAACTTCTAACTTTTTGCTCAAATTCTATTCAACACATTTAACTAAAAGCTTATAAAAGATTATAGATAGCTGAGAGGTGAAAAATAGTCCTATTATACTAAATAGAAACACAATACTACCTAAGTTATATTTTGTAAATATGGGGTATTATTTTTTTTAATAATTTAAATTCAAATTTAAGATGTGATTTTAAGGTAAGATATATAATAATTAATGGATTTAGATCAAAGAACGCATATTCTTGATTTAAGAAAATATTTCTTTACATAAGATAGTTTTATTTGAAGTAAGAATTTAAAAATCTTAAATGAAAGTAAATATCTCTGTAAAATTACTTTACCTCAAGACTATTCATTTATCGCGAGAACATTTATTTATTTATATCAAGAACATGTCTTTGAGATTAGTAGCTTCATTTAAAAAGATCATGCCCGAGTCAAGATTTAGATTCTTGGGCCAAAGAAATGATTACCTTGAGATAATTAATATTTTCTCGTATCTTAGAACAAGATAATGAATCCTTTGATTCTCTTAGAATTGGGTCATATATTCTTATAATTGGGAAATATTAATAGAATAAAGCCAAAGATATGGTTGATTTTTGTTAAGATAATATTCATTTGGCCATATCCAAAGACATGGCGGCCTTGGCTGAAACACGTTTTACTTTAGCTTAAGATATCCTTTTTATCTGTGTAGCAATTACAGGACGGCTCGCGCCCAGACTCAGTTAAACTTTACCTGAAAATAATTAAAGGACGGTCGCCCCCAGTCTAATTGATTTTATAGAGAACGAGTACGGGTTCTAAAGAAGTAAGAAAATGTCCGATTGGCCTAATAATGCGAAATATTTAAGGGAATTTATTACCCTTTTTGCGGAAACAGAACGCGGCCACTAAAGTGAAAAATTCAGTTCTCAAATTGCGCTCTATTAAAATCCTGGAAAATATGGGGCACTTAAATTGATGCATAGGCATTCTGCATATCTTTAGAACATCATTTGGTAGAATACAGTATAAAGTGCATTCATTTTCTTTAGAATAAATTATGAAGTCAAGTGTGGAAGTCCGTATCTCAGTTAAATCAAAAAGCTCTTTGCAACTCGGACAGTTTCTTTTATTTTACCCACAAAAGAAATAAGTCTCACGTGCACTGTGAAATATAACAAGAATTTACGATGATTTAGGATCATTCACTATGCATCCTTTTGTTAATTTTTAGCTGCAAAAATGTAAGTTTTAACTACAGGCAGGATCTTTCTTATTATGTTAGTAAAGTTTTTTATTTTTCATATATTAAACCGATGTTTTATTAACGAAAAGGAAAGCATACAGTAGTACATTATTCGGTAATTTCGCAATGAGAAGGATTCGTTGGTTAACATAAGAGAATCTAGCTTTATACAGTTCCCTTAACTGAAATAAAATAATTAACCAGCCTGTTCTTACAAAATAGCTGATGATGTCCCTAGAAGGACTTCCTTTACATATGGAATACATATTGATACCTTTAATCAACTCCGAACTCCATAGTTGTAGTTTGTTACCGTTAGATAGAACCATTGGGGAGCAGCCGCATCAATAATAGTTGAATAAGTTTGTATTAGTTTTATTAAAAAAATTTCACGAATTCGTGGCAATGCGGTAATTAGTTGTGCGCGACTTTTCAAAAATTTAATAGTGTGCATCATTAAAAAAAAAATCCCTTTGTGTAGAAGCTTTTGTTTATGTTATTCTTATAGTATTGCAGATAAGAAGATAAGAGACAATTATATATTTCACTCTTAAGTATACTACATTTGATGAAGTTTTAATCTATATTTTTATAAAGTTTTGCCATAATTTACAATTCCTAAATTTTTCTTATCCAAAGCGACCAAAGAAACCTTTAGTTGTTTTGTAAGATCGGTATTAGGGCTCAGAATGACTTAATACTCTGATTCTTAATAAGTAGAGTACGGCCGAAAGTGTTTTTTTTGTGGCGAAAGTCGAGACCGGTGCAGAACTTAGGCGGGATGGATTAATTTATTGAATAATATAGAAAAAAATATTTGTCCAACTAAAATAGTAATAATAACCTGATCATGATTTCTGGGCCTCTACCCTCATCAGGCAGGCTTGATCGCAGGAGGGTACCCTGTGACATAATCGAAAGCAATTCTTGTTTTAGGCCGTTTTTGCACCTGCAGAAATTATATATTTCTGCTATTATACATATATGTTTTCCGGCCAAGAACTTTTGGTAAAGATGTGTGAGAGCACATTTTTATCGATTTTTAGTATCTACTCTCCGCATGATGGTGCTAGTGCATGCTTTTTAAATTACCTATGGGTTTGCAGCCGGAAATCACCGGAGCCCCGATAGGTGGTGCTAACTGTTACGTTTAACTTGTAGTACTGTTTCAGTATGATAGACGTTTCGTTTTCGATTTTGTCATATCGAGCAATCTGTTATTTCAGATCTCCCTGGGTACAAGCCTGCCTGATGAGGGTAGAGGCCCAGAAATCATGATCGCAGGAGGGTACCCTGTGACATAATCGAAAGCAATTCTTGTTTTAGGCCGTTTTTGCACCTGCAGAAATTATATATTTCTGCTATTATACATATATGTTTTCCGGCCAAGAACTTTTGGTAAAGATGTGTGAGAGCACATTTTTATCGATTTTTAGTATCTATATATATATATATATATATATATATATATATATATATATATATATATATATATATATATATATATATATATATATATATATATATATATATATACATGCAGGGTGATCCAACAGCGCGTTCAAGTCCAATAGCTCGGTTATTGTGGGAATTAGAAAAAAAAAATTATACGAAAGGTGTAGGGACTGCCGAGAGCTACAACCGAAAATTATTTTCGAATATACAGGACTGAGGATAAGTTTACCACTGTATATTGTTTTATTTTCAGATTCCTCCCTTTTTAGACATTCTCTATTCAATATAGGGTTTGTGGGGTCTATACGGAGTGATTCAAGATTTATCTTCGGAAATATCAGAGGTACATTTGACGCCCTATATTTTTTCAATGCATTCGCATAAATCCTTTTAGCATGGTAAAAACTTCTAAATGTGGTCTTCTTTTAACTGCGGTATTTTTCTTTAGTATTCTTGAATAACAGTATACAGGGTAAATAAAAATCCTGGATGCAAATTTTCTTGATTAAATTAAATGGAACGCCCTGTATATTATTATATTTTTAGATTCCTCCCTTCTTGGCCATTCACCCAATATAGGGTTTGTGGGGCCTGTACAGTCGTTCAAGATTTATGGTCACTTTTCGAGAATATTAGAGGTGGACGTCTCAATTTATTACGTCAAAATATTGCAAAGTGTTCTTCCTTCAACATCTATTTTTTTTAAATTTATTCTTACCAGTATGGATGGATCGAAAAAGCTCAAAAGTTCAAAAAATAAAAATTATTAGTAGTATTACAATGATCTAGTAATAAAAACCGGTGGTTATATGTTAGGACAAAGTGAAAGGAATTGTTGAATATCACAAAAAGTATCCTGATAGAAGACAAACACGAGACGTGTCTTTGAAAGATTACGCAACGTTTTACCGCATTTAAATACAATGGTCGTTATATACATATATATATATATATATATATATATATATATATATATATATATATATATATATATATATATATATATATATATATATATATATATATATATATATATATATATATATATATATATATATATATATATATATATATATATATATATATATATATATATATATATATATATATATATATATATATATATATATATATATATAGCCTAATCTGGGTGTGATGGAATACCTTACTATTTATCGATTTTTAAATATTTATTTATCTTCATATTCATTTGTATATACTTTTTACCGTTTTTGCAATATTTTTATAACATATTTTTCTAGCCGAAAGTCACAGCTCTCTTGCATTCGTTATGGCACATGCGCAAATAACAATTTTTTTTATTTATATATCTAATAAGCATTTAGATTAAAACAAATATATATGTTTTAACTCTTTTAAGATTTTTCTTGGCAAGATCTAACATACCTACGTATATACAAACATTCATCGCCACTGCTTCCATATTCCAGTGTACCATTTTTAAAATTTTGTCTGTTGTTAATTTTTTTAATATCTTTATTATTTTTTATTTTTTGTGTGTTTATTTACATTACATACATTATATATATATATATATATATATATATATATATATATATATATATATATATATATATATATATATATATATATATATATATATATATATATATATATATATATATATATATATATATATATATATATATAGCCTAATCTGGGTGTGATGGAATACCTTACTATTTATCGATTTTTAAATATTTATTTATCTTCATATTCATTTGTATATACTTTTTACCGTTTTTGCAACATTTTTATAACATATTTTTCTAGCCGAAAGTCACAGCTCTCTTGCATTCGTTATGGCACATGCGCAAATAACAATTTTTTTTATTTATATATCTAATAAGCATTTAGATTAAAACAAATATATATGTTTTAACTCTTTTAAGATTTTTCTTGGCAAGATCTAACATACCTACGTATATACAAACATTCATCGCCACTGCTTCCATATTCCAGTGTACCATTTTTAAAATTTTGTCTGTTGTTAATTTTTTTAATATCTTTATTATTTTTTATTTTTTGTGTGTTTATTTACATAATCTGTAAAAGAATAAATTATCACATTTATTACTTTTATAAAAAGAAGGTCTTTATTCTAAAAAATGGAATGTTGCCGACTTTTTAGACATAAGCTTAATATTTAAGCCGCTATTTTGTTTTGACATATAGATATGAGTAAATTTTACCAGTTCATCCCTATTTCACATTTGATTTTTGTGCAAAATTTCGAGTTAATTGAA
Source organism: Kuschelorhynchus macadamiae (assembly GCA_030620095.1). NCBI lineage: Eukaryota > Metazoa > Arthropoda > Insecta > Coleoptera > Curculionidae > Kuschelorhynchus > Kuschelorhynchus macadamiae. The sequence goes on from JAUTXW010001478.1 coordinate 281,785, forward strand.
CTAGTAGTTTACTGATTCTAATATTTTAAATATTTAATTAGATCGTCATTTATTTCCCGTAATGACTCCTCACCAAAATTTTACCAATTTAGCCCTATATCACACTTGACTTTGATTTACATACATTTTATTCAGCCGCCATTTTATTCCTCCATATTAGATTTTTACGAAAATGTTACCATATCATTTCCATATGGCCCTTAATTTTTTACCCTAATTTGAAGTCAATCGGTTATGTAGTTTTTTAGCTATGTCGCGAACAGCCAGACAGATCGACTGACGGAATTGAAAAATCATGTCCTGAATAGCCTCTAGGAACTCTGGAATGTGCAGACCTGAAACAATCTCGGAGGATAATATATATCACTATTACAATACTTTTCTCTTACGAGCATTCTAGTTTTTAGAGAACATACAACAATAAAAGCGAATCATAAGCAATATGTATATAAGTAACAATAATAAAATAACTAAAAAAGATCAGAAAAGTGGGTAATTAATAATAAAAACTAAAAAGTTTTATATTGTCAGAGAAAAAGGGGTTTATCTGCGTTTTCAAAAAGTAGATTAGCCTCGAGATTGTAGCTTTTCTAGCAGCATAAATTTGGCCAGCTGAACTTAATAATTGTTCACTAGCCACAAGTGGGAGGTGTTGATAAAAATGTTTTGGCAGCCTGTTTTAAGCGCACATAAGAACTAGATTCCCAATAATGAAATATATACTTTGGCCGAAGCCGATTATTTATAATATATTGATAAAATTACACCATTACGCGTGGCTGTTACCGCCACCGCTCGCTGCGAACGAGAGCTAGTTTTGAGTATACGGAGAATATTAATACTTTCACCTCTGGTGGTTAATCTGTAATATATCTCTGCCTGGAATATGGAAGTACTATCAACTAGATTCAGTGGAAGGACAACCTTAGGTCTTACAACTAAGATTCCAGCTGTTACCTTACCGGTTTTGGTTATGTCTGCGAATGAGCACTTTTCTTTAATAAGTCGATTTTACCCCAGAGTTACTCTCTTTCTGGGAAGATCACGAAATAGGATCGACGTGCGCTAACAATTTTTGGTAGCCCGACAAATAGCATTTCCAGTATGTAGGTGTTTTCCACAACTTTCAACATACTAGATGGCTCTATATGACCGGTATTTTCTCACATGATATTGGAGGAGTGCATATTCTTCCATAAACAGAAGAATTATGTGAGTTTTGGGACGACCTACATAAATACTGTGGGAGTGACACAGGTTGCTCCCGTAATTTACACAAGAGCTTTTCCCAGTCAAAAGAAATCATTACGACCGATTCTAAAAATGCATGAAATCAGCGAGCGAATTGGATTTAAATTGCTTTGAAATCAATCGTAAGAGATAAATAATATTCTTAAAAGAAAATTTCAATTTTTTTTACCGAATTATCATCAGTCAACGTAAGAAGTCTTCTTATATTTTTGCATACAAGTACACCGAAATAAAACTTGAACAATGATACCATTCTACTGTTCTATAAACAAAGCCCATTATTACGAAACTTAATTTACTTAACGTAATTGAATGAAAAATAAGTTACTAATTTTGTATAACGTAGTAAAAAATCGGATCGAATTTGTTTAACAAAATGTTGTTAAACAAAATTTGCTACCTTTCCTCCTCAGCAAATCTACGATTTTAAGTTGTCCAGATTTCAAGTACATTATAATATTATTTCCAATAACAATAAAAAAAAATCAGTAAATTTTTGTGTCCAATTAGTAGGTAGTATGCTATGACAAATTTGTTGGGAATAAAAATCAAAATGTCAAAAATTTTGCGCTTTTCTGAGTTTTTGATTTTTAATTACTTTCTTAACAATAATGGCGGTCTACGAAAATTATGAAAAGTATGTTAGTTTGTTTCATACAATCTTGAAAATCCCTAAGAAGCTTCGGATTTATATTTACAAAGGTCACGTATTTTGATCGCTATGGTTAGGATAATATCTTAGGGGTTTTTTTTGGTCATATTAGATATCCAGAGAGAGTAGCCAACGTTCCCGAGACACTTTGTCTGCCTTCAAATTTAGTAGAGTATGGATCATTTATCCAGCCCCGTCCTAAAGAAAACATCAAACAAAATAGAGATAGAAAAAAATAAACATATTGGGTTATGTAGAATCGGCGCCTTCATCTTCTGCCAGCAAATAGAGGAACCAACTGGTGAATCCAAGTCTGAAGCTCAAAGAATTTTACACCCATATAAATTCCACATAGTTCAACATTTACACCCCGGCTACGCTGAGCGCTTAATGGTTAATGGTATTTATAACAAATTTATTTTATTATTATTTTTCATATTTTTTCGTAGTTTGGGGTTTCTTGTTTCATTTTTAGAAGACGCATAGTCTATAGAATTTTTGAAGGAGCTCCCACAGCGCGTCGATACCTAGAAATCCTTGAGGAAGTTTCACAACTCATGGAAAATGTTCTATTGGTACTTTATAATGCCGTTTATATTCAACAATGGGGTGTCCCAGGCCACAACTCTGCGCTTTTAAGGGCATTTTTATGGCCCCTCGATCTCAGAATATTTCGATTTTAGATGTTTTCTTATGAGGTTTAATGCAAAATAAAATATATAAAACACGATATCAGTCTGTAGCGGATCTTCGTGCGGCAATCGATTTAACTTTCCGAAATTTGTAAAGAAGGCCGCTATTAGCAGAATAACTAAAATGTGCCAGTTTTTAGAAACTTTTTGCTTTTTCAAAATTTGTGTCTCTTTTGTTTTTTCTTACTTAATTTTTTAAGCAAGATAGGTAATTATTGTTGTGTTTTAAATAAAATTCAATAATTCTGACATAAAGGAAGTTAAAATGCTGTAATAAATAATTAAGGGTTGAGAATTTAAAAAAAATTTAAAATCTTAAAAGATTTAAGTTTGAAAGCATTACATCTTTAGTAAAACAAACAAAAATATTTAATCAAAATATCTAACTTTAAATTGATTGAAGTAAATATTTAATAAAATACACATATCAACATGTAGACTAATTTGTCTAAGGAATCATTCGGTACATAACATAAATAATATTATTTAGGCAAACATAAGAAATTGCATCATTTACCTTAAGTTTTTATAGACACATAGTAGTTGTTGAAAGTTTTTGTACAACTACTATGTGTCTATAAAAACTTAAGGTAAATGAAGAAACATTCTGTAGACAGACTAGTCTACATATGGAGATATGCAATTTTATTAAATATTTGCTTCAAACAATTTACAGTTTAGATATTTTTATTCACTTGCGAAAAAGCAAAAAAATGATTTTTGTTTCTCATTGTAAACGCCACAAATAATCTGAACGCATTTTAAAATGTCTTTGGTATAACAATTACTTATAGGTTTGTTGTTTTTAATACATTTTAGCCATAAAATAATTTTATACATGTAATGTAAATATTTTTGGAAAGCCTACATTATTTCTAACATATATAAAGAATAATATACAGGGTGTCCCGTTTAAGAAAATAAAGGAGGGTCCGATAACTTTTTGACCTGACCCCGTATACTTATTCTGAAAGCGGCAGTGAATTCTACGGAGAAAGTCATATAAGAAGCAGTTTTCGCCTTTTTGTAAGTTATCAGATAGCTGGGATAAGAAGGAAGTCTCAAAATACAACATTTTCAAAAACGCCCTGTATCTCAAAAAGCAAAAGGGCTATAAATATTCTGCTGGCGCCATCTTTAATTTAACAAGAGAGTAGCATACTGTGACGAAAAACGAGGGCAAAAGTGTCGAAAATCGGATAACTTGTACAATATTTTTACGTCCAGGTATGCGAGTTTATTCGTACTATAATGGGTTGTTTTGATCGCAAAGGATCCAATATGATGGTAGTGGACCGGGAAATCTAACCACCCGTTCGATTACGACAATACACGTGTTAAATATCCTCCAATCAACTGTAAAATTACTTTTACCAAAAAGCTTAACTTTTCGTGTATTACGTGGATGAAATTAAATTATCTCACGAAATTCCTAATTCTGATCTCGAAAAAGAAAATATAAAACTTTGTAACAGGAAAAGGGAGAAAATCGAAGAATCGAGAACTATTTTTTTTGTTTTCGGGGTCTAGTAATTCCGGGATAGTGTAAGCAGCTAAGAGTTTGCAGCTTTAGGCTTTCTACGAGCCAATTTATACGGAGATCAGGTAATTTATCGGCATTGTCAAACAGCTGGGCAGTATATGTAAAATCCCTTTTTTTGAATACTTTTCAGTAGCATTATTTCGTATTTAATTGTGTTAGAGAACTTAAAACTGTTTAAATCATTTGGAAAGTCTTTAAATATATTTGGAAGTATTTGAACCATTTTCTAGTATTTAGCTATTTTGGGTTATTTAAGCTAAATGTATGTTTAAAAAATTCTTGTTAAAGGTAAAGAGCTTGTTTTTTTAGTACTTGATTATTTTATATAAACATTCCTAGGTGGCGTTCCAAGCCTATCGACAGATCAAGACATAATATTTTTACAAAGTTAAGGTGTTATACAAAAATTGAAGAAAATGTATTTATATATTTAATATTTTATTTAAATACTTTATTATTAGAGGTGTTCACTTAGTGCTGTATATCGATGACTAATTGAACATATATTTGCTATGTGTCTTGGATGTTTTCATATAGATATATGACATTTTAACGCCGATCTCGAACGCCACTTTATAAGAGAAACGTTCCATCGCCTCTACATATCAAATAGAAGACGCACTACAGTTATTTTATATAAAGCTTTCGTTATTTGAATCTATACTTTATTTTTTCCAAGCATTTAAGTTTATTTATTAATATTTGTTACTTAACTACTTTTTTCTGGAGACATATTTGAGTAGTTTATTTTCAGTGCAATTTCTAAACAAAAACAAAGTATTTATGTCTAATTTTATTCTGCAATTTTTACGAATTATGATATCCTTAAATATTATTTCCTAAAAATGTTTTCTTAAAGGAGGCTGAAACAAAAATAGATGCATTTTGAAACTAAAAATGCACAAATCATTTTGAAAATAAATTTAGGGATACATTTCGTTCCGTTAGTAAGATATTTTCAATAAGTTCTAAATCTGTAGAAAAACACTCATAGCAAATTTTTCCTTTAAATTTTTTTGGTGTAGTCCGATTTTAAATCTGAACTTTCGTAAACGGTGACTTACCATAAACCTATTTTCTTTTATTTTCTTCCAAAACTAATGATATAAGGTTCTCATACATTAGTTACATCTTTGTATCCATGCAGCCTAACATGGAGTCTGACTTCAGTAATATTAATTCGTTATAGCCAGCGGCATTTGTGGAAACATTCCGAATATTTTGGCACTTCATTCAATAAAATCCGCTTAGCTGTACGGATGCTATGCGTTTAATTTCATATATATTATAATTTGATGTCTATCACGATTGTTTCTTAAGATATTTATTTCTTTGAAGTTGACAAAATAAGGAACCTTTACGGGTATTTTGGTTTATGTTTGTTTTCAAAGCACTCTTCTAACACTCGCGTGATGCAAATAAATCTTTTGATGCCTCGCACGTCAAAATCTATTAAGCTCTTTATGTTACAGGAGAAGGTAAAACATTGAGATACAGTAGAGTATATATAATTTACAATAACCAGTTAAATTCTTTATAAAATCAAAATATGTTGATTTTAAAATCACCTTCAACTTTACTCAAAATAAACAGCTTGATCTAGTGCCTCTCAATAATAAGTTTTTATGATCTTCTTGCAACACAAAAGACTCCGCATTTCCAGTGCACAATAATTACACGAAAAGTAACAACAACGCCCTGCTGACAGAAAATTTAAAAATCGCCAGCTACCAACCAATTTTATTTTTAAAAGTTTTTATTTAACTTCACTTGTATGTTAATATGTATGTATGGGTCAAATCTTGCAAATAACTTTTAAAGCATTTCCCATTATCCGAATTGACTGAAATTTGGTATACATACATAAACCCGAAGACAATACAATATTGTGTTCAATCGTGAATGCCTCATACAGGGTGCGTAAAAAATATTGCCAAATGTACAAACCAGTTCTCTTTATCGGAAATGGCTGTAAAATTGTAAATATCTTATACAGAGTGCGTAAAAAAGAATGCTAAAATGTATAAAATAAAATAAATGTAAAAGCTTGAGGCTGCTGTGTTTAAGTAAGTTTAATTCTTTTCTACATTCAGTTCAATAGTTTATAAATAAAAGCTTTTTTAAATATTTTTTAATATTTTTTTTTAAATCAAGTTAAAAATTAATAAGAAGGGAAAGAATATGAAACCTCAAACATCGGGTCCTGGTGATCGGCCGATTTTTTGAAATTTTGATATGCTGTTCTGTAACTCAATAGAAACAAAGTTTATATGGATTATTTCTGTGTGGTGAGTGTACCAAAAAATTGGGCCCGAACTTTTAACATATGCTCTAAAATAAATTTGGCAAATTATAATAATTACTTTTATTAATCGTTTATTCGGTATTTTGTATACATATATATATATATATATATATATATATATACTATATATTTCTATATATAGAATCCTGAAGCCAGGTGATAAACTAACTTTGTTCCCAGTGTTTTAAATCTTAAAAAATTAATTAATCTTGGAATCTGTGGCAAATTATCCTGCTGCATATTATTCCATGGCGGTTGACACCACGTAGTAGCTAATTTTGATGCACACTCTTCTGAAGACGTTAGCAGAGCACAAACTATGGTTGAAAAACTCCTTAGCTGAAGGCGTGAAAACTGTATGAATAAAAAACTTAAACACTAGTAAACTAACTTAAGATTTCCACTATTCAACTGTTTTTTGATATAATTCTGGCATGATTAGTTGAAGTAACATGATTATTAATAAAACTTTCTCTCTTTTGTTTTTATTTATTTTATGTGATACAAACGGCATAAGAGTAGTTCTGACAAGTTGTATACTAAACTTTCGTTTGGTCTTGATGAGTAATCCACCATTAATTTAATAATGTTTTTTTTGTGAGAATTATTAAATAACCTATATTTACTGGTTCACACTATTGCTAAAATTCTAAAAACTGATTTTTGTTATTTAAAGACGTTAGTGACTAAAAACGTTCATCGTCAAAGTTTCTTTGACCATCAAATTTGGTTTCATTAGCTCTTAGAGTTAAACCTCTAATTGTAGTAAACCATTGTCCAGCTTCTACTCCAGTCAGTTTTACTCCTATTTTGTACGCTTTCATGATTTTCCATAAAGTGATCTTAGTAGTTACGTTGCAACATCTATTGTTATTACAAAAAAATATTTCTGTTTTAATTTAATAGTTTATCCTCGTGTCGATGCTTATTCTTAATATTAATATAATTAATAATATATATTTTTAGGGTATATAAAACATCTCTCTATATTGCACCAAAACATCCATAGGTTTGTGGGATTTTTTTTCACCTCGATTACCTTATTTATTCTTGAATAGAGCATGTTTGTGGGTTTCTTTCATTCTATTCCAAGCGAAACACACTTAACATTTGATTTGCATAATTTTGATTGGAAGAACCACATTTTTTTGTATATCTTCTTTCAGGAAATTAAAATATTTTAACTTACAATATTTGACATTTATAATATATCCATACTAACAGTATAAACACTTGTTATATACATAACCAATTAGAATCAACCGGAAAGAAAGATAATTACACACCGGTGCGTATATTTTTTGTAGGCTTTTTAAACGTTTAAAATTTTCTTTTCAAAATATAACCAGATTATTATAAAGTCATGTTGATAGATAAGATTATTATATATCATAAGACTACCGCTCGGTTTACTGTAACAGAAATGCAAACAATGTGTAATACACACTTTATTACTGTACTAACTGGACAACAAAAAAAAACATAGACTTTATAATAGTTATATGATATTTTGAATGCATCCTGTACGTTTTAAACATATAAACGTAAATTCTAATTGTTAATTATGTTGTAATATGTTGAATACAGTGTTAATGGCGCAATTTGAATAGTTAGTTAATATGTTTTTCTATATCTGTTTTGTTAACTCAGCAAGTACAATGACCGAGAAATCGACGGGTTTTTGATATGGCCGTTACTTGGATAAAATCAAAAAATCAAGCAGACAAAATATACCAGGTAGTAAACTAACGTGCATTTTATTAAGACCTTAAAAAACAAAGTTCTTAAGTTATCGCATGGCGCTCCTAGGCCAGAGCCCTCAATGTTGGTAAAGAATATATATTTAAAAATTAAGCTGTCAAGAAAATGGGAAAGGCCCAATCCAAAGTTGACGAATCAGTGGTAATAGCACAATCTGTATCTAGAGATGCCACCACTAGAAGCCAAAATAACCAAAAAATTTCTCTATCAGAGGCATTGTTTACAGTCCTAGTAGCCGTTGTTTTATTGGCATTGCCTTATTTTGTTGTCAGAAAATATAAAAAGAGCATGAGAAGATCCATTAGAAGAGAGATTATCAAGCACTATCTATCCCAATAGAACTATAAATTTTGCATACCGGATTAATATAAATTTTAATAGTAATGCGAATATTAGAAATAATAATGTAAATTTTCAACACACCCAATGCTTTCAAAGAAATTCTCGTGGTAGGTTTAATAACCGTTGAAACGTTGGTAATCGTTTTTCTATGTCAGATAGATGCCATTATGAAGGAAATGTAGGTCAGGAGAGAAACTTGCGAACTTGAATTTCAAATAACTGAATACAGAAGTTTTCTATAAAAAATAATGTTTTCGTCTGAAAAAATAATAATGAAGTATTCGGATATTTGCACAGGCGTTATTTGTGTTCTATAAAAACAAATGTTTTAAATTCAAATTATCGTTTTTATAATGTTTATCTAAAGTTAAAAGCATGAAATATAAATTTTGAAGAATAATTTTACGTGTTTAGCTCACTTACTTGCGATGCAATAAATGAAGATTTTTTTTTTAAGAAAATTAATCGTATTTTGAACAACAACAAAAAACACAATAGCTTTAACAAAATCTGAAAATATCATGATTTTACAATTCAATTCTAATACCTATGAAATAATTTTAACGTTATCTCTAAGATGTGAAACAATTTGTAATGTATCTGTTGGTATAACAAAGGATGTGTGGTATTACGAAGCGAATTGTGTCAGGGTGTTTTTATAGCTGGGATGATTGTAAAACTTTAAGAAGGATAAATACCAATAAACATTTTAAATACTCGAAAAAATGATGTTTTCTTAAATAATTGTATTCTTAAAACCAAAAAGTTACGTAATTATGAATTTTACCAATTTTCGACATCTAACATATCGGTGGCTCGTGTGAAAACATTGTTTCAACTGCTAAAACTAAACTATTTAGATCGAAAAGAACAAAATTCAATCGAAATTATTTGTGCGAAAGACGCAGATATTTTACACACGCCAGGCGAAAGTTAACTGTCACTAATTTTTATAAAGAATCAGTTTAGTTAAAATATATTGCTACACCTTCCTATGTAAAATCATACAGATTACCATTTTCCTAAAAAGATAAAATACATAAAAAAAGTTTCTAAAAAGTATGAGGATGGCTTAATTGAAAGAGGACATGATGAATGATGTTAGTTCCAAAGAAAGGTTTAAACAAAGATTCAACAAGATTAATAATAAATTACAGATTATTCAATCAGCAATTTTGCGATTAAAAATTTCTACTTATCAATATTACAGATATTTTTGATCCGTTGCAGGAGCTATATATTTTTCTCATTTGGATTCCACTCAGGAATATTATCAGGTAGAGCTAACTAAACAAAGTAGAAAATACACGGCATTAATTACTGATCGGGGGCAATGGCAAATTGAGAGATTGCCCATGGGGTTAAAAATTAGCCCGAGCGCATTCTTTCAGACTCATGACAATTGCTATGTCGGAATTAAATTTCGAAAAATGTTTTGTTTTTCTTGATGACTTAATAGTTTTTGGAAAAAATCTTTTAGATCATAATAAAAATCTAATTAGTGTTTTTAACAAGCTTCTTAAGGTTAATTTAAAATTAATAAACAAATTCATTACCTTGTACATATTATTTCACAGAATGGAATTTAGTCCGATATTAATAAATTAAAAGCTCCCCAAGATTATCCATGGCCATCAAATTCAAATATATTAAAGAGATTTGTAGCTTTTGCAAACTATTATAGAAAATGTATGACGAATGGAAAAAATCTATACCACTAAATAAACTATGTAAAAAAATATGCTACTTTTAGATGGACTGACGAATGGGAAAAATCATTTTTATTTCTCAAAAATGCTTTTATCCATCCATCAGTTTTAGATTATTCAGATTTTTCAGCTCAAAGCGAATTTATTCTGAAAACTTATGCTTTTAATATAGCAATTGGAGCGACTTTATCAAACATAAATAAAGCAGAAGTCAATTATCATACCAAAAACTGATCACAGACCTTTGGTATACTTATTTAATGACTGAACCCTCAAACCGCTTGACAAAGTTTGGGTTGGGTTTAGAAGAATATGGTTTTTATATTGAGTACGTTAAAGAATGTAAAAATGTCACTGCGGACGCTCTAGTATGAATGATACAGTTATGATTAGAGGGCAGTGTGCACGTAGTTCATGTACTAATATTCAAGAACTACAAATGTTTGGCCTGATCAACCAGATATTTTAGAAATACTTAAAAAAACCTGAAAATATTATTCGAGAGACTTTTATTTTGTTTCTGCACATATATTCTATATTTTACTCAAAATGCTCGATTAATATTGGCGCGAGGAGAAAGGTTGAGGTAAAAATAATAATTGGACCGGTCCAAGTATATATATAATTAGATATGTAAGAAAAATTGTAAAATGATGAAAAATGAATAATATTAAATTTAATAATTAATTTATCATATGATGATGCTTACACGCAGGAATTAGTCGAATAGTGAATAATATAAAAGGTACTATTATTGGTTGGGGATGCATAAAAACATTCAAAATGTTGTTAAAAGGTGCGATAGTTGTCAAAAAATGAAACATTCAAATTATTATATTAAAAAACCTATGGTTATTACAAGTTATTACAAGTTATTATAGGTTCAAGATTAAGTAACTGTTGCAAAAGTTTTGAAGATAACTTAATCTTAAGATACGGCATCCCCTCAGAGATTGCTACTGAAAGGGGTACCGAATTTATTTCTTCTACAATGACTGAGATTGTTAATATTTTAAAAGTAAATCATATCCAGTCAACTGCTTATCATCACGAAAGTATAGGCTCGATAGAAAATTCTCATAACGTCTTGGGGTCTACCTTCAAACTCAGACAGTTATTAACAAGTTATTAACAATGCTACTTGGAGTGAATGGATTCCATAGTGTTGTTTTACTTATAATACAACGGTACATTCTGAAACTAGATATACTCCAGTTGAGCTAAATTTTGGACGAAAATGTTACATTTGTAATTTTGATAACATTCATTTAGAGCTAAAATACAGACTACTAAAAGCAAACGGTAGCGTGAGAACAAATTTAATTAATTTAAAATTAAAACGAATAAAAGATTATGACATTGTATGACGAAAGAAAAAAATCCATACCACTAAATAAACTATGTAAAAAATATGCTACTTTTAGATGGACTGATAAATGGAAAATATCCTTTTTTTTCTCAAAAATTCTCTTAGTCATTCACCAGTTTTAGATTATCCAGATTTTCAGCTTAAAGTAAATTTATTCTGCAAACTGATGCTTCTAAATGGCAATTGGAGCGGCTTTATCAAATATAAATAAATAAATAAAGCAGAAGCCAATTACCATACCAAAAACTGATCAGACCTTTACTAAATTTATTCAATATGACTGAACTTTTAAGCCGCTTTACAAAATTTAGGTTGGGTTTAGAAAAATATGATTTTTATATTGAGTACGTTAAAATATCAGAATGTCACTGCTGACGCTCTATCCAGAATCAACTTAACATCCGACGAATTAAAAAGTATGAATGATAAGGTGATTGCAGTTGTGACAAGAGAGCAGTGGGCACGTAGTTCATATACTAATATTCAAGAAAGATTCGATAGTTGTCAAAAAATGAAACATTCAAATCACTATATTAAAGAACCTAAGGTTATTATAAGTACAGCTAATTTTGCACTTCAGAAGGTATATTTAGATATGGTAGGGTCACTGCTAACCTATATTAACGGGTTTTCTTTTATACTAACTCTACAGTGCGAATTAACAAAATTTATTGAAGCATATCTATTAAAAGCACAAGATTCAATAACTGTTGCCAAAAGTTTTGTAGATAACTTAATCTTGAGATACGGCAACCCCTCAGAGATAGCTACTGACAGTGTCCTTTCAACAATTTAGACAGTTATTAACAATGCTATTTATGACACAACCGTACATTTTGAAACTAGATATACTCCATTTGAGCCAACCTTTGGACGAAAATGTCACATATATAATTTTGATATCTTCCCTTTAGAGCTAAAATACAGACTACATACAAAAAGTAAACGAAGGCGTTAGAACAAATTTAATTATCCTCAAATTAAAACGAAAAAAAGTTTATGACAAAACTTCAAACTATACTACTTACAAAAAAGGGGATATGATTTTAATTAAAAATGAAACGGGATATAAGATCTCCAGTCCTTATTTTTCGGATCCATATATGGTAACAGGATTTATCCCTAATGTAAAAAATAAAGAAAAATAGGTATTATTGTTCATAAAGTAGAACAAAACCTTATATTGTATAATTATTTAAGAATAAAATAGTATTAGGTCAATAAATAGAGAGTTTTTCGAGACAAAAATAGTAACCCGAAACCGAGTGCGCCATCACACTCAAGATAGTCCTTAGTAATATATCACTATGTTTTTCACTTGCAACTATCATTTGTTTATATTTCTTATACACAATTTAATGAAAAAAATATATTTTCTTCCGTTTTTTTTTGTGTTATAAACTCAAAAATAATGAAGGTTGTATCATATGCACACTATTTGGACAGAATACGATAAAAAGCCAGGATATCTTTTGACAAATATTTTGCCCTGTCAATATATAGTATAAATATAAAGAACCACGTTTAGTTTTCTATACGTTACTATTCGATTTGCTAAAATTATTCCCTACCACTAAGTCCAATATCGTTCACTGTTGCATTAAACATTAAAACTTACTCTGGCAGCTGTTTTAAAGAGTAAATAAAAATGTCACCACGCAATAAATAGCATTAGGGGAGATAATATTTACAGAAAATTGCTTTCTACCTGTAAATTTAAAGTGTTAATAGGACAGACACATTTATTTTAGTACCTACCTATTTATAATTATCGGATTGTGCTCTAGTAGAGTACAAAAAATATAAGAGAACTTTCTAAAAACTTTAAATTCAATTGAAATAAAGTGGAATAACGAATAAGGTATTGTAATGATATTTACCGACTTCAAAAAAATTAGGTTCTGTTTAGTAATTAGCGACAGCCCAAAAATACTGTTAATGAGCCATAAGCAGGTCATCTTGTCTATGGATCAATGTTTTACTGCTTTAGAGTCAAGTTCATAAGTACATAAATTGTCAATATTAAAAATTTATATTCGAGTGTATACCCAAAAACGTCTTGGAAATTACAAACTTTAGAATATACTGGGAACAACGTACAGACAGACTTCGCTTCAAAGAAACTCTCAAAAAATCTGATTTTCTTGGACCTCTCAGAAGTATTAATACCAACATTCGGAGACCAGAGACTCAGGTTTGTATTCACATTATTGGTTTCTATATTCCTGGTTCCACATTTTATAGTGACTGGAAGCGGAGCGGAAACTGAGATGAGCCAATGGTTTGTGTCGATTTCTTGGACGTGGTAATCGGTGACCAGCAATATTAATGTTTGACAGGTCTTTGGTAGGATCTTCTGCTGCCTGAGTAGCTGTACTTCGCTGATCGCATCACTGCCGAGCGGATATTGCGAAAGGTCTGAACAGATCTTGGTGTATGTCTCTAGTGGTTTGCAGTTGGATATGTCTTGCGGTAGTACATACAATAAGGACTCGTCATCTCGCGCACTGTATTTTTTGTTGTTGGTTTGATGTCCAAAATAGGAATAGAAAAATTCGATATAATGTGAATGATTCCTGTTCTTTTAAAGGGATTTTGAGAACGAATACAATTGTGTTATCGGATTGATATATGATTCTAATTGGATTAAATCGATATAATTGGCAATATTTGATGAATATATAGGGAGAGGAAGATCATTTTTCATTCATTCAACGCAATGTGTCTTGAAGAGAGGAGATCAAATATCCTGGACTTATTATAGAACTATGAAGAATTTTCAAATGTGCGAACAGGATGGCATTTATAATATCGTTTAAAGAATCTTCCAGAAATACATAACTTTCCATTAAAGCTTCCCAAAATGTATCGTTTTAATTTGGCCTTCGTAAAACGCCAAATTATCTGAGTAAATTATGATAGGGTTGTTGTAAAATACCAATATCTTGGTGGGATGTTTCTTGTTCAGATTACTTTATTGATATTTGACTTTTGAGTAAGCTTTCAAGTTCGCATTTCATCTTGAGTAATTTTATTTATACATACATTCTAATATTCACCGTCAGCTGCATCTGAATCTCCCGTGATGGATTTAAAGATGCTACCAATGCCGTTTATTAAACCGCGTTTGTTTCTATAAGTATTCCTTTTAGTATTCGCCATGATTTATCTATATTTTTGATTAACCGCGTTTCATATTTGCGTTAATAAGCATAAATATGTTTTAATTTCTAGAGTTGCTAGTAATTTGTCGTAATGTTGTTAAGTTTCTTTTAGAGGTTCTAAGTCTTTGTATACAAATAGTCCGTTAGTGATTTTATTAAAATTTTCTTCATGGTAAAATATTGCAATGGTATTGTTGATTGGGGTGAAGAAGTATTGAGAGAAGACAGCCGGAAGAAGCCAGAAGAGTCTGAAAAAGAATAGACTAGTGATACTACGGCTTTAGCTTATCAATATTTCTTTTGAAAATTTGATTTGTAAAAAGTTTTTTTACCTCCCTCGTAAAAGGGAAGTATTGTAATAGTGAAAAATCATACTACGAGTTTTTCTAGATCTTCACGTTTCACGGTCCCTAGATGGCGAAAAACATGTTTTCTCAATTGACCCGATTGACTTTAAATTTTGGTCAAAAATTAAGGCTCATATGGGGATGACCTGGTAACATTTTGGTAAAAATTCAATATGGCGTTCTAGTAAAAGGCTAAAACAATATTATTAAAGAACTACTTATCCAATTTATAACAAATTTTGCAAAAACATCAAGTATTATGTTATAATGAACTGGTAACATCTCGGCACGAATCCAAGATGGCGCAACAAAATGGTGGCTTAATAAAATATTTAAAAATTCAGCCTGGAAAAATTGCTTTATGATTTTTCCAGGGTGTGTGCCATAACTAATTGTGTTATAGGGATCAACTAGAAAAATTGTGTTACTAATTCCAAATGGTCGAACAAAATGGCGGCCAAATAAAATTATTGTAACCGTGAAAAAATCACTCTCAGGTTTTACACATGTTTACGTTTTAGTGTCCCTAGACACTAAAAAATAGAATTTATCAATTCCGTCGGTCTGTCTGTCGGCCTGTCTGTCAGTTCGAGGCATAGCTTAAAGAATACTTACCCGATTAACTTCAAATTTTTGAGGGTCATCTGGGGATGAGTTAAAACTTTTTGTTAGAGAGGTGTATTATATGAGGTTAAGATCTAGCAAAAAAACGAGTCTTTTTTTAAATTATCGACGTTTCTCATATTTATTGTTGCATCTTCAGGATAAATATATAGGTTTTATATCCTTCATCAAACTCATATTATCGTTCTTTACCTACTCCGTTGGTTCGCAGATATTTCCCAGTTTTTAACTTTCTAAATGGTTTTCGTTAAAGATTTTCTTGCTGTTATGTTAGAATGGTGTATTATTTGTGGCTAGGAAATATCTGCAGACTTTTGATTTTTTTACTGGACCGTAACTCCAAATAACACACCAATCTAATATAACAACAAGAGGTTCGAAAACCATTTAGAAATTTAGAAAGTTTAAAAATTATTAGTAAAAAAACTAATTATCCAATTTACATCAAATTTTGCACAAATATCAAGTCTACATAGAATCGGTAAAATTTTAATATGAATCCAAGATGGCAAAATAAAATAGGATAATAAAATATTTAAAAAATTAGCCTAAAAATATTATTTGATAAATTAATATGCTCAAAAGTCAAGTGTGGCATAAGTAAAAAGAAACTCGTAAAATATTGGTAGGAATCCAGTATAATGGAAGAAAATGACGTCCATTAAAAATGTTGAATGACAGTATATGTAAGGTTAAGGTTAAGGTTAAAAAGTGAGTGGATCAAACCGACCCTCCACTGCGACTCTGTGGTCTATTGTGACTCACACCTATGTTTAAACTTCCCCGAGCAACTCTAAATACTCAATGAGTCTTATTATAGCCTCTACCGAAAATAGAGAACCTAATCCTGGCAGCTGCCGGGCATTCACATAGCACATGTCTGGCTGTCTCGTCTCGTTTTCAAGCCCCATCCGTGTTGATATTTAATAGACTTTCTGTTATCCTCTTCTTCATAAGAAGGGAGATAAATGCCTTTGCATGGGACAGGCCTGGAAGTCCAAGCCAAAAGAGATTAGCTTTTTCCTCAACCAGGTCCAAAATTGCGCGCTTGGCCGTTTCGTGGGATACTACTAAAGCTGGTTCAGGTCCCACGAATCTCGTCTCTGCCAAGGGGCAGAGACTTTTAGCTAGAAGGTCCGCAGACTCATTTCCCTCTAAACCTGCATGTCCTGGTATCCAGATAAGAGCGATTTTATTGTCGCTTCTCAGGCCAGCAAGTGCCTTTTGGCAGTTCCAGACTGTTTTGGATGTACAATGACTCGCTTCAAGTGATTTAAGGACCGCTTGACTATCCGTGAATATTCTTATCGTTTTATGTGTTGTTTGTTGATCCTGCAACATTATAACACACAATTCGATAGCATGGACTTCTGCTTGGAATATTGAGGTGTTATTTCCCTTACTGACAGATCAATCTTCGGTCTTACCCCATGTATTCCAGCTCCTACACATTTATTGGTTTTGGAGCCGTCCGTGAAGACGCACAGCTCTCCTTTAAGTAGATCAGATTTATTCTGATCCCACTCCTCTCTCCCTGGGAGGATCACGGAGTAGGGTTGCTGTGCACTAACAGTTTTTGGTAGCAGGTCCGATGGCATTCCCAACATGTAGTGGTTTTTCATAACTTTCAGCATGTTGGATGATTCCATGTGACTCGTGCTATTCACCATGCTGTTGGTAACATGATGGAGTCTGTATGTTGTCCTCACTGCTTCCCCTTCAACAAATAGGTGGAGTGGTGGAAGTTTTAAAAGGAGCTCCTTGGCCGCTGTCGGAGATTTTACAGCAGGTCCACAGAGATAGTTTAGCTTTCTGAACTATTTTATTCAGATCAGCATTCCAGTTCACCGTTTTATCCAGGATAATCTCCAAATATTTCACTTCAGCTGAAAATGGTCTCACCTGTCCCCTTAAGGAAGGTGGTCGAAGTCTCTCCAGATTCCTTTTCTTTGTGAAGGGGACTAGTACCATTTTTTTATGGTTGATAGACATCTCTTCCCTCTCACAGCATGTTAGTGTGGTGTTCAGTACTTCCTGAAGGGTTGCTGAGATTTCCTCTTCAGCCTTTCCTTTTACTATGACGACTAGATCATCGGCATATGCCTGCAGATTAACCTCCCACAGCCAGCAGATTGTCTACCAGTAGTGACCACAGCAAGGGCGATAACACTCCTTCCTGTGGACACCCCTTAGCAGCTTTAAAGCTCACTGTCTCGTCCTGTAGAGATGTTGTTATTTTCCTGTTTTCAAGCATTGCCTGTATCCAGCCACATATAAGGGGTTCTACTCTTTCAGTAATTGCATCATAAAGTGATCCAGAAAGGGCATTGTTAAATGCTATGTAATACATATACCGTGACTATGTACTAAACTAAATTGAGTCATACTTCACTATTCCTAACAAATGGAAAAAAATATAACGGGGGAAGTTCCGGGTAAAAAAAATTTACCGATTTTTTACTTTTGCTGACGTTTGGTAAAATTCAACAATTTGGAAGGGGTTTTTGAACTTATTTTACATTACAACTTTATAGTCGGTATTATCTGACGGCCTTGGTCACAGTGGATCCGTAATGGGGTACCATAATGTTGGAAGAATAATAGGAGTGTATTGGCTATCGTTGAGGCTTTTTTATCAGATATTGGATATGCTTGTGTAAACTTGGTTAGTTCATCTTCGACTGCAAGGGCGTAATTACCATTGGAATTCTCGTAGATGTAAATGTTGATTCTTTCGAATGCAGGTTTTGAAGTTTCAGTTATGACAAGGGCTGTACTAAGATTTTTTCTACAGATTTTAATCTTTTGACACATTTCACAGCTTCGATTAAGTTTTTCGACGTCTTTAGATAGGCCAGTCCAGTTATATTTTTGTGTCGGATGCGTTTGAGCGTTTCGTTAATACTACGATGAAGGTTATTTTTGCCAGCGTGGTACTCATCTGAAATAGTGGGTATTTCGTCTCGGTCTGAGGCTTTTACAAAGTTATGACATATTTTTAACGTAATATTTTTCTAGCAATATTTCGAGAATTCGAAGTTGTAAGTTATTTTCGATACAATAGGTTTTTGAAAAATCGAATTTGTTATGGCATTTGTAAAGAATATAAAAAAGCTGTTGAACCACAGTATCACTTTTATATGATAAAGGTATATGGAATATTTGCGTTTTTTTTTTACGCTTTTGCTAGACAGGGTATTAACTGTCTTCCATTTTTGTCTGCCAAAAGAAGGTTTCGCCTTGAATAGATTAACAAAACGGTTATTTGATTTATATCTGGATCGTTTTCAGTTTTGATTTCTGAAAATGAAGTTTATTTGCTAGTTGAGAGTTTGTTGTCGGTGTCATCTTCATTTGAAGCGTAAGTAGTAATTGTTAATTGAAAACATTTTTTGAAGTGGTTAATTTTTACGCGTTAAAGACATCCAGGGTTTGTTTTCCAGTTTGTCATCGTATTCCTCAAGTTAGAGGCGCCAACGAGCTAAGCGGCTGCCGGGGTTCTTAATTGAGAATAGCCAAGTTAAAGGCCGGTGATCTATCACCAAAATGATTTTTGACCAAAATGGTACGGTCTGAAATGTGTGACAGGGCAAACGATGGCCAGTTATTCTCTGCTGGAATACTTTTTTCAGCACTGCAAAGGGTTTGAAGAGGCATATGCTATCGGAAGATTTTTTCCGATGGGACTTTGATATAGGACGATATCAATTGCGAATGTACATCGTAGTTAGTAGAACGTTTCTTCGAAATTTGGGTAAATCAAGATCGGATCTGACGTAAAGACCTTTTTTAGATCGGTAAAAGAGGCATTCTGCACCGAATATGAATGGGATATCTTTCTGTATGTGTTTGTTCAGAGGTTTCGATATTTTTGCAAAATTTGGGATGAACCGTCTATAATATCCAGAAAAACCTAGGAATCATTTGATTTCTTTTGGGTTTGTTGGCAAGTTTTGTATACACTCCACTTTGAATGGGTTGGGCTTCACTCGATTTTGCGTAATAAGATGTTCTAAATAAGCAACTTCTTTTTGAAGGAATTCGCACTTCTCAGGTTGGATCTTTAAATTGGCTTTACGAAGACGCTTAAAAACTTCTGTTGGTGGCGATATATGTTCATGAATTGTTCGAGAGTATATATACTAGAAGTTTTAAATGCCGAGGAGTATGTTGTCCATGATTCTTTGGAATATGGATGGGGTATTCCTTAAGCCGAATAGCATACAAAAGTGTCTATAGAAATGTTATTAGGATTTTTAATGCATTTTCGTACGTCTGATATGGCTGTAGTAGTTGTTACTTTATGAAGGGGTATAGTTATAAAATTTGTAATGAGTTGTTTTAATTTACAATCTACAATAGATTCATAGTGATCCATACAATCCAAACCTAAGATACCGTCGAAATCTATATTTAAATTGCAAATATACGCGTTATGCGGATCACTAAGAATAAAAGGTATAAGTATAGGTTGAGAGATAGAAAGGTTTCATCAGTGATTCCTTGAATAGTAACCTTTTGGGAAATCGTGAAGGAAATTTTTGTATTGTATTTTCTTGAGTATAGAAATGCCTGCACCAGTATTGCATTGTTTTGATGTGTCGTCAATATAGTAAAGATTCTTTGAATTCACAGTGAGAAGTGGACTTAGAGAAACGCTTGTTCCGAGAAGTTAAGATTCGGATCCATGTCCTCTAGATTTCGTGTTTCTGTCTGGTCTGCTAACTTTTCGATTTCTCCTGATTGTGCTTCTATGAGTAAGTTGGATTGCTGCCACGAATAAGTTGCTCTGGACGTGGTTCTAAGCCAGTAAGAAGGGTATTAAGGACCATTGTTTCGATTAGCATAGCCTAAGCATTTTATTGCTCTTTTGAATGGAAGACTGGGGGCTTCTGTGGACCTGCATGCATTTTTGCGTTTAAAAGTTGAGGCCATTAAAAAATGTAACGGGTGACTCGTTGGGAAGTTGCTTTAATTTTTGCAGATAATGAATAAGAGACGTCTCTGGAATCACTAAAGTGCAAATTTAACAATTTTTTAATTTCAAGGAATGAATTTGGTTTTCTTGAATTAATTAATTGTGCTGCTCTACTACGGGAGCTACTTTTTTCGCTTTAAAAAATAGAAAACCGTTTCTCTGCATAGTCATTACAACTATGCAGAGAAATAGATTTAATTTTTTTGGCGAAAATTCAAGAGATCAAATCTACTCATAAACGAATAAGAATTTCAAAAATATTTTTAAATGTAAGAAAAGGCAGGGGAGTGCCACTGATTGTATGTAATAATATTTAGGACTACGTTTATTGAGTCGCCACGGATTAAAATCGAGAATTCGTTTTTTGTGGCTACGACTCTGCATCTGTATTCTGCTTACAAGCGCACTGCTTTTGTTTTAATTTACACTATCATAAATATAAGTTTAGTTGTATCTCTATTTTCATTATTGTCTGTTTTCCTACTATATTCTATTCTATTATTTTCTTTCCTTAACACTGTTCTTTTTAATATGTTGCATTTTCCTCAAATAAATTTCGATATTTTTAAAGATCATATTATTTTAAGTAATTAACGGAAAATATATCGGATATGATGTTGTTGCTCATTACTGCTTTATTAGACAAGGCAGACTTGGGAGAGGTGGGGGTGTTGGAATGTCATTAAAACTAAATTAGAGTTGACTCTACTGATTAGCGAGGGCAGGGATATTATTGAGCATGTAGGGATCAAAACTAAATGTAACAATTAGACTATTATTATTGATTTTATTTATAGACCTAATGCAAATTGTAACGAGATTTTGGTGTATTTTAAACTATTAAACCCCAAAATATATTCTACAAATATAGAGCTCTTGATCATATAAACTTGACTAATTTCCAAACTGATCGGGAAAATTAACGCTGGAATATCACTTATAACGTGACTGACATCTAAGATAAAGTACAGTTTCTCACCGAAACCTTATTGGATATCTTTAATAGGCATGCTCCCTTGCAAGTTTTTAATACTATTAGAAAGCGCTACTGCCCTTGGATAACGGACATCAAATTTATGAAAAATCTTAGAAATCGAGCACTGAATGATTTTCAGCGCACTAGGCTCCCAGAACATTGGAACTACTAAGAAAATTTAGGAATCTAGTTACTGAGCTGAGGAAAGAACGTTAATAATAAATTTAAAAATTGTTCTACAAAGAACCAATGGAAAGAACTAAAAAGACTAAATATTTTAATTAAAAAAAATGTATTCCAGAAAATTTAAAACAGGTCAATTAACTTAATGCATTCTTTATATAAATCACTCAAAATATTAACTCTCCTAAGTATTTTTATACGAAAAATCTATTATTAAATAAAACTTTTGGTGTGGATGACCTAAATATAGCCCTTATCATCACTTTTTGTTGTC
This sequence comes from Kuschelorhynchus macadamiae, assembly GCA_030620095.1. Taxonomy (NCBI): domain Eukaryota; kingdom Metazoa; phylum Arthropoda; class Insecta; order Coleoptera; family Curculionidae; genus Kuschelorhynchus; species Kuschelorhynchus macadamiae. The sequence continues at coordinate 303,955 of JAUTXW010001478.1, forward strand.
CATTTATAATTCCTTATATAACTCATGTTATTAATAATAACATTCAGGAGTCCTATTTTCCCAAGACCTAAAAATTAGCTAACCTTTGCCGAAAATTAAAAATCCTACTGAGTTTGGAGAGAGAGAAAAAAAGATATCTATCTATCTATCTATTTCAACACTGCCTAGATTGTCTAAGGTCTTGGAAAAAGTTATAGAGACTCAAATGATATATTTTATGTCAAATAACCATATAATAAAAAAACAATCGGGGTTACTGCTAGATATATTGGATGATCTGGTAAGAGTGCGTAATTAAAACAAGGCTTCTGTTCTTATGCCGCTCGATTACACAAAAGCATTTGATGTTTTATCATGATACCTTATTGGTTGTTTTAAAACATACTAGCGAGTATGCGCGACTCCGTCCACGTATGGCGATAACGAAAGGGATATAGAAAGGTCCTTAAATTGTCTTATTTAAATACCTCTTTATAAACCTCGTTTTTTGTCGCATTTTCTTTTAATTTTTGTCAACAGTGGCTTGGGAGATTTTTGTTTATAAATTATTTCAGGTTTTTTGGAACACACTGTATACATTTTTAAAAAAATATTTAAAAAAAATAAAATAAAATATACCTGTTCAAGCGTTTTTTTTAAACTGTTGTTTAAATAAAAAATATTGTAATATTAAAGAGGCGGTTGAAATTGATTTTTGAAAATTTGAACCTTCACATCCTACAATCAACCTGTACGGCAAAATTCAGCAATTTACGTCAAGCCGCTTAAGCAGAATCGTGATTAATCAGTGACCCGATTTTTTACACACACTCTGTATAAATTTTTAAAAAATTTCCAAATACGTAATACGTTTTTCCGAAAAAACTACCGTTTTTTTAAAATAAATAATATTGTAATATTTAAAGGACGGATTCACCTCCTTAAAATTGAAAATTTGAAAAACTTCTTCTTATCCTCTACATCCTTCAATCAACCTTTACGCTAAAATTCAGCTTTTTACGTCAAGACGTTTAAGCAGAATCGTGATAAATCAGTGACCCGTTTTTTTGAAACACCCCGTATACATTTACATACAAAAAGTGGTGTTGAAAGGTCTGGGTCACCAGAAGATTATTTCAAAGAAATTATATAAATCGGTACAGTACAACTCTCTCACGAACTTGACTTAGTGTTTTAAATATATAGATAGGATTTAATGAAGCATCAGTCGTACTTATATCGTCGATTCTTTCTGAGAGTGTGTGTGTCCTCAATGGCGAATAATTAGAGGAGCGTGTTCTTCAGAGCAGCATATTGAGGCCCCATCTTTACTACACTCAAATTTATTAAGTCTCTCCATTATTGCCAATATCACTTATATGCCGACGACACCCAGCTTTATGCCTCGTTTAAGCTTGACATGGCTGAAACTATAAATCTACAAATAAACCAGGACCTACATAATGTACCCCATTTCTAGTGACCACCTCTTAAAAATTAATCCAAATCAGTAGCTTGAAATTTTTGCACTTGGTTGATCTGCGGAATAAAATGCAAACATATAATATCGCAAAACTGGCTAAATTGGGTTGGATTGATTTGATTCACCGTCACACTTTCCACTCAGATTTTTACAAGTTCCTTACGTTTAAATCTTCTCCATACGCCGGCAATACCTATTGACAGTACTGTCTCATAATAAAAAAATTTTGAAAAAAAGATTCCTACCTCTCTCTTATTATTATATGTTATATTAACATTATTTTTACTTTTGTAACTACAGTATGGGTTTTTTTGGAATAATAAATAATAAAATTATTATTATTATGTACACGGGTACTAAAATAAACAGGATTGAAATCGCAGAAATTTTCAAAAAATATAAGTTGGGTTTTCTAGATATTTTTAGGTTACGAAAAACATATCTGTGAAAAAAATGTGTCTGTACGGATGTGTACCGAACATCATTAACTTGAGAATGACCAAATTGAATCGTTTCAAATTTGCACCAAAAATACACTAGCTCAGGGAATTCAATTTTGGGCTTCATGGGCGCAGATTTTCGATTTTTGAAGCAGTATAACAGCGGAAAAATCATATTTTGAGAAAGCAAAACCGATAATAGTCAAATTGAAAACAGAAATACTTGGGTTAAATGTTCTATCATTGAAAACTAGTGGAAGTAATAGTATTTTTTTTTCGGTTATACATATTTTTCGATTATACATATTTAAAATAAATTTGAGGTAATATTTCGAAAAACACTTCAAAATTATTTAATTTTTTGTATACAAATAATTCTTGTCCATTATACAGGACAGCCTGAAGATGATGAAGCAGCACCCTGAAAAAGAAAAAAAAATAAAAAAACTGGTTTCACTATTTGATGAGATTTTTCGACACTGGCAAGTTTTCAGCAAACAGGTAAAGTATTTATTATGTTATACACGGGAAGTAGGTCATTTTTTTCTTTAGAAATTCTGGTTTAAAGTAAAATATTGATTTAGAAGGTCTGGGTAGTAAATAGGGGAAGTTTTGCTTTGAAAAATATATTTTGACAGCTGCCAAACAAAGGGCTTTTTCCCCTAACTTCTAAAACAACTTAAAAATTTTAAATACGATTTTTACAGTTATTTGAAACTTTTATTAGCGTAATTTATTAAAAAAAAAAGTATGTGAAAAACTGTCCTTCCCATATCTTCCGACTACTTAAATTTTTTAAATACGGCTTTCACAGTTCCATGTAACTTTTAGTCGCATAATTTATTTAAAAAAAATATTTAACATTTGTCAAAAAAACTGTTTTCCCTGTAATTTTTGAAATGCATGCATTTTTTAATTATCCTTCACACAGTTCAATGTAACTTTTAGTGGCATAATTAATTAAAAAAAATATTTAACATTTGTCAAAAAAACTGTTTTCCCTGTAATTTTTGAAATGCATGAATTTTTTAATTACCCTTCACATAGTTCAATGTAACTTTTAGTGGCATAATTAATTAAAAAAAACTTTGTCATCTGTCAAAAAAAAATGTAGCCGGTAAAAGTAAGACTAATTAATTTTAGAACGAACCTTGTGAGTAAATAAAGCATATGAATATAAGTATTGTAAATAAAAATATACAATGTAGCCCATAAAATTCTAGAGAAACTATGCTACTAATGTAATATTAGACTTCACTTTAATATAATTATGCCTTTTTAAATATTACGATAAAACTTTACTAATAAGTCATTATTATGCAGAGCGATATTTTCTAATACTCTAGTAACTAGAAATCTTATTATAAATACTATTGAGTTCCTTTTTTTTTGTAAAACAAGAATGACAATTAATTGGCTTTATATAAAAATTAAAATATCGATGTGTTCAGTATATGTCCAAGGTCGTGTACAATAATTAACAATTTTTAAAAATTTGTTGTTGTCTTGTTACATTAAAAAAACCATTTTTTTATTTGAAAATCTATTAGAATTTCTCATTAAAAATAATTTCCACCCGAAAAAATATATTTTAAATTTAACACGTTTAATCCATTTCAATCTAAAATGAGAAGATTGTTGATTTATTTTTGAAATTTGTGTTTTTATTTTGCTATTATATTTGGTATTTTCGATAATATCCCACAATTATTAAAATAAATTAAGACAACTATTTACCGAACTACTCGTATATAATATCCTATTACTAAAATTATTATGTAAAACCAGGTGGAATTTGACATAACCGTTCTCGTATGGTCTGTTCGACACTTTATGAGACACTTTGTATTATAGTACAATTTATATTTTATCTGACACTATTTACTTTTTTATGGTTTTATTTTTTTTTTGATATTTAAAATATGTCACTTTTACCGGCTACCTACTAAAATATCCTTGCAGTAAGCCGACCTCTTAGATTCTCAGATGATGAATAGGGTACAAAAGGTGTATTAAAATTCATAGCCACGGTAAAGTCAGCTATTTGCAAACCTTTTCGATTGAATTCTTTAATTTTTATTTAATTTGAATAAATGTATTAAACAATTAGCCAAATCTGACGGTGCTTGTGTATCGTAGAAAAATCAATAAAACCGTCACTTTACTTACCTTTTTTTGGGCCAGAGCTTGCTCCAAAAATGTGTTTAATTCTTTCTAGTAGACTGTTAGTTGCTGGTATCAATTTTCAGCTTTCATCAAAAAAATCACAATAGCACTTATGAAACATATATATATATATATATATATATATATATATATATATATAATGTGTTTTCATTCCGGGTGTACATCCGTTCACTACTGTCGTTCTGAAAAGAACAGTTTTGCTGACGTTTCGCCAAAATCACATTTGGCATTTTCGAAGCTTTCTTTCTCGCGTCCGAATAGAGACTGAGACATGAAACTGTTCTTTTCAGAACGACAGTAGTGAACGGATGTACACTCGGAATGAAAACACATTGTATTTTTCCATCCGTGAAGGAGTAAAAATCAACATATATATATATATATATATATATATATATATATATATATATATATATATATATATATATATATATATATATATATATATATAGCAAAATGGAGAATAAAATCAAGTGACAGAAGGTCACCGTTACCTACACAGAAATTGCGTTCTCCAAAAAAATCGGACTACTTCATTAATTTTAGCGTAAAAAATCTCTATCAGTGCCATTTTTTAACTTTGTGGATTGTTAAAAAATAATTTAAATACAGTTTCACCCTATGTTCTTGAATCGAAGCAAGCCATTAAAATTTTGTTTATACCATATTTCATTTCACAAAAAAAACAGAGTAATACGAAAACCACAACTCTCTATCTTTACTAATAAGGAAACTACGCCGTAAAACAACGATAATGGCTCACCGTGTACATAGGCTTAATATTACATTTAGTGAGATTCTCCTGTCATCCGACAAAATGTGGTATGGTATTTTTTTATGGTATACATATGTATTGTGTCATGTTATTTTTTAAAATATAACTATTTAGTATGATTTTATATTAATATTTTAATAATATAGTACAATAATAAATTTGTCTTTATTTTCGTAGGCTTATTTTATACGAGTAGTTGATCTCAACATGTTTAGGCATTTATCTGTGATAATGTGAATAAATAAACTAAACTATAAACTATTAAACAAAATTATTATTACAATTAACTATAAAACAAATTAAAAATTTTAGTAAAAATTGTGTTCATCTGTACGCACACAAATATAATAAACTTATATTTATATATATATATATATATATATATATATATATATGTTATATATAAATATATATATATGTATATATTTGTATATATATATATATGTTATATATATATATATATATATATATATATATATATATATATATATATATATATATATATATATATATATATATATATATATATATATATATATATATATATATATATATATATATATATATATATATATATATATATATATATATATATATATATATATATATATATATATATATATATACGTATATATATATGTATATTTATAAATAAATCTATATATAATGATAGAAATTACTAGAGAAAAAAAAACTCTATGAATGAAAGAACCGACATAAATAATTTAAGCCATATGTATATAAATTTATTAATGTGACACCTTAATTTCAATTTTATATTAACTCTCTACACTTAAACGGTTGTCAACATAAAACAACAAAAAAGCGTTCCGTTTCTTTTACGAGAGAAAAAAAATACAGGTGATAAATATTTCATTACTGCTCTAATACAAGTTCTGGCAGCATAAACAAATCTTTCAATAAATATTTGCTTATTTCAAGGTATGTACTTTTATAGTGTTGAATATAAATATATTTTAACGTGGTAATACTGTTTTATATCCAGGGTGTCTTTTGAATATTATTGTCTGTATTTTTATAATTTTAGCATTAAACAATTTTTTCTAAAGGTGCCCTAAATTACAGGGCGAAACGTGAAATAAATGAAAAATTAAAATTTGAGCAAATTAAAAAAACTGATATTGTACCAAACATTTTTTTGTGTTATTTTTAGTATATAAATAACATCTATAATACGCCAAAAAGATAAAGGAAGGAAGAACAGAAATTTACATTATATATATTTGTAACAATAAACAATACAGAAAATGGAAAATTGCAATAGTTATTCCTATATAGATGATTGCTACCTAATTTGATATATATATATAATAATAATAAATGCCTTTTATTTGCTCAAAAAAAAAAAATCAAAATACAAAATAATTTCACGTATGCCAATTCCCGGCGCAGTCTAGCTTTTAATAGCTACTCTACTGAACCGGTCAGAAGCAAAAAAAAATTAACTCATAATATAGTGTACGAATAAGTATACGGCTAAACTAAGTATTAAATTGAAATAAAACAAAATCAACTATTTTACAAACAAAAACAAAAAAAAAACATGCAATTTACAAATTTAGTAATTTTTTTTTATATCTATATATATATATATATATATATATATATATATATATATATATATATATATACACATGTACAGTAAAATATTTAGTATTGAACGGTTTTCTCTATAAGAGTGTTAATAGTATAATTAAAAATTCTTAAGTCGACTATTTTCCTTCCCCTATTTACTATGTTGTGATGTTTTTAAATTAAGTCATTTTATTAAAGAATAGTTTTTGAACTTTATCGTCTTCCTAGATATGCTAACGCCATTATAATCAAAAGTATGACCAAAAAGGGCTGTTCTAAATTCTCCAACAATATGGAAATACAGGCCCTCACAAGCCCCGACATGCTGTTTTAATATGTATTGTTCTGTCTGTCCCATATACGTCTTATTAAATTCTCCCAAAAGGGTCTTATAAATATCGTTTTATTTTTGTGAGAAGGGTGTTTTATCTTTCAAGTTGGTATAAAAACATGTTTGGCGAGTATATATGTTTTTGTCTTTAAAAGCTACGTTTACATGCTAGGGGTAGGGGTCTTAAGTCGGTCTGAAGATCCTCTCGCACAGTGTCTTTAAAAAATATATCATCTATTCCATGTGTTTAGAGCGTTTCTGTTTGTCTGTTTATTGAGATTTTCTCTATATGTTTTGTAGTGCAATAATTTTTTTAATAAATAATTGTTGTAATTATGTTATTTTTTTAAGTTTGTGTGTAATAATAATTTGATTATATGATTTTTAGATGGAGGTGGTTTATAAGATTTATTTTTTGACGATACTGTAAACAAAAATTTGGCTATACCATCCTATAGACATATGTGTTGAAAGGTTAAAACATGTTAAAGACGTTTAGTTAAACGTTACTCGTTCATGGTTAAATAAATACATAAGTATAGAATCTTTTTAACATTCTCCAAAATGCTTGATCTACTATGTTACTAGATGTTCTTACACTTTTATCTAAATAAATTTTTTACCATTTCTAATTTTTGTTTATAAATTATACTAAATAACCTTCTAGATAAAATCGATTGGTTAATCGAGGGAATATTGTATTCACCGAACAAAAAGACCATATTATTTATATCTTCATGTAATAATATTCCATTTATTATTGCTATTTATTGTCTCACTACTTTAGCTTGGTATATTTTGCTTTAAAGCAAGTAAATCATTAATAGATATATTTGCAGTTGGGCTCATATTTTACTGTTAATAAATTAGGTATTTGTAATTTTTAAACATCAAGTAAATTAGAGAGCTTAAAAATAACTATAAAATGACTTTTTTGCCTTTTAGATTTACCTTTAGTTAGTCGAGTTATTATTTCATGATTTGATTTTACATTATATTATAAAATGCCACAGATATGTTCATTTTCAAAGTTAGAGTAGAGTTAAGTACCTGTTGACTTTCTCTTCTATTTATTTTCATTTCTGACCAATCGCCCTCAGGGTGCAAACCTAGTCTAGAAAGAAGAAAGCTAAATATCATTTCACATGATTTTTCGAATATAATTATTTTAATAATAATATCTATAAAATAAAAACAAATATTTAAATTATTATTTCTATTTTTTCTAAAAATAAATGTAATAGAGGTTCTTTGTTTGTTTGTTTTTATTATTTTGCCGTGTCCTTTCCGTCAGTGACCAATCTGTACGGGACCTACACTCTTGATCTCCGGCCCACACCCCACCCTCGAGGTGTCAACTCTTGGGTTACGGCGTAGCCTTTGATCTTGATCAAGTGACCTACGTACTGTGTATCTGCATCAACAACCCCTATCCAAATCCGGCGTCAATAAGCGTGAATGGGGTGGCGCATGAAGTAGATACATTTTCCACTTGTCTGTGTTTGAATTTATTACCACTAATTTTGGCTGCAGACTTGAAAAGACGTGCACCCACCTACGCTCTCGGCCACCGGCTGACTAATGTAATAGAAGTTGACTTGCGTGTTGCTTTAATGAAATCGAAAAGGACAAAACATGAAAATAAGTGCTAGCCTATTTTTGTTACTTTTCACTAAATTTTATTTCATTATTGATAATTATAAACAATTTTATTGTTTTTCCAATATTTAACATCTCGGAATTTTCACTAGAAAAGAGTTTTCTTTCTTTACAGCACTTCAGCTACAAAACTGAAAATGTACACAAATTTTAAAGTATTTCTTTACAAAAATAAAATTAAAAGTATGTCTTTAAAATTTAAAATATTATCAAATCTTTAAGAGAAGTTTAACCAGAGCACAGCAACTAAATTCACAGGGTCTGCATGAATCTTGGTGAAAAAAATGGAACCAATTTTATAAATTTCACTTTTGCGCACATTTCATCACTCTTTTGCATGAAAATCCTCCCCGCCAAATTAATGTATTATTGTGATAATTTCTACCTGTGTAACTCTTAGACCTGTATATTGTCATATCACGTACCAAAATCTAGAGAACATCAACATATTTTGATTAATTATTAGCAGATAAAAGGACTTACCTGTGCGATATATAAGTTGTTACAGCATACCGACGTGCGTCAAGTTTACGTTTTCCCTAAGTTTAAGAAAACTGTGCACAATCTGGTAACCCTGCATATGGGTGTCTGGGGATGACCCCATCTACAAAGGCTTAACCCCCTAGGGCTTAAAATAACGGAGATACCCATTAAACCCCATTTCCACTACACCCCCTAGTCGTCGAAGGGTCAGCTACTTATCGAAGGGCCCTTGTATACAGGAATTATGTCGTCGCTTCTAGTACTTTCGATACCCGATGTTTCTAGAAAATACCAGATGTACGAAACGGGTATATATAACTAGCCAGCCGCTAGCCGTCGGAGTATCAGTATTGGATATACGAGTGCAAAGAACTAGCGAATACTGAAAGGGTCGCGATACTGTATGAACGAACCTGACAGTATTTTTCTTAATGGCATATCAGTTAGTTTGAACTTGGCCTTTCCTATAAACCTACCGAGTGGCAACTGTTTATTGACTCTTCGAAAACAGTTTTACTATTTAATGAAAACGAACAACCATCTGTTCCCGTCGGTCATGCTGTAGATACGAATGAAATGTAGGATAACGTGCGTATATTACTTCAAAGCATAAAATACAGAGATCATAAATAAAATATCTGTGCTGATCTGAGAATTGTTGCACTATGCACAGGACTGCAGAGTGGCTACATTGTTCTACTACATTGGCAGATTTAAAAAACGGCTGCTCTACTAAGGGTTTAATAGAGCAGCAGAAAATTTATTTACCTCCTCTGCAAACAAAACTAGGGCTTTTAAAAAAGTTATTAAAGCCTTAAGTAGCGGAGGAAATGCTTTTCTTATTTGAGAGGGAAATTTGCGTCTATAAGTGAAGCAAAGCTTAAAGAAAGAATGTTCGTTGGGCCTCAAATACGAGAAATTTTTAAAGACATAAATCTTGAAAGTACACTTTCAAAAAAAGAAAATAGGGCAGGCCTGCCTTCAACACTGTATACAACAACTTCCTAGGTAACAAGAAATCGCAGAGTTACAAAAATCTAGTTGAAGAACTTATCCAATCTTTCAAGACGTTAGGTTGGAACCTATCACTTAAGCTGCATTTTCTTCGCCCCCATTTGGAATTCTTTCCTGATAGTTTAGGTCCAGTTTCAGACGAACACGGCAAAAAACTTTATAACCAAATTGTTTAAATCAAGAAGTGGTATAGTGGAAAATGGACTCAAACATGTTAGAGGACTACTGTTGAACCCTCAAACGTGAAACCGATCCTGGCGAATACAAGAGAAAAAAGAAAACAAAATAATTTATTTGATTGTATTATACATTTTTCGATACAAAATGAAGTATATTTTATACAAAAAGATATTTTTTTGCTCTGAAAATTCACTAGATTGCTTATGGTTTAAGTTTCTTATATTTTGTATTCTTCTTCCCTTCTCTAAAATCTTATCTGTGATAGGTAAAAACCGAGCTCCTATTTGAATTCAGCACATTACAATAGGCATAAAAATTAAAAAAAAAATATCAGGGAGCGACACAAAATTTCATTCCAATTTTAAATCACTTATCCATTCATATATTGCAACTTACCTAATTCAAATAAACGTTTACTTGTTTTTTCCAGTTTGCGCTTTTGTCACACTTTAGTCACGAGAAAAAATGTAAAAGAGAAAAGATATATCGTATATTTCAACTTGTGTGGGCAACTTCTTAAATATCTTTTGAATTTTTATTTTCTCGTTTTATTTTTGAAATGGAATGTAAGTAGAAAACACCATAAAAACTGTTACAGTCATATCTGTATAAGCTAGCCAATGGACCCTAAGTACTACTGTAATGTTTTATGCATTGTAGTTGTATTTTCGTAATAACTCTATATAATATAGTAATATAAAAATAAAATTTACATTTCCAAGTATTTAAATGCACATTTATAAGTTAAATCAGTATGTTGTATTGGACTTACGGAAGAACAATGTACCGGGTGTACAACTAAGAAGGGAGACCGGTCGAATCTCAGGAAATCGGCCAAGAATAACCGCTTTAAATTATTTTTAACCTCGAAGCGCTAGTGGGCGCCACAAGAACTTTAAATTGTAAATGTCGATTTTTTGGTGAATTTGTATAGTTAAGGTGTGTCGAAAATATAAGCAAAGTATTCTTCAATAAATTACGCAACTTTTTGCTTTTTATAATTTTTCTCTATTTTCAATAATAAAGTGGTGGGGGAAGGTCAAATATTTTTTGTTTCAAACATTGATATCTCTGTTTGAAATGAACCGATTTTATTAAACTTGGTCTTAAAAAAAAGGGCTTTTTTCGCTCGATTTGCGGTGCTATTAACGGTTGCCAAATTTATTCTGCTACTGGTCGCTAGAGGGCGTTTTTCTGGGATTTCTCAAATAACACGGATTTTCTCAAAAAAAAATCAAATAGTGTGATATGACTTTTTTGTCACATTTTATTTTGTGGTTATGAAGGGTATAAGATAGAGAAATAAAAAAACCAGAGATCCATTGATGGTCGCTCAAATCCGAAACGTCCGATTAAAAAACTAACTAAACCGAATTATAGAGGAGAAAAAGTGCCAATGGTAAAGTGAAAGTTATTTTTATCTATCATTTCAATTTAACCTAAAATTTGAGAAAAAAACGCTGCAATTGATTCACTACTTCCACATAATCTTTACGACATATAACACAATGACTGTAGATATACCCGAAAACCAAATCGACATATTACTCGATTTTTTACGAAATTTTGGATTTTCGTCCCTTCTACTTTATAACTTTACTATTTATTTTTGTTATTTTGGTCAATTAAAAAGACAAAATGAAATCCCCGAAAACTTATAAATCGACATGTTACCCGATTTTTTTTTAAATCAAGAAAGTTGATGATAGTCGCTCGAATCTGAAAGTAGCGTTGAATTAAAAAAATAACTTCACCAACTGTTAGAGGAGAAAAAGTGCCCAAGGGTGAAGTGCGAGCTATTCTTATCCATCGTTTAAATTTTACTAAAATTTTAGAAAAAATATATAGAAATTAAATGATATTATATTTATTGTAAGCCAGAACATAAAAAACTAAACAGTAAAAGAATTAGCAGGAAATAGGACACGAAAGAAAGAGTTTATGCTTTATTCTTTGCTATGCTATTTCCTGCTATTCCATTTATTGTTGTGTAAAAAAGCAGGGATGATATAAAAAATTGCTATAAATAACAAAGGAATTGGTTATTAATTAACTATTGGTGTCAAGTGAACTGTTGGAAATGTCTACCATCATGCTCGATACGAGAAAATCTAAATAAGTCCGTCCATTTAGTGAATTATCGAAAATTACTGGCCGATAATTCGGTTGTTTATTATACCACACCAAACGATGACGCTCCAACGACCTTGACTTCGGACTTCCCGCATCCAGAGAGAATTGTGGTCCGACCAATATTGCAGATTATGCAAGTTCACTTTCCCATCGGAGCAGAAAGTAGCTATATAATAAGTAATATGTGGATTTATGGATTTTCGGGTATACAGATTTGAATTTTTGAGTTAATTTAATGTGTTATGGAATTCTCTAATGGAAAATTGATGTGGGAGCAGCGATTTAATTTGCATCATTTTTTTTTTAATTTTTTCAAATTTTATGTTAAGTTGAAGTAACAGATGAAAATAACTTTCACTTTACCATTGGCTCTTTTTCTCCTCTACAATTCGGTGTAGTTAGTTTTTTAATCCGACGTTTCGGATTCGAGCGACCATCATCAATTTTCTTTATTTAAATACCGACCTGGTTTTTCTATTTCACTATCTTATACCCTTCATAACCACAAAATAAAATGTGACAAAAAAGTCATATCATACCATTTGATTTTTTTAATAAAATCCGTATTATTTGAGGAATTCCAGAAAAACGCCATCTAGCGACCAGTAGCAAAATAAATTTGGTGACCGTTAATAGCACCGCAAATAGAGCGAAAAATGCTCTTTTTTTAAGACCAAGTTCAATAACCTTGTCCCACCACTTTATTATTGAAATTAGAAAAAAAATGATAATATGCAAAAAATTGCGCAACTTATTGAAGAATATTACGCTTATATTTTCGACACACCTTAAATATGTAAATTAATAAAAAAATCGACATTTACGATTTAAAGTTCTTGTGGCGCCCCCTAGCGACAATTTTTCGAGGTTAAAAATAATTTGCAGCGATTTCTCTTGGCCGATTTACTACACAATTTTTTTTTCCCGAAACCGTAAGACAAGTGGTTACTGAGATACGGCCGGCCTCCCTTCTTAGTTGTACACCCTGTACAGTGTTTATCATATAATTAAGATGCATGCTATAACCTATTTCAAAAAACTTGATTGCATTTACTCACCGCATCTTGGATTCCTTGTCCTTCGAAAAATTTCTAGAAGTATTGACACGTAGCAAAAAATTATCACCACACCAGGAAATGCGTACATTATCAGCATCCCGGAAACGTTGTAGGCTAATTCGTGAGCATAGGTGGGAAAGCTGTGATATGTGACACATTGAACGTATGAAGTTATGTTTGGGTGATTTTCTACGTGAAACAGGAACATCTGGAAATAGAATATTAAATGTTTAGATTAAGCGGTCGCGAGAAATTTGTAAGGTAAATTGACGTATCAAAAAGCTACGTGTTCGTAGCCTAAAAAGAGTGGTTAAATGAACATTTCTTTATACTTCATTTAAATACACCTAAGTAGAAGTAACTTTAACTTGTTTAAACTATTAATTATTAACCATCTCAGTCTAGGAGTTCTCAAAATAATTGCATCGGACCTGTTATATTGTACTGTTAAAATATTTCTGGTCGATTTTTTAAAAATAACGGAAAATGAAAGAAAATTGTTATGTTATAATCCCTTAGTAAAATTGTAGTCGATGAACGTGGTTTATTAATTTGGTGACACGCGAATAAAAAAGGAAATAACGGACAATTAGAATATATTCGTGATGTTACTTTAAGTGCATATTGATTGATGTCAAAATTATGTTGGCAAGAGTAGCATGGTGTAAGATAGTGAGATTGTTGCCTTTTTGCCTGTCCTAGTGATTGTGGACGTGCATACCTCCAGTGTAGGCTTTATGTCACTATACTCATTGGCAGGGTGTCTTTTTACCGATTGAGTGGCTGTCGTCCTGCAATCTTGCTCCTTTTATGGGCATGTGACTTTGTTTTTTAAAATTAATTAATTGTTTTATTAAGATCCAGTTAATTTTATATCGCCTGTTGCATCTTGTATATAAATATTTCATAAGAAATATAAACCAAATTTTCGAGACATGTTTAACAGTACCACAAAATAACGTCTGGTATAGCACACTGCAAAGATATCTTGCGCCCTTCTTTATTAAACTTTACATTATTTATTTATCTGCCACGCAGACATCTTTAAACCACGCTTTATTTTTATAAAAAAACTAAGAATATTAAATTTTTCTCTGACCCAACTAAATCCGAGCTTTATTGTCACATACTCAATACAATGTTGTTTATACCATTTAAAGCGGCTGACGATAAAACGAATAAAAGTTTTCCTAAGGAGATAAAATTTCGTTCTTTTTAATTCAATATTTAAGAAACGAGTTTTAATCTAATAGTTCGCGTGTAAAATTTCAACCTCGCTTTTTTTGGCAGATAATATTAGATTTTAGTGATAATTCAACTCATGTTTAAAATTGTCCCTAAGAGGTGAAATTCATAATTAATAAGGACTGAGAACCGACTACGTTTATAATCTAAATTTTAACAACCAATGAGCTAGGAAATACATCATCAGATTTTATAGTTTGTGAAAGTAATAATAATTATTCTATTGTATCTACAAGATATAAAGAATATTTAACAGAATAAAAAACACTTGAAGTTAGGGGACATGGCTCGTTTTAAATGTAATTTGGCCGTATATATATTTTTTTAAATTTTGGTATATTGCAGTTCGTGTCAAAAAGACTTTTTTATTATCATTACCGCTGAAGTCTGTAGGAACTGTAGGACTCATCCACTCAGGACTCGTTGTGGAAAACAGACGTTATCTCTAAGGTTGTCTAGATTCACGGATGCAATTATTAGCATTTTGTCTGCAAATTCTTTCTTACTTTCCGTTTAAACCGTTCTTTAATGCATTGTAAGATTACTAAACTAGGAATTTAGGGCTTCTGTCTATACTTTGAAAGATGAAATATAATCGGGAACAAGTTTTTTTTAACTAGATCATAAACGTAACTAACGTTACGTAAAAAATCGGAATAAGACTATAAATTAGTTTTTCCATTTCAACAGGAAAGGTATATTCTGAATAACAAATACTTAGACCTCAATGGTTAATAATTATTGGTTTCCCTTGTAGTGATATCTGTGGATGCTTCAGAGGGAATACGACGATGAGAGCCATGATTTTTTGCCTGTTTTAGTTACTGTGGATGTGCTTTAGTTACTATACTCATTGGCAGTGCGTCTTTTTACTGACTTCGTATTTTTAAAGTTAATTAATACATGTTTTTATTAACCTCCAATACATTTTATATCGCCTATTGCACCATGTATATAAATATTTCATTACAAATATAAACCAAACTTTAGAGTTATTTTTAGCAGTACCACAAAACAAATATCTTTTTTGGCTTTTTCGCAACTGAATAAAAATATTTAACTTTAAATTAATTGAAGCAAATATTTAATATAATTACATACCTCAACATGTAGACTAGTCTGTCTACGGAATGTTTCGATACATACTATAAACAATATTATTTAAGCAAGCATAAGAAATTATATCATTTACCTTAAGTTTTTATAGACACATAGTAATTGTACAAATACTTTCATCCTATCGGGACTCATCAGTGCGCCGATCGTAAGAGAAAAACATTAAATAATAGAAAAGAATTGATTTCAAAATTTTAAAATGTGTCACTGATGAGTCCCGATAGGATTAAAGTATTTGTACAATTACTATGTGTCTATAAAAACTTAAGGTAAATGATATAATTTCTTATGCTTGCTTAAATAATATTGTTTATATTATGTATCGAAACATTCCGTAGACAGACTAGTCTACATGTTGAGGTATGTAATTATATTAAATATTTGCTTCAATTAATTAAAAGTTAAATATTTTTATTCAGTTGCGAAAAAGCCAAAAAAGATTTTTATTTGTCAATCTATACGCAACAAATAATCTGAACACATTTAAAAATAACATTATAGATGGCTGCAAACTATCATTTTTTTCATATCTAGGTTACATGTCAAACAAACTGACACATTTTAAAATTTTGAAATCAATTATTTTCTATTATTTAATGTTTTTCTCTTACTATCGGCGCATTGATGAGTCCCGATAGGATGAAAGTATTTGTACAATTACTATGTGTCTATAAAAACTAAAGGTAAATGATATAATTTCTTATGCTTGCTTAAATAGGATTGTTTATATTATGTATCGAAACATTCCGTAGACAGACTAGTCTACATGTTGAGGTATGTAATTATATTAAATATTTACTTCAATTAATTTAAAGTTAAATATTTTTATTCAGTTGCAAAAAAGCCAAAAAAGATTTTTGTTTGTTAATCTATACGCAACAAATAATCTAAACACATTTAAAAATAACATTATAGATGGCTACAAACTATCATTTTTTTCATATCTAGGTTACATGTCAAACAAACTGACACATTTTAAAATTTTGAAATCAATTATTTTCTATTATTTAATGTTTTTCTCTTACGATCGGCGCACTGATGAGTCCCGATAGGATGAAAGTATTTGTACAATTACTATGTGTCTATAAAAAATTAAGGTAAATGATATAATTTCTTATGCTTGCTTAAATAATATTGTTTATATTATGTATCGAAATATTCCGTAGACAGACTAGTCTACATGTTGAGGTATGTAATTATATTAAATATTTGCTTCAATTAATTTAAAGTTAAATATTTTTATTCAGTTGCAAAAAAGCCAAAAAAGATTTTTGTTTGTCAATCTATACCCAACAAATAATCTGAACACATTTAAAAACACAAAACAAATGTCTGACTCATCCGAATGCAAAGATATCTGGCAGCCTTCTTTTTTAACCTTATGTCGTTCATTCCTCTGTCATGTCTTTAAACCAAGCGTTGTTTTTGTAAAAAAAAACTAAGATTAAATTCGTCACCGACCAAACTAAATACAATTTCGCCTACAATACAATGTTGTTTGTACCATTTGAAACGGGTGATGGTAAATGCACTAAAACGTTTCCTAAAAAGATAAAATTTCGTTCTTTTAAACCCAATATTTTAGAAATGAGTTTTAGTCTAACAGTTCACAGCAAAATTTTAACTTCGCTTTTTTTGGCATGTAATATTAGATTTTAGTGATAATTCAACAAGTGATGATAGTTATTGTATTGTATTTCCAAGATACAAAGAATATTTACCAGAATAAGAAATATTTGAAGTTAGAGAACATAGCAGGTTTCAAATGTAATTTGGCCCTATGTAATTTTATTTAAATATTTATATATTGCAGTTCGTGTCAAAGAGGATTTTTTTTATCATTACATCGAAGTCCAGTAGTTTCGGACTCTTTTCCAGTGGTTTTGGACCAGGAACTTTAAGAGCAATTTGGGTTTAGTCAATTTTTAAAACAATCAATACATACGTGAGTCATAGACCAAAAATGGAATTTTAGTTTCTGTTATATCAGATTTCTATTTTTTTTAGGAAGCAGTACTCGAGATCTATAAAAAGGTTTTAAAAAACTTAATGTAAAAAATATAGAGACCAAGATAAAGGACAAAACATTTTTTTTCAACCGACGTCTTTTCCAATAGTCTTGGAACAAAATTTTAATCAACGTTAAATTTTAGGGTCTTTTTTAAGTATAAAATTTAATTTTAGTAGTGACAGAAACCTAGCAACAGCAGCTCTTGAGATATCGACGATCAATCAGGTTTTTTTCACCTACACAGTATATAGTAAGGATGAAAGTATATTAGGGCAAGCTATTTTTATACGCTTCATTAAATGCCTATAATTTTCTAACGAGAAATATCCAGAAAAAAAAATTAAAATGTGTTTAAAAATTTAAAAAACATCGATAACTCAAAAACCATGCAAGTTCGAAAAAAAACTCATAGCACGAAAATGTAGTTTAGTACACAAGTACACTTGGACATCCACAGATTGACAGACAATCCAATACGTGAGTTATAGGCCAAACCAAATTTTTGTTGGACCTCGAACGTAGGTCTAGGGTGATTTTTAACGTGCAATATTAAATTTGTATAGTTTTAGGGATATAATACCAGCAGATCGACCATCACCAGAGCTGTCGACGTTTATTTTCGAAAAATTTTCTCCACACCTGACAGGTATATGTTTCGATTCCAAACACACATTTTCGAAAAAAATCGAACATACTGAGTTATCGGCGATCAAAAACGACTCGCTCAGTGCTAATTTTAGTTATTACAAATTATTTATTTGCAATTTTTCTTAATTTTTACATATCTGGTAAATGGGAAGCATTGTAATCGTGAAAAAATCACCCTCAGAGATTCTTTCAGATCTTCACGTTCCTGGGTCCCTAGATGCCAAAAAAGATGTTTTTTCAATTCCGTCGGTCTGTCTGTATAATTTGCGCGTCATAGCTGAAAAACTAGTTACCCGATTGACTTCAAATTTTCGTCAAAAATTAAGAATCATATCAGGACGACCTGGTAATATTTTGGTAAAAATCCGATGCGGCGAAAAAAAAGGCGGCCTAGGGAAATGGTAAAAAAATTATTAATAAAAAACTGCTTATCTAATTTATCTCAAATTTTGCACAAACATCAAGTATTATATTGGAATCAACTGTTCGAACCCACATTTTAGTACGAATCCAAGAAAGCGAAACACAATGGCGGCTAAATAAAATATTTTAAAATTCAGTCTGAAAAACTGCTTAATGGGTTGATTTCAAATTGTCTGCCATAACTAATTGTGGTATAGGGATCAACTAATAAAATTGTGTTACTAATTCAAGAAGGTGGAACAAAATGTCGGCCAAATAAAATGTTGTAATCATGAGAAAACTCACACTCTCAGATTTTACATATCTTCACGTTTTGACGTCCCAAATGCTAAAAAAATATGTTTTATCATGTGGGTTTGCCTGTCAGTTCGCGGTTTAGCTTAATTATCCAATTCACTCTAATTTTTGCACAAAAATCAAGTGTTACATAAAAATGAACTGGTAACATTTTGATATGAATCCAAGATAGCAAAACAAAATGACGACTTAATAAAATATTAAAAAAATCAGCTTGAAAATACTAGTTAATAAATTAATTTCAATTTTTGGGCAATAATTAAGTGTAAGATAAAGATAAACTGGTAAAGTTGTGGTACAAATTTAAGGTGGCGAAACAAAATGACGGGTAAATAAAACGTTTATAAAAACAACGTAAAAAAATCTTATTCGGTCGACTTTAAAATTTGCAGAAAAATTAAATATGATCAACTTCAACATGACATAGCAAAATAGCGGTATGTGTCAGTGTAAAAAGTACTTATTGAATTTATTGTTAATTGAATTTATTACATTTATTATTAAATTATATTTATTAAATTATGCTCAAAAGTCAAGTGTGGCATAGACATAAACAAACTGGTAAAAAATTGGTAGGAATCCAATATGAATGAACAAAGTGGCGCGCAATAAAAATGTTTGAAAATGAAAATACATATTGAACATTGTATGGTATATTCAAGGGATAAGACAAAAGTAGTTTTTTTTACATAAACTTTGTGACGAGCAAAAATTTGCATTTTGCAATTTCTCAAAATTTTGATATCTGATATGTGACTTTTTTAATTAATTTTTTTCTTATAATACGCATTTTTTCAACATATTTCTCTCTAAATTAGACATTCTTATTAAAAAGACTCCATATTTGTCTAATTTTATTTAAAAGAATTCTCCAAGGACGTTTTGTAAAAGTAAATACAATTTTCTCTTTCCATATGTTAATTTTACTTCAGGGGAGTACTAATTAATTTTTTCAAACCGTTATGTATCTTTCTTATTTTCATACATTAGACTTTGTCTCCTGAATTCCGTAAAGGGTATTTTTACTTTTTCTTGTTATTTTTGATAAAAGTGAACATTGGGATGGTTTTTTATTTTTATAGAATTGCAACGGTCCACGCTAACGATCCGTTAGTCAGTACCGTTTCTAACCAGAATTTACGACCAAAACTAGAGAGAATGCAAGCTCCGTTCAGTGAAAATATAAACCGACCTAGTAAAAATCAGTAATTGGAATTTAAACACGAGGCTAATTTTGGCCAGTCAGAACAACGCATTTTGAGACACAAAATAAAGTGTAGTGAAGAATAAAACTGGCTGTCAAAGGACAGAAGGGGTTTTTGAATCGTGAGTTGTCGAAGACCAAACATGGAAGTAAAAATCGATAATTATCTTAAACTGTAGAGCAAGAGCAGAAAATAAAGGTAAATATTCCCCGCTTTATTTGAAGTACATACTTTTGAGAAAATGGATTGTTTTATACAAGAAATCTTTATCCAAAGATAGGATATCCCGACATCAAAAAACAGGGAGAAAGATGTCTGAAGATTTAAAAATTTAAGAACCCAATTTCTAATTTTGGATTCTTTTTTTAGCTCGGGAAGCCAGCTAGGGGTTCCATTGACCATTGGTCCATTGTTTCAGTGCTTAGTTCAGGACAGTTCCAGTATAATTTCGTGTTCCTGTATGTTTTCCTTGTCAAGTTTCCAACGCAGTACGCACGTGTGTAACGATTAATGTAACCTTAATCTAGTAAAGACAAGGTCGCCGAGGTCCCCAAGAACACAATACAGAAATATCTCAGCTGATTTTGTTGTGCAATATTGGTGGCTTAATCTACGACTTTCAGATAAATATTAGTTGTTTTTTAAAAAAATCGTCCTGACTGAGCAATACTGTGCAACTTTATTAACATAAAGCAACAAATTGTGTAAATTTCTTTTAATAAATTACATTTTAAAATAATTGCATTTTCTATTATAGTAAAATTAACGTATAAATTATATTTAATTATAAAAGGGGTTATAAATTATATCCGGGAACTTCACTTTTGGGATTTAACAAAATTACGTATGAATGTCTTTATTAGTCAGTACTTTTAGGTAGAACTTGTTACGCAAAGAATATAGATAGGAGTTTGGCCAAACATAACAAAGTAGGCTATGGGATTGTATGACGGATATGTTAAAATAAACCTATTTTTAAAATAAAAGTGGTAAAACACAATTTTTAATCATTGAAGGTCCATATAGTCAATAGACTTGCAGATTATTCACTACTACGTTGTTTTATTTATGTAGTTTGATAACCACCTCTCCAATAACAATTATTACCCGTAGTCTGAGTAATTTTGATTATTTTTGAAACTTAATTTCTTTAACATAAAAACTACTTGCTTTTAAATTACCAATTCTAAGCACTTTTTAAATAAAGTTATACCTAATTGAGTATGTTTTCTTCTTTATTAGTAAGTATTCGAATACCGAGTATCCAAAAAATATATAATTATCAAAACCTTTTTACAGGGTGGGGCACAACTTACACGTCCGTTCTAACTACTTTCTTTTTAAACGAACCTCTTTCTGAAATTACACTTTTATCCTGAATTATGCAAATCGCATTTTTACTATTATTTTTCTATGAAACAGTGGTTAGTAACCTTTTAAATTTCATGCTAATATTAACCATACGTAGAATAATTTCTCAATATTTTATTAATGCATACATTTTTTTAAATTTAAAATTTTAGGGAATTCTTTAATTATGTATGTTATTTATCACTACGATACCGGTTGTATAAAAATATATATATAAGATAAACTTTATACAGGTTGTTGTAAACTCGATGCTCATGCTTATTGAGATCTCGCAGAAAAGTAATAGGTAAAAAAAGTTTTAATAGCGACAAAGTTACGCATTGTAAAACTTACTTTTTTAAGACTGTCGAAAACAAAAAATTGAAATATTTTAATTTTTTACTCACTATATTTAAGGCGTTGCATATTTAACCTTTTCATTGCAAATTATGTCTATTACAAAATGGCACTTTTTAACTTTCTATTCAGACAGTTCGGTCCCAATCATCAATCACATGATACTATATGTTCTATGATATTTTCTAAACCAATAATTTATTCGATTTGAATAAATGGCACTCAACTAAAAATACCAATGCATTAAGTACTGCATTACGTAAAAATGTATTCAAAACATTAAATCACATAAAAAATTTAATAAAACATAAGCTTACAAAATGTAAAGAAGCGTTTGCAAGCAAACCATTTAATTAAATATGAATTTTAAGAAAATTTTAATAATTTCCATATTTTTTAGTAAGTGTGGTTATGCAGTCATTAGATATAGAAAACCTTTAATAAATTAAAATTTAACCTTACATTTATTGGGGAATTGAAATATACAATAAAATAAAGTGTAATCCATTAAAAAAAATGCATCTTTATTATGCCACGTATTTTTGACGCACACTCTATACCTAAGAATAACTTAGAATGTAGCTCTATCTAATCTGCATATGTCCTGGAAGGTTCATTTAAAAAGAAAGTACCGTTCAGTAGTTAGAGACGAACGGGTAAGTTGTGCCTTACCCTGTATAAAGGTTTTAATAATTACCGTTAGTATTCAAAAACTTTTTAGGTTTAGAAATTATTGTTTTCATAGTTATAATAGGGGTAGGCATTAAAATTAATAAAGTTATTAGTGCTTAAATGTCAATTTTTGCAGTACTAGTTTCATGCTTCGTTTTCACGCCAAATCTATGTAGATAAAATACGGTTATTGCATATAGAACATTTTCTCACTTCTTATCTACTTAAGTTCGCTTTAAGATAATTAACATTAAAATGCTGATTAAAGTTTATCCCGAACTTTATCTTTTATTATTTTTATACCGCATATCCTTGCAGGTGGCTTAGTGGCTGAGAATTCAACATAAAGAAGGCTCCTACACGTACGTAAGTCACCATTGTAATTTTGCCGCATCTTTTTTGTTATTTTTATCCTACCTAAGTAAAAGAATTAATGTTTTTTTATGTTTAACAAATTAAAATTACAAAAAGAAAAAATAAAGAACATAGGCAAAGAGTTACCGCTGTCAGAAGCTTAGTTCTTTAGATTCTGATTTTGACAATAATCTTGATCAAATAAGTGAAATTACTATATCGATATATCGGATTCACAGTTGTTTACTGGTAATAGTGCTACCAATATCAATTATTCTGAATTACGACTTTTTCGTGATATTATACCTGTTTTTAGTGGTGAACCTTGCCAATTAATTATTGCTGCAAGCGATGAAGTAGATACAGAGTACGCAAATCAAGCATATTTTAAAAAAATTATTGCTATATTAGGTAAAATAAAAGGTAAGTCTTTAACAATTATTTCTAGTCGCATAGAGGGAGCAATTAAAAAATATTTTAAGAGTTTCATTTTCGGACCAAAGATCTTTTTCTTGTTTAAAGAGTAAAGAAAACCATTATAGCTTTGATACTGGGTGCCAATATCTTAAAGTCTATTTTTTCGTTTAAATAATAGTGACCAGACGGTATTTCGCTGAGAAAAGTTTGCACAGGTTACTAATATTGAAAAACTTAATTTAATTAGTTTTCAACTATATTTTGCTGTCACAGATTCAATTAACTGTACGACTAAAATAATCTGAAAGTTTAGAAGCAGCTATGCAATACTTATTAGAAGAGAGTTTTTTATCTACGGTACAAGATAGAAAAAAAACACTATAATTATTTTAATATAAATAATACTTATAATATAAAAAATATCCCAAGATCAAAATTTTAAGCCCCCTTTGTTTAAAATTTTCGTAATCAGCAATCAAACAATTTTCAGACTAAAAGTTTTCCTAAACAACCAACAAATATCATTGCCAGACAATTACCCTCACAAAAATTCTAATTACAAACTAACAAGTTTTTGGTAAAGCCAATAATGTCAAAGTATGGAAGCCAAAGCTACAACCACAGCATCCTTAACAAAATCAAACATGTAAACCCATATATTTGCCATCACAATCTAGGCCTTCTTGTATTGCTGAGGAGATATAATATTAATATGAATGATGACAATCCATAAGATGACAATCCACATGATGACAATCAATATGATTATCCATACTACCGATAATTATTGTGAACCTCAAATTCTCAATGTTTATCTGAAATAAATGACATTCAAGATTTTGAACCTCAAGAACTTCAATTAAAAGAATTACAAGATACTGATAAAAATTTTCAAACATTGGCCTCTAATGCGAACCTTACTTAGAACTAAATAGTACTGACACTCGAAAACGTCCTTTAAATAGATATTTAAAAAAAACTTTACTCTCCCGGTATACCAATGCTCACTTTCAGAATACTAGATGTCAAGGCTGAACCCATACTGTATTGTGCCTGAATGTGTAAGTAATGTCACAAATAAATATGGAATACTAGAAATCAATAACTTAAGTTGTGATGATCAATCAATTTGACACATTTCAAGGGGAATTTCAAAATCAATATGCATATGTTAGCAAAAATGATATAGAATAATTATTGAGATTGTACCACTCAATGCCGAAGAAAAAGAAAAACATCTAAGGATATGTCAATAATTTTACAGTGTATTCCAGTATTCTGATCAGCCCCTTTAATTTATTACCCAAACTCAACACGTAATCTGGATCACTGATGAGAAACCAGTTTATGCAAAATCCTATAGGTTTCCAGAAGTTCACAAGAAGGAAGTTCAAGAACAAATCAATAAATGTTAAAAGAATGAATCATACAAAATAGTATCAGTCCATGGTCGAGTTCCATATAGATTGTACCAAAGAAACCAGACGCTTCAGGAATCCAGAAATGGCGAATAGTTGTGAATTATAGAAAACCGAATAATAAGACGATTCAGGACTAGTTTCCAATTCCTAATATTGATGAAATACTGGATCAACTTGGTAGAGCATAATATTCTCTCAATTTAGCCAGTGATTTTCATCAAATAAATGTGCATAAAGACGGTATCGAAAAGACAGCTTTCTCAACTGATTACGGGAATTTTGAATACTTAAGAATGCCATTTGGGTTAAAGAATGCTTCAGCGACATTCCACAGAATGATCAATGAAGTTATTAAAGAACATTCAAAACAAATTTGCCTAGTTTGTATGGATGGCGTAATAATTTTTTCGATAACATTACAACATTCTTCGAAGACATTCCAAACTTTTGAAAAACAAAACACACACAAGCGTTCACTCGAAGTTTAGATAGGTAAAAGTAAATTTTTAAAACGAGAAGCTGAATTTCTTAGACAAATTGTAAGGTCAGAAGGAATAGAACCAAATCCTAGGAAAATTGATGCTATTCTCAAATTTCCCATTCCAAAGATCTACAAACCGATTAAACGCTTTCTTGGAATGGTAAGATTCTATCAAAATTTTATAAACAGTTTAGCAAAGGAAACAAAAGCACTAACCTTATATCTAAATAAAGACAAAAAGGTAAAACATAATGGGTAGTTTATAAAAGCATCGATATTTGTAAAACCATTTTAGGCAACGAATCAATTTTAATTAGATCTGAGTTCACAAAATTATTTGTTTTGACAACAGATGCAAACAAATTTGCAATCGGAGCAGTTCTAAGTCAAAAGAAAACAAACCAGTGTGTTATACACGTTAATTTATTGAGTCACAGAGAAAGAATTAATGGGTATAGTTTGGGCCACTAGATATTTTAGCCGCAACCTGCATATATCTTATATACTTATATAAGGTATACTTCTTTAATGCTACAGTCCTGTGTAACGGCATAAGCGTTTTTCGCTGGTTTACCAACATTAATCAAGCACTTCCCCTTAATATCATTTGATTCACCGGGCATGAGCCTAAACTCAACCCCTCATAATACTACGACTGTAATAGTATTTATCTTTCGTTAAAATGTATCATATTAACACTATCCATTTTAAACTAACAGCTTTTCAGTGAATTTCTATCTGTTTCTATCGCATATCTTACATTAAAAAATGTTGGGGGGGGG